>JBAWJU010000062.1:0-234961 GCA_037356035.1 Xylaria sp. Z50
TTATGCCCCCCCCCCCCCCCCCCCCCCCCATACTCTATATACTTGTACATTACTTAATTAACTACACATAATTACAGTATTCAGTTTACGGTATAGAACACGGCACGCTTTAATTAACGCAGGTCAAACTTTACACACACTTCCAAAAGGCAAGATAGCAAGTTTTTAAGTCCAATGACACCAGTTTATGGCACCCCGAGCTGCTACACCTAATTCTTGTGACCGCCAGATCAGTAGTTGGGTCGGTGACGACTAGCGAATCCCTGCTGTTGTATGTTTTTTTCTTCTTTTCTTTCTTTCTTTCATTTTTCTCGTCTTTCCCCCCTCTCCTTTGGAGAAAAGGAGGACGTTTGAAGAAACAGATACACATTATGCGTTTTGTGAACCAAAGACGCTTGCTCAAGCAGCTTATTAGAACAACAAGAAACACCTAAAGCTCGGTTTCTCACGAGGGTCATAACAACACGATGATACCCTATACCCCAATGGGGTTTCATAATAATCATAAGTAATTCGGTTTTTTTAGGTGGTGGGCTGTCTGAAGGCAGCGGTTTACAGGTATACTCACAGTCCGACGACAAGCTAGATATAATGCAACACCCATACTCTCTTTTACAGGCATATCTATGTTATAATTCGATGTAGTGCCAAATATGTCACCAAAATGGAAAGCTTTGCCGGCGAAGCTCTTGTCCATTTTAATACGCTATAAATCAAAGTAAGCACTTCGATTTAAATACTATCTATCTACATATACCTATTACCAGGGGGAAACCCCTTAGGACCCCCCTTTCGCCTCCGGCGGTTATATCCTTTCGTCTGCTTCGTCTATTCGTCTGCTTCGTCTGTTCGTCTGCTTCGTCTGCTTCGTCTGCTTCCGCTTCATTTCAATATTATATAAGCAATCGATTCGTATTCGTATTCACTTATAGTAGCCGTTAGCAATCATGTTTGCTATTTCAGTACGCAAGCCTCACAGTTGAAAAGAGTGTAAATACGTTGTAGTTGATACTTTAAATAGACTCTAACCAATTAGGTCTTTGCAGAGTCTGTATAAACCAATAAAAAGCCCGCCCAGTTTTATAGAGTTTTGGGGGGTTACCGTTAGAACTTCTCAAGCTTCACCTTCCCTTTTCTAAAGTATGTGTGGCGGTGTGGTAAAGCTTTCCAATAAGGCTGCTTCGTATACGGGAGCTAGAAGGGCATTCTGACACTCTAGGAGCTAGTAGGAGGGCAACACCCGCAAACACTCTGTAGCCCTTCCTTCACGCACATTATATCTCCGTATAGATAAAATAAGGGAATACGAGGTTTAAACTACCTAAAACGGTTTTAAATGATTAATTTTCTCCCATATAATTTACAAAAGACGTAGTTATAACTACAACAACATATAATTTCTTCTGTTTCCCAAACTCTACTTGAGCCCAAATTGTTGGCCTCTATACATCATGCTCGCGCTACTCCTATAAGCAATAGCCGGTGTTGGTTTCCAAGGTCGTATGTAGTCGTTTTAGGGGTACCAATATACAATAAATTTCAAAAGCCCCATGGACAAGTGACCGCATCATTCAATACGGCCTCTATCTTGGGGAACCAGACACCGGATGGAGCCGACATAATCCACTCGGTCCATTCTTTTGCATCAATTGAATAGAAGTCTTCTACGCCGAGCTTGACTATTATAAATCTATCAGTGCCACCTGCTGAATGTGGCTTTGTGACCAACTTCCGCAACACAATACCCCGTGTTCTTCCACCAGGGCCCGGCGCGTCAGCTGAAAGTCGAGTATAGACAGGTTGTGTGCGAGTATCAGAGGTATGCCAATCTAATATAGTAGTTACTGTCAGCTTATCGTTTCTGGTATTGCGAGAGGAGAATGAGAGAAAAAAAATTACAATGCTTACCTATGCCATCCTCGGGTTCGTGAAGCTCATCAAAGTCGACATAGTTACTTGAACCCGCCCACTGGGTTGCTAAGCAAATTCGTCGATGAAGTTCAGGTATTGTGATACCTTCTTCGACACATTTTTCACCCATCAATATCTTATGCGCTGCCCACCCCATGCTAGGAGACAAGTCGTTCCCGCTAATACTGCCGAATGTTGATGTGTTGAATGCGCTCGCGCTAATAGACTCGACGATTCCCTTAGTGTGAAAACGGTCACAGGTCAAGCTGCTACAGGCGTTGATAATCAGCAGAATATCGCCCTCGCAGTCGCTAAGGGTAGTAGAGATGATACTAGAATCTACCATTTGAGATTCTCTATGAGTAAGTCAGCGCTCTCCTAGTTTCGGGTAAAGGAATATTGGAGGGATATTTGAGGGAATTACTTACTCACCGCTGTGTGAACACCACCTCGGGGATCCTCTTCGATCTATATGCTCCTCACCGTGACCATCGTACCAAATTATAAATAAGGTCTCGGGGCTATCTTGCTCGGCGAGTTTGATTAATTCGCTAGCTAGGGCGATGTGAGGCTTCTTGCTAGGAATCGCGAAGTGCCAGACATCGTAATTGTACAAAGACCTGAACATTAAAGTATACTGCCTTCTAGATTCCTCTACACTTGAGCCTAAATCGTGTTCCTCCCAGGAGATCATGAGTACGATAACGCGTTCGTATCGAGTGGTGTAGCCACGCTTTATCCAATTATTGACGACTCCGTTGTGTATTTTCTGTATTGGCGATAGCTCCACGTTTGGTTCAGAAGATATCGATCCGGCGTAGGTACTATAATCGGGCGTCAGTACATCCCTTCGTGGGGAGGAAGGAGTATCATCGAAGAGGGACATTGAGGCGAATTCGCAAATCGGCTCCCATGTTTCCATTGCGAAGTAGTATTCGAATATTGATGGGAGTCGAATATTTCCGGAAGTAAATGGCGTTTGGGAGCGAGTTTGGATATGAGAATGTCGAAGCGAGTAGCATAAGTTGGTTAGTAAGTTGAATAGAGAAAGGTTCAGTGGATTATAAGGTCAACTTATATACACAGATGCCTCAAGTCAACGCGTGTTGCCTAGTATAGTAGCTATTTTTGTGAATAGAAAGCAACAATAGGTTACATAGACAATAGAGCCCACACAATGCTTCTATACCGACTCATTTCCATTGTGTTCTTTGCCCCCCACAAAGGCTTATTTTAGGCTTTGTATCGATATATAAGCACGACGAGCGTATAGAAAAAGAACCTATATCGTCAAATTATATGGCGGCTATATATTTTAATAGACGAAGTTGTAAAGTGAGCACCAACGCGACGGATTTGGGCGATACTGAATAATAAACTATATGTTTACCCTCCGCCATAAATAGCTTAAGAGGCAAACGACTTGTCACATATCTAAAATAAGTCACCATACCACAAGGGAAGCTGGGAAGAATTTTAGGTATCGGTTCCCTTGTTGAGAGGGTATGTAAGGGAGGCATAGTTCTATATATACATGTCATGTTTTAGACAAGAATTGAATTATGGGAACCCGAGCTCGGTTTTTATATAATCTCAGCTATTGTATCAACTCCGGCTAATAACGACTAAAGGATCATGGAGACGAAGACAAGTAATGGCAGAGTTACATTGTCGATGGGAATATAAACACTGTTAGCGATGAAATCTGCCACATACGACCATAGCCATCGGAAAACTCGGGATCCCGTCCGCTCTCCCATAGATAAGCCGGTATGAGCGCCGGATTAGTAGTTGGGTCGGTGACGACCAGCGAATCCCCGGTGTTGTATGTTTTTCTGTTTCCTTTTTTTTAATATATATATATATATATAGTAGTGCTGTTCATGAGTCATCCCACGAAGAGCCCGATCTTTTATGTCATACTTATTTAGAGCTAGTCATTTTGTGGAACATATTCGTGAGCGCTGTTTTGATAAATAGTGTACGTAGCATAACTTTGAAGTGGATGAGTTGTCTAGGCCACTCTGTCCCGTTGGATCCTTTGGTTGCTACAGCTTCCAGGATGCCTTTAGAAACCAGGTGCTCTTTATGTATAAAAGAGACATACACACAAAGGTGTGAATATAGCTTAGAAGTATAGAGAAGCGCAACAGTTTTACAAGAACTGGTAGATTTTCTATGAAATATAGTTTTAGTTTGGAATAGTAGGCTTGTTACGCCATTTCCATGATCCACCTTGTTCGCTTACACCTCCGATTTGTGAGGAGGCATCACAGCCTGTCAAATATTCTCTGCCTACTGCCCTTGAACATATACTGTGACCATTTATTCTTGCCCCTTGTCCGTTGAAGGATCACATACTATTTGCAACAAAAAAAAATTAAAAAAAATTCCGTGGCATGTAGGAGCTTAGATATCTATTGGTCTTGTCACTGTGTCGTCAATAGATTATTAGGTAGAGATGTCCTACACTCCCTACAGAATTTTATGTAGTTCTCTGTCCCCTAGAATGCGAAGGTGTAATGAATTCGGTATAATTCTTGCGAGTGAAAATATTTCTATGTAATAAATCTTTAGCCATTTCACTAGGTACTTAGCAGCAGACTTTCTCTAAGTGGGCATTTGGAGATGTCCTCAAATACCGGTCGATTGCTTTTGTTTCAGAGGAGGCCGGGTATGAGGTCTACAAGTACAATTAAAGGGATAAATTTTCAATTAGGAATGCGTAATGCTACTATTAGAAGAAGTTCCTTGATAAATAGGATAGCATGATACTATGGTCAATTACCTGCTGTTTAAGATCGATTCTGGGCATTTAATATAGAGGTATATAAATATCTTACTAGGAAACCATGATTGCTATAGCACTTGATAAACTGGTATGTATTAATTAGAAAGCGCTACGGTGAACTTGGAATATGCATACCCCATTGTTTCTAGTGTACACATACTATAGTAGGTAAGCATAGGTTTAACATTAGCTTCACCGTTGATATCTTAGAACCTAAAACCTAGAAATAACTTGCGCTCTATGAATTTTTTTTTTCTTTTTTTAAAAAAAACCCTAACAGCGTTAGCTAAAAGATCTAAGTAGTTTATGCAGGACAGACTGTTCTCGGAACGGAGAAAGAGGTCTAACAAATACATCACTAAAGTATCACGGAACTATTCCTGCTCACTTAATAGTTATCATAGATTAAGAACAACTTTAGTTAGGTATAGATGGATGATCATGGTTTTCTTACCTTCCGGTTGGGACCATTGCTTATTGTCACTGTCACACCTTCTAGGATGAAATAAAGAAGGTGTTGTGTATATAAGTATATATATTACTAATTAGTGGTATTAGACTCTTTGCGTAACAACGATTGTTTACCACCACCCTATACTCAGCTCATAGCAATTATGAAAGTATATGACTAGGTCTAGAAATTCACTGACTACCTAGGTGTGTTACCGTGTCTCGCCCTGCCAAGTCGATGCCTATGCCCACGCTTAGAACTGATAACAGCTAATGTGGCGAGTTTCTGTGGCTGCAAATCGCTCCAGTTCATACGATACCTCATGTATGATTACATTACGCGGTTTATCTGAAACCTACTAGTAGATAACATATGTTAACCAAATCGCTTGAGGATTAGATTATAGAAACGAGCTAGAAAGTATTCGTAAATTGTGGATGTAACGAGCGGATGTACCCAATATAAGTAGCATCACTATAAACAAGAAATGTATTTATTTCCGGGTGCTCAATGATAGACATTACTTTGTACCCGAGTTTCTCATAGAAGGCTCATATCAGAGTTATACGGCTAAACTGAGAAGGAGAGGGGCATTTGAGAAACTACATTGCCTAGAAACTCTTCGGTAATCAGCAACGGTTTGCTATTCAGTTTGTTCAGTACCGCGAATAAGGTTTGCGATTTTGTCGACTTGACATGCTTAGTACCCGTTAGAGAGACGGGCAAGTTAAAAGAGGCGGCCTTCGATCTAGATTTTGACACCAGCGACTTTACACTACTATGAGTATGGCATAGTGCATATACAGTCTAAATTAAGAAGTCTGACACTGCTAGAAGTACCTGCTAGGGTACCCTTTCGAAAGTGTACTGTCTGTGCACACAAACTAGGGTAGCATTAACGCTAGCAAGGAATGCTTCAAGCATTAGCTTGGCGCAAAAGCCAAGGATTATCGTGGTTGTGACCACACTGTGCTCTGATTACTCACTTGGGAAGTACTAAGTAATTGCATCGCCACAATCAATATTCCGGGCAAAATGGTTGGGCGGCTTGGGGCTTTGGCATCAGAGATGTGTAGTAAGCTTAAATCATCAACTATTATACTAGTGTACACTACAGTAGAGTGTGTGGTGTGTGGCTTTCATAATTTATTCCTTGCGCTAGATTAGGCATTACTAACAAGACAGGTACGTCTTAGTCGTATCCAGACAGCTGGATAGAATCAACTAGGGTAGCCAATCCCTTGCTCACTCGGCTATCTGACATGTACATTTTTGAACAGAGGTGGCTTCGGTTATCTGAAAAGGTCGACTGATTCGGCTCTGGAAGGAAGCCCTGGGGAAAACCTGGAGCCGTGATGCTGTTCCAAAAACATACGATATAAGATAGTATAATGAGATAAATTTTGACGTCACTTCTTGAGTTATCCTACGCGATGCGGGATATGAAACTGCTGTTCTAGGGTAGTTCACTCGATCGGCGTCCGCGTAAACAACATTGAGACAAGCATCACACTAGAGAGCTTATTAGTTCGCTACCTGGAGATCAACTGTCGCACCGTCTCAGGCCTCCTCAGCTCCAATAGCCCTGAGGGCGAATCAGCTGGGCGCCCAATACTACAAAATGTGTGCTTAGTGCACACAATAAATCGGCCTTGCTTATTACAGTAGGTCACGAACATGGATCAAGGTCCAAATCGGTCACCCAAAAGCAAGAGATCGCCGCCAGAGTTGATTGGTCTCGAATCTTCGCAGACTAGTACCACCAAAGTCTAGAATCCTTCACGCGCAAACCTCATTGAACAATGCATCAGCTTCACCGGTCACGCGTGTCCACAAAGCTGAACCAACATAATATGCCAGGAAGGCCAATGAAACCCATATGATCGTTTTGATTTCAGAGTGATTTGCCATGCAACCCTTTCACAAAGTGCATAGTAAACCATATAAATTGGGAGGGTATGGGAAGTTCCGCTGGACGCTTTTTTACTGTGGCGACGCGAATCGGGGAGCAATTACCGGTACGCCCCCCATTTCGTAGAAGTATTGGCGTGCAAGGGTACGGCTGCCTGTTATGACTTACCCCAAAACTGCAAGGCGAGCTGCACAAGTTTGATTAATAGGTCGGATGAGGAAGATGAGGGTTGATCACAGATGGAACAAAAGGTCTAGTGTTCTCTCACCGGGGGTCAGAGGACCATAGAACCAGTTGTAGGCGGTCAATGCACTTTATGAGCTATCACGGGTAGCACTGCCTATTGATCAAACTGCCAAGGTCAGAATACACTCTACATGTCAGTGTTATAGGCACCAAGACTACTCTGCACTGAGGATATGAACAAGGTAGCTGGAATCTTTAACCGTTTTGTATTTATTGCCCTAATGAAGAGCATCGTAATGTCAACGCGTGAAAACATTGTGAATGCCAATCGCTATGGTGAAGGAGAAAACCAGATGATGGTGACTACGTCCATGTAAATGCAACCAGAAATGCCTGTGAGCTGAAAAAAGAATTATCGTCTTTCGTTGACCAAATTATATACAATAGAACAGTACCCAATATATGCAAAGCGTAGAGCTCGTCATGGATGATCAGGTTATGGCGCCCTCGCCCCGGACTTCTATCGGTAACTGCCCGCCTATTATGTACAGTCTAAGGGTATCGTGGAAATATCGCCCGCCTGAATATCACGCTTAGTTGTGTTGCTTGTGCTTGCGGGGCTTGCAGCTGCCGCCACCGGGCTTCCGGGTAGCCAAAATATCCTCGGTAGCCTTCTCAGCCATCATCATGATGGGGAGAACAGGGAAGACACCAGGAATCTTGGGGAAAGCAGAAGCATCAACGACACGAAGGCGGTCGATGCCACGGACGCGGAACTTAGAGTCCAGGACAGCCATCTTGTCGTCATCAGCGCCGATCTTGTTAGAGCAAGAGGCGTGGTGGCCCCAAGCCTCCTCAACAATCCAATCGTCGAGAGCAGCCTCGTCATCCCGGACCTCCTTGGGGGGCCAGAAAACAGAAGCAGCACCGTCAATAGCAGGGATGTTCTCGAAGAAGCTGACAGCCATGCGCATACCCTCACGGAGAGCGCCAACGTCCTTATCAGCCTCCTCCTTAGTCTGGCCTTCATAGGCGTTGTGGAAAGTAATAATAGGGGTATCACGAGGGTTGGTGGTGGCGAGCTTGACGGTACCGGCGTTGTTCCTGGTGTGGGCCTTAAGAACAAGCCAAGACCACCAGTTCTTGTTAGCTACAGTAGCAGCGTTGGAAGAGTAACCAGGGTAGAAGCCGTTAAAGAGAGCAGGGAAACCACCGATCCAGAGATCGTGCTCGCCATCCTCAGAGAAGGAAGAAGTGAAGAAGCTGCCCATAACAACACCGTTAGACGCGTAGGTACCCTTCGCGGCATCCTTGTTCTCGGGGTCGACGTATTGCGCCCAGCATGGGTCTCCGTCAGCAGCTAGGTAGTAGCAGGCAAGAATACGAGTGAAGTTGGTAGGGAACTCAGCATTGACACTGGTCTCAAGACGGTCCTGAAGGTTCTCACCGACACCGGGGAGGTCGAGGACAACGGGGATATCGAAAGACTCGAGCTCTTCCCTGGGACCGACACCGGAAAGCTTCAAGAGCTGTGGGGAGTTGAATGCACCACCGGCAACAATGACTTCCTTAGTGGCCCTAACGGTACCGGGCTCACCGCCGTCTTCGGTGTGGTTGGCGCGGGGGTCGGCGCGGTACAGAGACTCACCAAAGAGGTAGTCAACGCCAACAGCCTTAGGCTTGCGTCCGGTGGTATCGAAAAGAACCTTGGTGGCTAGCGTGTGAAGGGCGACATCAAGCTTGTACTTTCGGGTACCATTGGAAGTTTTTGCGGTAGCAATATCGTAGACATAGTCACGAGGGGTAGAACGGCGGTAGTTTGTGCTGTCCATGTGCTGAGGAAGGCGAGCGAAAGCCCGCTTGGTGTCTCTGTCTGGGTCATCGTTGTTAATGTCCCATACTAGCATTTTAGCCATGGCGTCGGTCATGCCAGTGGTCATGTTGAGAGGAAGGAGGCCGGTCTCGTAGTCGACGCTGTTCTCCTGTGCGAGGGCTACAGCGTCGTTAATGGCAGCGGTGATCTCAGAGTTGTCAACACCAAATGCCTTGGCAGCACCGGCGAAAACAGACATCAACTTGATATCTTGGGCTGGAATGCCGGCGGGGTTGATGGACATCTTGAGATAGCCATCGTGTCCGTGGCTGTCCTCTGTGCCCTCTGGTAGAGGATACTGGACAGTCTCAACCTTCTTGAAGTATTTCCTCATAGCAGTGTTGTCCCAGCTAGCATCGCCTGTGACGTTCTTAATGTGGTCCCAATCGTTCTTGCTGGGGAGTAGAGCAACGAGCGCGTTATGCTCGGCACAGCCACCGAGTCCACCGTATCGTGGGTAAAAGTTACCCAACACTTCTGATCCCTCGGGCGGGTTCACTCCACTGTAGAACTTGCCATCTGGGGTCAACCAGGTGAGCTTTCGGTCCTTCAGCTCCAGCTCCTTGTTTTCGTAGTGGTGGGTGAAGAAACCCCAGCTGACCTCGTTCCTCTCGGACGACGGGTTGGCCAAAGCTGGTGATTCACGCTCCCGAAGATGACCGTAATCACCACCGGCATCGATCAGCAGGACGCTGTGCCCGGCGATAGCGAGGTTGGCGGCAAGTGGTGCACCACCGGGGCCGGATCCGATAATGACGTACTCGTACTCATCCTTAGCTGGCTTTGCAATGGGGACAAGTTTGTCGCTGGTCTGGGGATAGCTGTTTTGGGGCTGAATGATGTCAATCAGGACATCTACTCCATCAACACCGGAACTATGAACGGCTCGTGTTAGTGACTTCATCTATTTGAGTTTCCTAGTCTAGAGTTCAGCTAGAATCTTACCCAGCTAAGGCGCAAGGCGCAATCGCGCTAAGAAGCGCGAGATATGAAAATGACTTCATTGTCGTGTAGTGAGTGGAATACGAATATTCGTAAGGAATGTTCGAAAAAGAAAAAAAAAGTAAATAAAAGGTAAAAAGGGCACAAAGCGAGCAGAATGCTACTCAAGCCCGTGGAATGAAATGAAGAAGATGAGAAGAGAACGTCAATGATGGTGATCAAATCAAATAGTCGATAGCTCGGTCGATCGCGAGTCTTATATACAGGTGTTGCCTCTTCGAGTCGATCTTGGATTCACTACATTAGTTTAGTGCGTTCTCGTCAATCCATGGTCAAGCCATGCGTGTGTATCTATTTTCGGGCGAGTAGTCATCTCCAGGTCCCCGTAACTAGATGCTGACGGGATCCATCGCCTATGACAGGATGCTGACAGGCTTCTACCAATAGAGTAATGGAGTTGCATATGGTGTAGATCGGCGGAACAAGGGTACACTAGGCGAGAGGGACCCATGGCGAGAGCCATGACCTCCTACCTCTGACCTGCCTCCCACGAGCTCAAGGGCCTAGACATGGGTTTGGGCTGCACGGCCGGCACTGAAAGACACGACTGTCATTTGCCCTTCGATCACTACGAGTGTTCGAGATGCTCGCTATCGCCGAAACATAAGCAAGTGGCGGTTATAGAATGAGGTGGTACAACCCGAGAACGCGAGAGAGACGGTGAATCACCAGATGGTTACTATACTGAACTGCCAGTCTAACTTAGTAAGGGATGGTTAACCACCCGTATGTACACTACTCACACTTTAGTGTTCGCAGGATGAGTTTCTTGGAATGCAACTGGTAGTGTACTAGTACTATGTAGTGTAAAAACCCTCCTCAACGCCAGCCACTGTGCCGAGCGTCGCAGCGCAGCATCTGGTCTTGGCTGGCAATCGGCCTACTAGTGCACCGTTGAGTACACTATGGTAGTCTACACCTATTAGTGTCGTAGTGTACTAACACAGCCCTTTCGATATGCTGTCCAGGTGGAACGGACCCTCCTGAAGAGATGAGCAGTGGATTACGGTCATGCTTGGTAGTATACACTAGATGATAGGTAATCTCTTTCAGCCCCTTGTGAAGTTGGGGTTAAGGTAACCCAAGCCAGGAACGGACGCATTATGTAAGGCAAGTTGTTCGACACTGCACAATGATCTTGTAATGGAATTCTCGCATTAAGTAAGCTGATTCGGGTAAAACCACATATATTGCTCCCGCCTTAGGCAAACGGCTTGCCCGAGTAGATTTCCAGCTGTAAGCCACTAGTTGTGGCTGCTGACAGGCTATGAACACAGAGGGCGCACCAATTAACATTAGCTGCTTATAGGCATCGCAGGTTCCTGCAGGAAAAACGTGTGCGTCAAGCCCCTTACACTACCAAGACTCATAAGAAAAGATAGGCCGTTTGTGTACACTAAGGAACTAAAGGGGGAGTGGAGCTCGACAAGAAGCAAGGATGTGTCGTAGATGGGACCTGTTACGGGAATCCTGGCTGTCCTCACGGTACATACAAGTTGTTACCTACTGTATTGTGTCCAGTCTACACTACTGTAGTAGGCAGTTCGTAGTGTAGGCCTCCTCCACTCTCCACTTGAGTAGTACATATGTAGTACTATACTAATGTAACATGTCACAATCCAGGACCTAGTTGAGTAGATATATAATACATGTAGGTAGGGCATGGACTAGTAAGTAATGGTGTTTCTGGTGCCCGTACACCTACCGGAAGCAACATGCAACCGAAACAGAGTGAGCACTACCTAGTGTAGGTACTACTTACATAAAATAAATTCTGACATGTACTATATAACTAGTGTACTGGTATGTGGCGTATCCGAGAAAGCGAGATGATAACTACATAGTATATGATGGCTTGCTTGGCTAGGATCCTACCCTCAAGCGAAATCCGGGGATAATGTTAAACCCTTCCCATATCCCATGTACACAGTATACGTAGTGTAACTTTCCCAATAGAGGTAATCTGAGTACACTAGACAAAGATGGCCGACCGAAATAGGCTTGCCTCATATGGTAATTAATACGTGTTGTGTTGTGTATTATGTCATAACCTAGCTAGATATGTATGTAGATAAAGATTATGGTAGACATTGTAACGGCGATATTGTCTAGTGTGCGTGTTATTACTATATACTATATTAAGGTGTGGTTTGGGTAGGTAGGTGTACTATGTAGCTCACAACCTCATGTCAGCCCTTCTATTACGGCACACCTCACGTTCTTGGCCTTAAATAAACTAGCGCGGCATATCCTTTAGAGATACTTCGGCATCAATTCGGCCTCTACATTTGCTCGCTACGCTGTATATTCTCCAAGTCGATAGATATTCGCTTGACTCCAAGGTTACCCCACGTTTAAGAGACTTTGATGGTCTGGATAGTGTAGTGTAGGATATATAATATATTCAGACCAATCACGTCGTATCATTCTGGGAAAGTATTATTTTCAGTAGTAAGTGATGTGTAGTGCCATGACTACTTGATGTTATCACTTACTATACGAATTCGGCAGACACGGGCATGAACCACGCGAAATGTCTTCATCTCACTCTATCTTGGCCAGCCATCTACACGTGCAGCCTTTCTACCTACTCTATTCTACATAGTATGTATGTACACTAGTAGTGTAGTGTGAATGTCCGGTTATGACGGACAGCAACCCATCCAGCCAATGACCCCTGGTGGTCAAGTCCACCTTTTAACCTTAAAAAAATGGAACTCATGGGCTCTCAATGTACACTACATAGTAGTGTACTTCGACAAGATTTTCGTACGCACTGTGCCAGCTCAAAACAGCCATGTCAGTCAAATGCCGAGCCATTAGCTGCTTTAGTGCAGCCTCAAAAACCTGGACTAAATCCTTTGATGGCCCAACTTATTTTTAGGATTATACGTTCGACATCTCCGAACTAACGAGCTAAAATATCCGCTAAAGCTAGTAGCTACAGTCGTTACTATGTATGTCCTAGGTAGGTCGTCGAGACGGTATCAATCTATTACTCGGGTGCCGGCGTAAGGACATGTCGTTTCTAATACCGAGGATGTTGATTGTCCTCCGATCGTCTGTCATGTGTGTTGACGTTACAACCTTAGGCATCCATAATATAGAACGGCACAGAACTTTCTTATAGGTCATAACGAAGTTTATCTAATGCTTACTGGGTAGAGCATCCGAATCTTTCGTTCTTACTCTTGGTGCTTCTTACTGTTCGAATAGTGTAGTATCGATGGAGGCTTGGCTCAAGCCTGGGGAAGATCTGCACTCCCGACGCCTCCGAGCACCCAAGAGTCCTTAATAATGTACTACGGCAGCACGTTGAAACCTAATTATCAAGGGACCCATTCTTGTTACGATCCCAGTGCAATGGGCACGAATTGGCCGACAAAGCCACAAACCAGGACTCGGCGCCAGATGTGAAGGATCGAGATGCCAGCTACGGATATTCCACCTATCTACAAGTAGTAGCCTTCTCGTCTTTTCTATGGCACTGCAAGAACCTATGAGTAGGCTTACAGGAGAAGACGGGATTCCTTCTCACGTGAGTACTACTTCGGTAACTTCGGTAGTGTAGAGCCTTAGTTAGCTACTTAGTCCAGTGTATATGCCTGTCTATACACTAAGACAGCACCTTTATTTTCGAACTACTATGTAGATATATGACTACATAGCGCGAAGTTATCTCGCCTCGTCACTCGAGCATCTTGCTAAGAGTGCCCAAGGCAATAATGCTATTGGCAATGTGATTTCATCTAGTAAGCGCTTCCAACTCGAATTCAGACACTTATTATTTTCATTTCTCTTTTGCTTCTATTATACATAGGCAAAGCTAGCGGTGGCCTCTCACCTCTGGACTGATATGCTGCTTCCTTTATTGACCCTAGTTGCCAACCTGTGGCCTATCAACTTCCAGCTAAACCATTTGGTAAATGCGACAGCTATATCCTATTCGTCCTGCACGGTACCCTCATACACACCCACGATTTTCTTCGCAGCCGATTCGCCCGAGAGATATGCGCCTGCCACCGTTCCACATTCTTCGAAAGGAGCGGCGTGCTCTCCACAGAACCATAATCGCCTCTCTGGGCAACCATCCCTAAGGATGAGGATATCTTGGTCAGCATCCTCGATTCCGACTTGAAAGTTGCAATAGCTTCCATTCCCGCAAAATTCATCTTTAAGCCACTCGGTGGCGAGGATCGCCTTCGGCTGGCAGGCCTGGTTCTCCGCATGGAAGCCCGGGAGGCGGGAGTAATAAGGATAAAAGAACGCCTGTAGGAATGCATGCTTTTCCTCTTTTGATTTACCGTGTATGGAGTTCACGATGTATCGCGAGCAGTCACCATATAGGTAGAATAGAAGGGTGGGTTGTTTGTTAGGCGTAGCGAATGCTGCTAAATTCCACACTTCCTGTGGCCATCTAGCGGGGTTCGTCCCCTCGGCATACGACGGTGTGAGCCAATTCGTGTAGCTAGGGAAAGTATCCTCGTTCATATCTGTCATCCAAAAAGCCGAGGGAAAGGTGATGAAGACCTTTTCAAGCTGTGACAGCTTCAGGTTTTTGATTGCGGCACTTGTCTTCAGCGGTAGAGTTGGCCAAAAGCAATCGGGATGTTTCTGAAGCCACCCCAATGGTGTCGTCATGACAACTTCGTCAAACCGATGGATGTTTCCCTCACTAGTGGTTAGCTCTACTTTCTGCCTCGGCGATCTTCGCTCTGGCGTGCACACAGATACGACTTCGGTGTTAAGAAGGATTTTGGCTTGCTCTCTTGCAGGTTGGGAGATTCTGTTTAGAATAGCCGAGTAGTTTGATTCGACAAACATCTCCTCTAAACACCGTCAGTAGTCTCCACCCATCGGCTCTCAAGAGTGAGTTCTTACCTCCTCCACAGCATTCTTCCATCCAGGCAAACCTCAGGCTTTGTTTCCAAACCGGCTCACCTACATATGCACCCCACATCTCACTCATCTGTATGAGAAGCTCCCTTTCATTGCTGTCTAGTGCCTGTTCTCCTGCTCTCCTCTTCACAAAATCGTACATGGATTCCTCACGAGGAATACTTCTCCCGTTATCCCGCTTATTCGCAGCTGCGCTGCTTTCGAAGGCTTCGCCGATGATTTCCCAGAGTAGAGAAGATAGCTTCCCTGCCTCATCATCTGGCAACGACACACCCACGGAATTGTAAATGAGCTGTCTCTCATTCCAGTGATGCAGGGGTGTGCCTGTCTCCAGTGCAAGTTTCCAGATCGGGTGAACTTCGCCGCTATCCCAAGTATGAATCCAGTTCGGACCACTATCGGGTTTCTAGTTAGCAACATGCCGATAGCCCCAGTGGTAGCCGGCTGGACTGACATATCAACCGTGTAACCTAACTCATCAGACTGGCATATCTATGACGCATAACGTTAGGTCGGTTTCGTCTGAAAGCTACGTATTTGTATCCCGTGACGTACTCTGCCACCAAGTCGATTCCTCGCTTCAATAATTGTAACGCTAAACCCATGCGACAAGAGGATATCAGCGCAACGAAGACCAGAAACACCCGCACCAATTATGCCGATGTGTTGGCGCTTCTCGACTGGGTTATGATTCATTTTCGTAAATACCAGATCCAAGGTGGGAGGTTGCGGCCCCTAATGCATGTATGTTTATCCTGGATATTCAATGCTCAAGTCGTCAACAATGCGACCGCCGCACCATCAGCTGCTTTATTTTATCATGTCATGGCCTTGGATAGATGTGGGAACAAGAGAGCAAAAGACACTTGGGGTTACTGAAACCCGATTGGGTAGATCGTAGTCCGAGATAGGATTCCGTGGCGCAGAATAAACGACCAAGAGGTATTATATAGACGGCCCACGAGGCAGACTAGACCAGTGAGAACTATAATACGAAATTGCCTAACGTACCATTTATGATGTATTCCATATGCCTTGTCTTTCAAAGGGGTTAGTCACACGGGAAGTGCAGAAATTGGTGGACTGATTACCTAGCGGCTTTTGGTACCGAGTTCAGCTGGAGCACTTTGACGCAAGTGGCTGTACAGCACCCGCATACTTTCATAGGCCTCAATAGTTGGTAGAATATTCTTCTCAAATGTACACTTTAATTCTTGTGCACCGCATTACAAGTAAGAGATAGCACGCAGCTGTTTACACCATATTATTGTATTACGATACACCGGGGAGGTTGTTCAGCGCACTGATGATTCTTTTCCACTGTTGAAACTAGGTATCCGCAAGTAGGTAGGTCATAGTTAATCACATACAAGTTAGCACTTGCAGCAGAGAAGACCTATGAAAACAGATGCGTCTAACATGTTACGATTTTCTCAATAGATTTCATTGTCAACCATAAAGAGAACCTCGCTTGGTTTTATGAAAGATTTGGACATTGTAGAAATATTGCAAAGATATGAGTAATTGTACCTATACTAGTTCGCAAAGAATTGATTCTATATTCTAGCCGTTCCATGTGCCCGTTTATAACAACCACGATAGGCTGATGAATGAGGCAGCCTAACTATGAATATGGGTATTGAATCTAAATTATCTAATATGCATAGAATGCGCTTTTTCTACTGTGGTTGGTATATCCTTTTCCCCTGAACACCAGAACAAATGCTATTAAATGATCTTATTAAGCACGCAGACGCTTCCCTAACAAGAGGCCAATGAACGCGAGTAGACGGTAGATGGTCCCAATCAACAGCAGCACTAATATGTTTGTCCAGAGCTGAGTGAGACGGAATCCCGCAATCCTCGCAGCCAAGTCCACATTATAGAGGTACCTAAAGGGCTCAATCATCTGCCCAAAGTAGACTTCGGCAAGCCAGGTGCCTGGCGACAGCCGCCATAGCCATTCTAGATGCCACTGCTTGACTTTAGAGAGGGGTGGTGCGGCACCTGAGAGAATGCCGATAATCAAGCTGACCATGGTCGCGAAGAGCGGAGCATCCTCCCTTTTCACGATCACTGAAGTGACTGAAGTCAGTACCTTTTAATCTCATGACAATAGTGACAGGAGATGGTAAATATTGGACTTACTTGACATGACACTTGCCAATCCGTAGATGCAGTAGAAGTATACAAGATTCGTCGTGAAAGCGACACCCCAGGGGATGATCGGCACGGAGAGCACAAGAATAAGAGTCGAGAAGTGTAGGCATGCAAAGGCCATACGAGGCAAGACAGACAGGTTTTTGGCAAGAAAATAGGCGATCCGTGAGTGGCCGGCCTCAGCTTCTCGGCGGTAAAGCAACATCTCCTCAGAGAAGACTTTAACCCCAGAGGCACCGGAAACTAATCCGATCGCAATGGCTGTGAGCAGCGCGAGTTCCGGGACGGACTGGAGATCCGTCGCAATAGACAGGATCTCGAACGGCGCGTTATAGATGCCCTTGAAAAGTATACCCTCTTTACTATTCTCAGCAAGACCGAGTAGAATCCCAGATAATGACGCTAGGCCCATCTCGAACCAGAAGGTCGACTTTGTTCGCCATTGCTGAAGCATGGCGCGTCTCAAGCACAACAAGCACTGCTTCCACCGTGGGGCACCTCGTTGTTTTAATAGTTCTCGGTGTATTGTTGCCGTCTTCGCAACAGAGGCGCGATCCGGCTGGAGAGACTCGTGCCGGGTTTTAATAGCAGCGTTTTGGCGAGAATTGGCCCAGTGGCTTATCAAGGCCTCCTTAGAGATATCGCCCGCCTTCTTGTAGTCCCGGCCATTCCCTGTAATGATGTCTGTTATAACATCTCCGGTGTTGGCATGTTCGGGGAATCGGAATCCGACGTTCTCGAAAAACTCCTTCACTCCCCTTTCTCCGCCTTCATATATGATCTGGCCATTGCCTAAAAGTATTAACTCGTCGAGCATTTCAAAGATCTCCATTCTCGGCTGGTGAACTGCAACATTCAAGTCAGTGATCGTTACTATCATTATGATTTTATTGCCATGTGAAGAGAGCCAGATCTAGATGAAACCGGCATGAAGAAATGCTTACTGATTACAATGACGGATATCCCTAGCCGTGCAATCGCCTTCAATGTTCGCATAATCGACGATGCAGACGTAGCGTCAAGTCCACTTGTAGGCTCGTCGAGGAAGATAGCCATGGGCGCAGCAGCCAGCTCCATGCCGATACTCACCCTTTTTCTTTGCCCACCGCTTATAACGGGTTTTCCGATACTTCCGACTCGGGAATTACGCACATGAGACAGTTCCAGACAGTCTATGACCGAGTCGACATGGGCTTTAATGTCAGCGCTCGCCCACGTTCGTGGTAGACGGATTCTCGCTGAATGGAGAATATTTTCGTAGACAGTGAGTTCCGGGAGTACGATGTCGTCTTGCGGCACGTAGCCAATGAGTTTCTTATATTTTTTTATTTTGCCTGGGATGTTGTTGACGGTCACCGATCCGCCAGTGTTAGTAGTTTTCCCCATCAATACGTTAACAAAAGTCGATTTCCCAGCGCCGGAACCACCCATGACAGCCGTAAGGGAACCTCGCTCTATGGATCCAGTAACGTTCTGGAGAATAGGCTTAGGAGACCCTTTAGGCTGGAAGCTCAGATTAGTATATGTAAAAGAAAGCCCAAATTGCGAGGCATCTGTTGCCTTCCGCATTGAGTCAACGAAAGCTCTAAGTTCAGGCGTAAGGCCCTGATCGTACTGCTCTGTGTCGGAGTCCACAGGTATCGGTATATCAAGAGCGGCTTGAAAGCCAGCCCAGTTATCCGCCCTCGGCGGTATATATGTTGCCCCCATCGCCATTAACTCGTGATCATGGTCTGCTTCGTCAGGAAGTTCCTTGTAGCCAGTCATGCTTGCTGAGATAGCACTAATTCCCTTTGGTTTAACAAAGTGATGCGCTTCTCTGCTGTTTCGGAACCTCCTGTTTACGAGATACCAGATAAGCGCGATAGTGAGTAAAACGTCCAAAGCTATGACAAGAACGAGAGGAATCAGGAAGACCTGATATGTAGACTTTTCCGGACAATAACTGCCCACGGCACAAGGGGTAGGTGTTGCGGCCCCGGGTTGACAATATGTCCCAGCTGGACAAGGCAAAGTGTTGCGTCCACCGAATTCCGGTGGACAATAATAGCCTTCCTGACAGATAACCGGTTCGAAGGGACCCATACCAATGTTCAAGCCGTGAAGCTGGCAAACCTCACCCGAGAGCCTAGACGATTGGCACTGTGTAATCGGCGGGCAGTACTGTGGGAGTGAATTCACTGTATTGTTCGCGCCTATATGGCATCAGTAATGTATACTTGACAGAATTTTAGGGCGAACTCACATAGGAAGCCCAATGGACAACCGGTAGAGCTCCAAGAATCCACGTCTTGGATTTCAACAGGAACTCCTCCACCAGGCCGCCAACAAGGAGCGGCAGAAACGGGGTCATCACCAGCCTCCTTTTCGGCGATCGCTCTATAGAATGCCGTAGAGAACGTTGTTTGATTGACGCCAGTACATGCTCTATCGTACGGCGTAAGGCTTTTCAGGTCTGCGTCCACGAACGTGTTATTGCGTGTATCCCACGTCAAGGCCTTGCTTGTATCTGGACCGTTCGATGTATCGTAAACTGGGAGATCGACCGTGCGACCACCATGCAGACTCTCAAACCATTTACCCGTATTCACAGTATATACTCCTTGTGTCTGGTTCCCAATGCATTGCCATGCTACATCGTTATTCGCCCCCTTTCCGTTGTCGTCTTGCTCGACTTGCTGGAGCGCGCAGAGACATGCAGCATCGTCGAGAAAACTCGGGCCGTAACTCGACTCTCTAGGCAGAAAAGGGTCTTGCGGTGCATTTTTGAGGAATGCACGATACAGCGTTAAATCACTCTCCATCGTGCCACGAAGCTGAAGATAATATTGATGTCTGAACAAGAGGTTCAGCAAACACGCATTCGGTAACACGCACTCCGGTGCCGGGCATCTAGCTTCTTATATAAGATCAGCAGATCGTAAGGATTATAGACATCTGCTTCGCCAGTAAACGACGCCATCGCGTCGGTCGCCTCGGCCTCCACCATAGGTGCCGAATCCATGCACAATCTCCCGTTTCGACGCTGGAGGAGTTGAGTAGCCAAGGCGCAGGACTTCGCTATACGCCGTAACATCCCGCACATAAGCTAAGCCCTAGCATTTTGGTGGTAAGACTAGGGAGGACAAGCGTGGAATAGCCTAACAGCCTAGTAACGAGCTGGCGAGTAAAATCATCTCATTTCTCACTGCCATCGTCTAACACATAGTAGGATTCGGTTGATGGAGCAGAATAG
Organism: Xylaria sp. Z50; assembly: GCA_037356035.1. NCBI lineage: Eukaryota > Fungi > Ascomycota > Sordariomycetes > Xylariales > Xylariaceae > Xylaria > Xylaria sp. Z50. The sequence goes on from JBAWJU010000062.1 coordinate 20,421, forward strand.
ATATAATTAACAACTCCCCACTAGGCCGCTGCAGGGGCTGTGCACGAGCAGCCATTGCGGTGAAAATTAAAATGGTTAGGATAGTACTGGGACCTGGTTCCATGCAGCCCTATGATGAAACGGTATCAAATTGGGTATCAGCCGTTGAGTTTCATCATTTCTGGCAAATGGTGATCCGACGAGATCGTTTGAATAAACACCTGTTGGGCGGCGCAGGTCTGAAAAGGTAACTTGCCGTATTCTCGGAACCCGGCTCTTTCATCCCAACAACGATACACTGACAGATACCTATAGTATTAGTAAGTAAGTAGTATAAAACAAGTGCAAATCGCCTCCAGTTTTCTAACCTATCATTTGACCGACCCATTTTGAACGATGACATATTTGTTAAACTACTAGGTTAGTAGGCAGTGGCATACATAACCGTTATCTAGAGTAGAAAAAAATAACATTCTTGTGGGTTATTTACTCTTATTATAGCTGCACTAGTCTATGTTCTGCTAGTCTCATCTCTACCCATCTGCGTCACTCTCCGACTGGGCCTCTAATGAAGATCATCAGCTCACAATTCTCCATATTACATCAGCATACCATACTCTAGGTGGCTCATCACTCACCGTGCTATTTCAGCATCATGTTCTCGTGCCAGACGGTCTCTCTCGGCGCGCACTTTGTCGAATAGTATAACTAATTCTGAATGTCCGCGCGTCGTGGCTATCTGCACTGGGGTATCACCGTCAACATCGAGGATGTCTAGGTCCGCGCCATGTTCCAAGAGGAGTTTCGCTATAGCAAGATGCCCCCCGTAAGCGCACATGCTAAGTGCTGACCATCTGAGTCCAGCATAGCAGTATTAGTACAGAAAAAAAGCAAGCGGGGATGAGGGGGAAAAGGGGTTACACAAGTCCGTAGAGGCCATGGGTCACTTACCCCCATCGTTCCGTCGCATTTACATTACAGCCCAGGCTCAACAATTTAGCAACTTTCTCTATGTCGCCGTCGCTCGCTGCCTCAATTATAGCTGTGTTCTTTACGAATAATTTCTTGATGAGTCTCGTAGGGTCTGTTAGAGATTTCTTTCTGGCTGAAGGTTCTATAACCTCTACCGTGAGTGGTTTCAAGATCTCTTCGATTGGCCTATTAGATTGTCTCTCGCGGAATTCTTCCTCGAATTCCTTATTCGCAATAGTGAGGGAAGCGAGTGAGGAAATGGGGCTCCCCCCGTACCCAGAGTCCGCGAGCGTTGGTAGTAGATGTAGCGGATGCTCTACTTCAGTCGGGTCATCTTCGTCCATTAGGCCTTGGGCCAAGGCGGCTTTGATCCATTGGGCTATATATTCGTGGTTCTCCTCCACCACGGCAGGACTAATTCCAACATCCTCGAGTTCTCGTCGTAATTGATTCCAGACATCTGGCGATTCGATTGATTCGGCTACTCCGGGCGTTGTCACGACGGAACCTTCTCTGTGACCGGCTCGCACTTCGCAGACGAACTTGTTGAGCCGCTTTTCAATCCGAATCGTGGAGGAGCTATCGAAAGCGTTAGTTTCGCATGAATAAGACCCTAATATTATGAACAGTCTACAAACCTGATCAGGGAGCTGTTGAAAGCTGTGAGGAGGGTTACGTTACTAACTACAACATGCGAAGTGCGTTAGTACATTCTACTACAAGTCTCCAGGGTCTGAGAATTGACTCAAAACTCAAAACTTGCCCCGAATCATAGTCGGAAAGAAAGGGACCAAAACGGCTCCAGCTACTTTTCACTCACCGAGGCGAGATCTAATATCCGTCAGATCTTGGAGTCCAAAGCGGAAACGATCCCAGGTTCTCTATTCGACCAGTTAGTTAATACCCTCTTGGTCACGGCGTGTCTGCGACCAATTTCAACAGTGTTGATTGAGAAGGAGGCAGCACCGACAGCAAATGTGAGAGTGAACAGTATAGGAAAGGTATCAATTTTGGTAGGGGTTATTGCCCACTGACCTGAACCTGTGTGCCCAGGTTGTCATAGGATTGCATCAGCTTCTCTAAGTCCTTGAGAGTATCATGACAGCCATCCGTAAGAATCCGGAGTCGATTGACACGCGATGTATCAAGATCGTGAAACTCGCCCAAGTAATCCTCCGTCTCCTTCAGAACAACATGTAGCGACGCGACTTCGCCAGACAACCGCCGGAAACTCTCGCCGGAATCCTTGCAAGCTTTGTATACTCTCCAGGCCAGTGTAGACGCCAGGACGAGATCCCCAAAACTCACGCCGAAGCTCATGTTGATTTAATGATGTTTTGTAGGTAGCCCGTATGCCAAAACAGTAGTGATCAAGAGATAGGGTTAGGATAATAGCATTTTTATTAGAACCACCTACGAACGACAACCTGATTGAACTCGTTCACCTCTGTCTAACCTTTTTAAAGCTGGTATAGTTATAGGAGGCCTGTACCTCTTATCTCTCAGCTAGACAATGTACGGGCAAGGGTTTGCGTCGCAGAGGTGACCACTGTGGCTTGATAGACGCCGTGGCAGCTGGTTACTGCCTCAGCGAAATCCCTGAGCCCCCGACCTCGATTTATCGAGCCAGTAAACATCAGTCAGCCCAGAGGTTCCCAGGATTCAAATCCTTATCATAACCCAAAAGAAAAGAATCTAAAAACATACATAAATATCCGTACAGTCGAGGAAAATCATGACAATCTTGCCGACGTTTAATAAAATGAGGCAGTGTCGACAGTAGGATAACAACACAACTATGATACAGGACATCAGTTCTACCATTCCTTTAACTTACTGAGCGCTTCTGATCGAGCAGCTGACTTCCCGTGCCTGTAAGCCACTCAGGGGTAGTTCAGCTTAGCGAGGTTAGGATGCTGCTGCTACCACCGCCCTGCACAAGTCATGTCTTGGCTCCCACACAATGATGAAAGTAATCTCATGCAGTTGGAAATGAGCCAAGTAAATGCCTACCTATCTACTCAATTAAACAAAGTCGAGGACAGCCTTTTTACACTTGCATAAATCACCCAGCTTACTACCTACCAAGTTCGAATAGAAGAAGAAGGATGCAAATACCACCACCCCTGTTGTAATATAGGACCTCTAATGCCTACTCGTAGGTATCGTGCCCATCATAAAACAACGGCTCTAAGAGTTCATGAGGTATGTGAATTATTGTTAACAACAAGAAGGAATTCCTCTCTCACTGCTGATTCTAGATAATACGCCTCCAATGTTGTAACGCATCGTAAGCCACAGCTCGCGTGGTACGCGCGTCCCCCTTCCCCCCTTTCTCTGTATTGGTCGTACTGGCTAAATATAACACCTGCATCAAATTCCAGACATGTTTTATATGACAAGGCTACTAGATAGGACATGGAATATGACTTGGAATTACGAATAATTTTCTAAGACGCTCAAAGTCCTTCGACTTCTTCCGAAGCATCCGGAAATGACCCTAGAATACTAGTTTACAAGTATACAAAGATACCGGCTGTCAGGGTCTTTCATTACCTTATCCTGCCAGTCAACCTTGCAGCTGTGTTTTATAGTATACCGAAGCAAGGGCTGAAAGAGCTGGATTCTATCATCGAGGCATTCATGCCTTCTCTAGGTACTGGAATCCAAGATACCGTAGTGGGCGATTTACACTCAGTAGGGCAGTCCATTATAAAAGTATACTACTATCCAACAGAGCATTTAAACTAAGTGTGTTATGTGATGTATATGGTTTACCACCTCTGCTAATCACTATACTTTGGGGCGTCGCGCGTCGTTGCGCGAGATGGGGGCTAAATACTAGACAAATGTCATTATCATCGGTTTCTCGCCATCCCTTAATTATTTCATATCCTTTTTTTTCAGTTTCAAGAGTCCCTACTAAAGGTATGTTAAGAAGATAGAGAGTTTAATAATATGCGTGTTGTACTATTGAACTCGTAATGATATTTATACAAGTCATGCTTTATAAAACCTGTAAATACTAATCGTAGAAAGGCGCAAGACGCATTAGACGGTAATTAAGAAGCCAAAACCGTGAAAAATAGAGAATAATTGCTTGAAAGTTGAAAGGCTATGGCGTTATTGACTTTATTAGTTGGCTATAAGGTAGGCATAAAACATACAACTATTAATTAGCAAATAATAGATAAACGCCGAATTCCAAAACACCACAAGTCTAGCACGTTTCTGCTCTCATTACACATATGGATGTGAATCGGTTAGTAGAGTGCTGCTACTATCCCTGCATATTGAAGAGCCCGCAGTGAGTTACCGAAACGAACGAAGATGCTTGTCCCTACTCGAGACACACCTTCTTCGTATCTCTTGTTTGTCATCCCGACTGTCTCGAATCTCCGATCCCCTAACAACAGCGAAGAGTTTCGGGGTTATGGGATTGAAGGGCTTAGTGTATAGTCATACGCACTATATGCAGTGACACTTACCTAACCTTCAATACTTTCCTGGTCTCAGGCTCCAACATGAAAACATTCGATGTCTCTGTGTCCGGGTTCAGCGAAATCAGTCGTTGCCTGGTACCTGAATATAAGACATGGCTATAAGGTTGGCCGCAGTGAGTGAGGTAGGTAGCATTTGCAGACCCGGGTTGCCCATATTTTTGTGTATATATAGACCTAGAATGATCGTACCACTACCGACAGCTTTGGAATAGTCAACGGAGCTTTGGCACCTAGGGAAGCCGAGCAATTCGAAGTTACATCCCCGGTCCTACATGGTAGCCCGAGTATGGTAAGTAGTTTGTGTGTACACTAGGTACTACCTATACATAACTCGCCACAGGATAGTGAAAAAGACGTCGTGAGGCACAAAGCAGAATATTACAAGCCTTCACTAGCACGCGCTCCACTCACAATATAGTATTGACATGCAAGGTGTATATCTCACGGGTGATGTTTGATAATATGTGCTAGAATTGAACTGAGATTCTATGGGATATATACATATTATACATGATGCCTGATATGGTTGGGCATAGACGTAAAAATAACACATATTGAGACTTCACTGCTTTGGCATTGCAGCTAGTTTCTTCTGAATCAAGCGGAGTGTGGACTTGGGAATCCTCAACCGTTGACCGAGCACAAGAGTTCCTGTTAGTAACGCGAGAGCGCCTGCCTGATGTGCTGCAGCTAACGGAATAGGCACCATGTAGATGAGGGTACTGATGCCTAGTGCAGCCTGGAGACAGACTAGATGGACTACACCAGTGACACCCTTACGAGCATCCTTGGGCAATACAGCAGCGACCTGACCTCTCCTTGCGTAGAAGAACAGAGCAAGAATGGAGCAGAAAGTGGTGGTGGCGAGAATACGGTGATCGAGCTGCACCAAACTCGGGTTCTCCAGCATATTTCTCCACCACAAATCGGAACCATCTTCCTTGCGTGAGTAGAACTTATCCCATAATTCGGAGGCGGGTGGTGTTAATCCGAGACCCATCTTGGGGAATTCGTTGTAGATCAAGCCAGCATCAAGGCCGGCAACCAGAGCACCGGAGAGCACCGTGGTAAAGACGAGGGCTGTCAGGGCAGCGACGGATCTTCGGAAAGGGACTACGCTGGGGTGCTTGAGTGCCTCAACCAGTTTCACCGAGTCGGCAGGGTTGGCAAGGAATCGGCGTGTTCTGAGTATGCTGAGACCGGCCAGCAGCATCCAAGAATAGCATACGAAGGCGGTAGCAAGATGGGCCGTGAGTCGATACTGGCTCACTCGTGGATGCGAGCCCGGGGCGAACAAGTCATCCTTGAGGCCAGACTTGACCATCCACCAGCCAATGAAGCCCTGAAAGCCAATGAGACCAGATATTCCAACAAGGGTCCAAGCCATGGGGACGGAGACGCGACGCCGAGCAATGAAGTAGGCGGTTGGAAGGACGAAGGAAAGACCAATAACTCTCCCCCAGAGACGGTGTGTCCATTCCATGAAGTAGATCTTCTTGAATTCGGCTAGGTCCATGTGAGAGTTTAGCATCTTGAACTCGGGCGATGCTCGGTACTTTTCGAATTCAGACTCCCAGTGCTGCTGGGTGAGGGGCGGGAGAGAGCCGGTGACAGGCTTCCATTCCGTTATGCTAAGGCTGAATCACCAAATCAGACACGAGGGCCAGACACAAGAATTGAGCACCGCTAAACATACCCCGACTCGGTCAGACGTGTCAGGCCGCCAAAGACGACAATGCCGAAGACACTAGCTGCACTACCGAGGAGCCAGTACGCGACCGACTTGGAACTTGTCGCTTCGGGGAATACGCGCTTTGCTAGTTGCTGGCCGGCGGTAGCGTATGCGGCCGTGTTCAGTGTGACAGCAGCATTGGGGCTGGTGCTCGTGCTGAAGAAAGCAGGCGAAAGCGCAGGTCTTTTGGTTGTCTTGGGAGATAGGGTAGTGGCGGTTGTGGTGGCATGACGGCGGGATTGTCGCAAGGACTGGAGGATATGCAATGGTGTTGTTATTGTCTGTTGGCGGAGGCATTGGCGGCAGACAAACTGGGCACTCGGTAGTCTAGATGGCACCGAGCGCATGCCGGGTATCAATAAAGACATTTTGGCATGTGGTTGAGCATCATGAGGCTCTAAGCAAGGCGAGGGACAAATAAGAAGCTGGCTTGAAATCGTATGAGCGAGGTAGCTCAGGTGCTGTACCCTACCTATCGATATCCACCTACGATATCCACCACCTCTTATCTACAAGTACTTCTGGTGTACTAACCAGGTACCTAAGTGACACTACAATAACTCGTAAACACGCCGGCCGAGGTACCGATCCAATGGTCGCGCTCCGATTGGAATATCTCAGTAAGTACTGCTACGGTATACAGATCTGATCTGTGTTGCAGTAGTGTACCTCCGCCCACCACCCTGGACAGGTGCTGTCCACCCACCTAGCAAGCCACATTTCATCATGATGGGCACCTCAGCCACAACACTTTATTCAACTACTCTACCTCGAGACTGCAATTGAAATCCCGGTAAGCAGCGAACATGAGCACCGCGAAACTCTGCGCCTCGGGGCTCATCGTCCCAGGCGTCCTGTCGGTCCAATTCAACGGATTAACCACCGGGCTTAACACACCATCCTCGTTAATCCTCTCCACCACCTCCTCCCTCTTCCCATCCGCCCACGTCACGTAGTCCTTCCCGAAAGTCCCTGGCTCTAGAATCGCCATGCGGTACGCCGTCGCCGTCAGCAGCGCCGTGCCGCTCAGCTCCCCGAACCAACTCGTGTCGTTGAGGTAATTCCGCAGCAGCGGTTCCGAGGGCTCTGCCTCGTCGAGCGCAATGGTGGCGTCTAGGATATCTCGTATAGCACCCGTCAAATCGTCCAGGTCCGACGCGAGCGCTCCCGCCCATGGTGACTTTCTCCCCGTCGCGAGGACCCGCGCCATACCCGCGGCAGCCCACGCATTCCCCGTGCTCCAGATCCCCAGGTCCTGGGCTTGCGGCCCCATAATATGGTGCCAGAGCCCTGCAGCGTCGTAAGATGCGTTGTGGCGCACGGCGAGCTCGTTCCTGTATAGGAGACATTGCTCGATGGCAACCCGCAGCAGGGTCTCGTTCGCGTCTTGAATCGCCCAGTACGCCAGTGCGGGAGGGGCCATGTAAATGAAATCAGCCCAGAGCTCGGGATAGTCTTCGCGGTGGCTGATGGCACCGTTGGGCCAGCGGGGGACGGTGTTGAGGAGGTGTTCGATTTGGGAGTGGGCTGCAGAGAGAAAGGACGAGTTGGTTTGCCCGATGAGGATGGCAGGTACGGCTAGAGATGCCGGGTCTCCCGCGGCGCCTGATAATCGTTACAAAGAATTATAAGCTCAACTTCATCCATGAATCCTGTGTCACTCAACACAGTGGATTGGGGAGTTTTGCATACCATCACCGTCGACGAGAGTCGTCGAGCCGGTCTGGATGTACAGTTTGGCGTACGAAAGTGATTCAACCTGCTCGACCTGCACGACAGGGATCTTGCCATCTGGGAACGGAGACGCGCCGAACACAGACAAGTTCGGGTTATGCCACTCCAACAACGACTCGGAGAATGCACCAAACTCCCAGCTGTGGCTAGCCAGGAGCTGGCCCTGTGAGATCACCTTGGATATATTTTCAAATAACATGGTCTAAATGTGCAAGTTATGATGTTCTGCTTACATAGGGATTCGGATTCATTGGAAGGTTGGTCTCCACCCCCGATACTGAAGTCTGGCTACCCCGGCTAGGAGTAACGACTTACCATCACAGCACTCATACCGTCTAAGAACTAGGGGATAATCGTATGTTCTAACAAGCGAGGTTACCTGGCATACAATTGTCCGCAAAAAACAGCAAATTCCACTGCACAACCACCCATCCGCCAAGTTAATAGACCTACCCGAGCCACCACTAGACCCGCTTATTTCTGACAAGTGTGGTGTAAGGCATCCTAGTGGGTACCCTGCATTTGGAGCATCCAGAGGCGGAAAACTTCTATGCCGATCTATATAATATTGGCCAATTCGTTGAAGGCTTAGTCTAGGATTTCGTGGTCTAATGCTTCTCTTAAGTTTAGTGTACTGTGACCTTTATGTAAAGAGGCCGTTTCGACTTTAAGAATGTCCATCCTCAACCGACGAACTCCGTACTTAACTTGTTGGTGGCTTTCGCAGGGGTTGATCTAGTCAAACAACATAATAATCCCATGAAAAAAAATTGAAGCTCCCTAAAGACACTTGTACAAGCCATGACTGTGAGTGGCTGTCAGCGTGCATTCACGAACCTGGAAATGTAACGCACCACGCAGGTGATCAGTCGACAGTACACATAGTAGAGGTCAAAGTGCAGCATTTAGGCCGTCCTTGGAGAGCGCTGACCTGTGGGCGGCTTACTTCTTCGCCTTTCTTTATTGTAATTTTTTTTTTCCCCCGTGAGGAGTTGATATCGGGCCTAATTTGATACCTTATTCATACGTTTTCATTAATTTGGGATTGCTTCTCGTTTGTATAGCTCGGCCACAATGACGGCGGCATTATTTTAAACACTTGCGTGTGTTTATATCCCATTAGCAAGCGGAGTGACAGGCATGGACCCAGTAAACAACTTCTGCAGGTAAGGAAAGCGAATTGGGCATATCCCTGCTTAATGCATCTCGGAGAGCATCGACTTCCCATCACTAACGCAGGGAGCAACCGTAGCCGATGGTATCACCAGAGCCAAATCAAGAATGACATTCTATTCATCGATGGGGGCATCACGTCTTATTCTGATAGACAGCAATTCGATAACGTCCGTTGAATACACCCAGCTTTCCATGACCGCCTAGATGCCTGCTGACCCTACTTCGTGAAGCCAAAAGCCCATGATGACCGACTCAACTATACTGGCCCGGTAACAGTCGGCACCAGTACGTACGAGATCATTCCCCTTCCCGTTACATTCAAGGAAACTAACTTATCAGACAACTACATCATCACCGTGGATTTGAGCGTGTCATGGGATTGGAAGACCAATATCAGCGAAAAGTTTGTCGAAAAGACGGCGGCGCTAGGCACATCGAATCTTATCCCAATAGTCCAATCCGGGGCTCTTTTCCAAGGCAACCCAAACGACCCTCAGATCTATCTCTACGGAGGTGTTACGCCCGACATCAATACCTCGTTCGCCGATTGGCAAGGGCCTACAACGAATCAATATACTTTGTACTCAGTTCTCAGCTATACTCTTCTTGATAGTGCGTTCGAATTCTGACTAGAATTCACTATGTTTTAGATGGGGTCTCAATACCCAGACGTTTGGATGGACGCAGTACGATGTGTCGCTCACTGTGCCCGAGAGACCGAGCTGGGGTTTCTGGGCCGAGATTCCTGACCAGGGCCAAGCGTTCTATATGAATGGATTGGTGAACAACTTATCCTCAGCCTCTACACGTGGTGCCAACATACCAGAGACGAACTTAGAAGGGATGGTCGTGCTGGACTTGCAGCACCGTACAGTAATCGCCATAATCATCAGACCCCAGTGCTACTGAACAGCGCTGATTATCCATCTAAAGGCATTAAATAGATCCACCGAGATTATCACCAGTGGCAATCCGAGGGCTCGTGGAGGTATGGTGTACATCCCGGATATCGGGAGTAACGGGATACTGATATCCCTCGGCGGAGCGACGGGACATGGAGATTCTCTCCAACCAGGTCTGTTGTGCTAGAGTCTAGTCTTTTTCGGAGTAAACTGCCGCTGTGACATGAAGCTAAATAGAAACTTAGTACTTATGAACATGGTTTACATCTACGATGTTAATTCCACACTGGGCCCTGACTCAACTACCTCTAGCAACGGCTGGTGGACCCAGACGATTGATGGGGCAGTCCCTTCGCCTCGCGTAGATTTCTGTACCGTCGTTGTGTCAGCCCCAGACAGGTCGAGCTTCAATATTCATCTATACGGAGGTGAGGAGCCGTTTCGAATCACATATTAGTCTACTTTGACTCTACCGTTCTGATTTTCTAACCAACAATAATTAGGGTGGGATCCTATAAAACATGAGGAGTTTGACGAGATATGGGTACTCAGCATCCCATCCTTCACCTGGATCAAGGTAAGAATGCATTAACTTACCCTCGTGTGAAAAACAATGAATTCAAAAGAAATCCTCCATAATCTAATAATCACCTTCCATTAATATAGGTCTACAAAGGCGTCTTTCCCCGCTGGGGCCACACCTGCCACATTGTCGGCCAGCGCCAGATGATCTCGGTTGGTGGCACTAATAGCACCGACTACCCGGAAACCTGCGACTGGGAGGTATGCTACTTCCGGAGTTCCTTTCTACCCTTTCAAGGTTGCTTTGAGAGTTAGCGGAGATCGAAATTCCCCAATCGAGCCTGTTTGAGGGTTTCCTATTCCCAAGATATCCGTTTGCCCCCTCCCCCCCACCGAAAACAGTAGGTAATTACTGACTACCGGCATGGCAGTGGATGGGCGTGGCTGTCCTCGACCTTAGCGAAATGGCCTGGGGCAGCATTTTCGACCGTGATAAGCCCCCGTACCAGGTCAACCCAATGATTTCGGACATCATTGGCGGTGGGCTAGACGGGGGCGCCACAATGCTAAGACCCGAATCGGGTTGGAGTAATACACACGTTGCGCAGCTGTTCACGGGGACTATGGATCAAACAGCATATTTCATACCGCCGGGTGCGAGCGAACCCAATGGTACGACTGGAAGCGCTGGTAGCAATAGAGCCGGCGGTACGAACATTGGAGCGATCGTGGGTGGGACTGTCGGCGGCGTTGCCTTTCTTTTACTCTTAGCCTTGGGTCTTTGGTGGCTCATACGTAAAGCGAAGAGTCCTGGACAACAACAGCAAAATAACTACTCAAGTCCGAAACCAGAGGGAGAGCAACCACAACAACCGGCCATGGTCGAACTGGACGCCTCCCAAGCACCCACAGAGATCCAGGGAGACTCGGCTTATGAGCTGTACGGAAACATGCAGAGTCCACCAGGTGAGATGGAAGGTGGTCAGGTTTGGTATTCTAGCGGTGGACACCCGCAGTAATTTCATGAATCATCCAATTCCTTTTCGGCGGTGTAGATAACATGAAGGGACAATTAAAATATCGTTGTGCGTAATATACTACTAAATCAAGATTGACAACTGAAGCTACCAAGAATTGTTCACAGGGGTGACGAGGTGTTTTCAATGCCAAAGGCCCGAAGGCCGACTAACTAGTGGAGGCGGCGGGGTATAGCCTACCCGGTTAGAACCTAACCTAATTCTAATCAGAGCAAGACAATTGGGTTAGTACATGTGCTACGGAGTACAGTAAGGCTTAGTTTAGTACTATATATGTGGGGACATTAGCCTGACCTACCTACTTAGGTAGATGACGCCATATTGCTAAGCCACAGTGGCTATCTTCGGATCCTAACCTCGAGATGTTAGTGGGGAGTAGTAAGCAGAGGTATTCCTAAACTTGAATCATGGTATTTACAACAGAGCACAATCAGTCATCCGCCTCAGTAGAGGTATCATCTCCTTTTTTTTACAATTGTGTAGGGCTTTACTGTTTCACCTCTGTTTTCGTATATATAGCATAATAGATCATACCCGTCGTCGTCATCGTCGTCTTTATCATCCCCCTTTTATTTTCTCATATCCAATCCTGTGTTTTTCTACCCCTTAATTTCCTCCAACATATGTTTGCTCACAACCAGCTTCGCTGATATATATCTATACACTCATACTTACACATACCCATATCCGCACATACATATTACATATGTATTACACACGCATCATACATGTCATCTTCGTTAACTTGTTACACCATCTACCTATCCGGCCTTGAAAGCAAATCAGTTATCGCTGTTTTCGCCAAAAAAACAATCCATCTTTCAACGTTCGGTGTTCGTTCCCGACTTTGTAGAGCTTTTTGTGCTCCTCGTAAGGATTGTGGTCACACTCATAATCCACGTGGACAAATGCTCGCTCGACATTCGTCAAACCTATTTCATTGTCAGCTCTCTAACGCCTGAGTTGTTTATGATGGATCACCCTCTAATAGCCGACGCAAAGGCAATCCTGTGACACACCTTCAAATTTCTTCTGTAGTGACTGGCTAACGTCGTGCGAAATCCTCAGCGGCGTATCCGTGTCCATGATGATATCCACTTCGACATAGTACCGTTGTCCAGCATGATATGCTCGGCACTGCGTGTTATCAGCAAATGCATTCAAAGGATATATATATAGGAGAACTATATATGCGCATATGTATGCTTCGGTGTTGACTCACCGTATCGACCTTGAGTATCCGGGAGTCATGCGTTATTGCGATATAGATGAGCTTAGAGATGAAGTCTCGCGGCGCCGATTTACCCACAAGAAGCCATACCTGCTCAAACGCATTGGACACCCAAGAGGATAGTATCAGGACCGCGATTATGATGGCACCGAGAGGGTCTAGAAACCAGGCTACGCGGTTTCCAATGATCGATAGCGTCAGCCCGAAAGAATTGACGACTATGTCATTCCGATGGTCAATCTACCCCCATGTTAAATCTATAGCAAAGTCATACCAAGAAGAAGAAAAGGATATCCACTCACGTAGAAGACGTGAACGGACGGATATCTACGATAGAAGAGGCAATACAACATCAGGCTACTCTTGGCGAAAACTAGACACCGCCGTCAGCGCCACCACCGGCGTCTTCCCCTCACGGATGCACCTACTAGCTACACCGACAAAAGTTAAGGGTATGATCTGAAGCGGCTCTGATTCCCGGGTTCCAGTTGCAAGGGTTCTTATCGACTCGATCTATACCACTAATCAGCAAGAGTCGCCGAATATCGGGAGCGACCCGTCCCCTTGGGTTACATGTCACTTACGAGCAATTCAACAGCAACCGTAGTCAGTAGTGAACAGAACAGGATGATCCCTATCGTCTCTATTCTCGTCCGGCCCTATTACGCCATTGAGTAACCTCCCCCGGTATACACGTTCGGCAGGACGCCTACCACTGGGTACTTGTACACGCTAGGCTGCGCTGCTACACGAGAGGTTATCCATATGATAAAAGACGACACGAGATCCACCTGAGTGCAGGTTAACCGAACAAATTCCCTCAGTGCGGGGGTGGGCATGTAAGCACGAACAAAGGCATCGGCGGCGGTAGCAAAAAGCTTTACTCAGAATTAATAAACACAACTACGGAAAGGAGATGCCGGGCTCATAGGTCACTGTACCGATAGGGACCCGGTTGATACCGCAGCATACACCTGGATGACGAAGAGGCCGAAGTTGACGGCGAAGGATGCGTTGACAGCAAACTTGATCCTAGGTGCCATACGGGCATCTTCCTCGACCTGGAGGCGTTCTTCATCTTCGGCGCCTAGGAACTGATCGATGAGTTGATTCTGTTGTGTGTAAAACCTTTTGAGTTTCCATTGGTCCCCATTGGGATAGTCACTTTTTAGTTGGTGTCTCGTAACATCGCTGCGCCGGTGGCGGCCAAGATCTAAAGGATCTGCCGGATCTGGTTCGGCGCCATGTTGATCATGCAGGTTGGACCCTTCACAGACACCCTCTATTTTCCCGGTCTGATGCGGTGCTGCGGCAAGGTCGTCGGCCTGAGACACAGTCGGCTTGCTCGCTTGAGTGATATGCTCTTTTGCCCAGCATCAGCTGATCTGATAAGGTAGAGTCTGTTACGAATTGTGCAGGTGCTAGGATGATATGCGCATTCTCCTGCAAACTGTGGGGAGTACTCCAAAACGAGATGCAGAACCAGAGTTACGCACCTATATCCTGGGCGGTATTGTGCGTTGAAGCCATGGTTGGAGATATTGTGCGTCTGCATTCACGATAATAAGGAAATTATGAAATGGCTACACTAAGATGTAAAGAGAGAAACAAAAGCAAGTGCTCAATTTCCTCAGATATAATAGCCATCAGCGCACCTGGTGACATCAGATTGGTTGCCTCGTTATCATGACGTATGATCTTTCCAGGAAACCAGTCGGCTCTATTAGATTATTGAAGGGCTGTGTGTGAGTGGTGCTCAAGAGTAGCAACCATTCAGAGTACACCCTTCTAGCACGGCGGACACATACATAAGTTCGGTTGGGTTGTACGATCCCGCACCCGCAGATCAGTTCCATGCACGTCTATGGCAGATTTCATTGGCGCAACAAAACAAGGAATGGCCTTTTTTTCAGAGCGTAATGCGCAGAAAATGCCTGAAAAAGAGACATACTAGGATGGCGACATCATAACAACTGGATCTCCATACCGTACCAAGCCTCTAACCGTAAAGATGTACACGTTACATTATACACATATAGCTATTTACCTTGCTAAGGGGGTGGATCGCCACTATTTCTCCATTATGACACGACAGCTTTATGCGAATACAAACATGAAATGTTTGTGAATGCCTTGATGCTCGTTTGAAGACTCCATACGTACTGCGCTACAGTATGGAATTCTCTGACCCTGAGACTGGATCAAAGCAAGCGGATTATCTGGCTGCCGAAATATCACACACTAACCTAGCCTTAGTGTAGTGTACACTACTGCATCGCCTAACCCCGGCACTCTAACGCAACCCCAATGTCAAAGCACTACACATATACCAGGTATGGCAGACTGCCAAGACTCCCAGCCGGCGTAATGCGCCTCGGCAACCAGACTTTGCTCTCAACTGGTTATGTTGACTAAAAGGAGCCTCTTGCTGCACTAGGGTTCTGGTTAGGGCTCACTGCGAACGATGGGATATTCATACTAGGATGCTGTCACAGCATGAGAGCCCTTCCTTGGCACCGTATGCGCCGAGGGGCAATTACTATTAAATTTACGTGCTCATATGTACTTACTACGAAAAGGCCGTATATTCGAACTAGCGGCTTGGAAAATTCTGACCGTGGCGCACAGAACGTAGAGATCGTTATTAACCTCATTTTCTTATTCCAGTATGAAGCCGTTCCCTTGAGGTGTCGAGCCGCACACATGACCTAACCCATGTGGAATGCCTGAGCTCTCATTCGACCGACATAACTGCAGATGAACATTCGTTTCAATATCCAAGAGCTGCGAGATAACATCCCTGACCTGCGAGGCTAAAAAACCCGTGATCTCCTTCCTCTTCGAAGTTGACTCCACTAGGATACGGTTGAGGATGTCTCAGCACTTAGCTACTTCTTGGCCGGGAACAATGCTAAGGTGGTTGGGCGGAGATCACTTAATAGAAATTCCATACTATATATACGGTGAGGATAATCATGGCCCTGAAGATCAGAACGAGAGTAGGGAGTATTATCAAATATACGTATTAAAATAGACGGCCTTGCTGCTTTTCTTGCCCAGCCTTGAGACGTATACGACCTCAAGGAGATCACATCTTTAGATAATCCTCCGGATAAAACGTCGCGGGACGACAAGAGTTGTCCTTCTAGTCGCTGGCTCTCGACTTATAAGATTTTCTATCCTACTCGACTTTTCATCCGTGACGCCAAGGAACAGGCTTTCTTGTATCATGTCGGCGAATACACAAAAGCCGGTCTGTGGTAGTGGTAACCATGCAGGAGAATACGACGTGGGACTACATACACTCGGTCTCTGTCAGTACCTTCATCCGAGAAAGGCCGACCTTCGAGGTGATGTTGTATGCCTGCTAACTGGGCATATTAGTTCTTGTTTTAATCGCTTCCATCTTTGGTACGAACATAGCCCTCCCATCTCCTACGGGACAGCTTTCTAATATGTATTTTTTTCTCCAGGGGCTGGCTTCCCAGTTGTGGCTAAGAAGGTTAAGTGGCTCAAAGTCCCAACCAAGGTATTCTTCGCCTGTAAACATTTTGGTACTGGTGTGCTCATAGCTACGGCGTTCGTCCACGTAAGTTACAGACTCACCAGCCTTTCACCGGACTTCATCTCATCATAGCAATCTCAACAGCTTCTTCCAACAGCATGGCTCAGTCTATCCAACCCATGTCTCCCAGACTTTTTTGTTGTTCAATACCCTCCCCTTCCTGGGATTATCATGATGGCATCGCTTTTCAGTTTGTTCATCATCGAGATGTGGATGAACACCAAAATGGGGGGCCATTCCCATGGTGGTGCGCGAGGTTTCGAGGAGACACCTGATGTTGGCACGACTGTCACGACTGTCCCGCCCCCAAGGCCACAACGATCCTCGAGTCAGAGCAGTTTTGAAACGGACATACAAAGCCCAGTCAAGGGAGAGACGCCATCAAGTGAGGCCAAAGAAGAGGTTGTGACGAGTGAGACAACGGTTACCGACGTAGAAGCCCAAGTTGATCCTCTTGTATACAGGAAGATGAACAGTAAGTGACATTTAGAATCATTACTTCCTTTCCGACATGATGGCGATACCCAATGAAACCCGTCGTTGCAAATTATGCCCTGTCTCGGACTCTCTATGGGGATATTTGCTAACTATGACTGGCACAGTGAACATTACACTGCTCGAGGGAGGAATTCTTTTTCACTCGGTTTTCGTGGGCATTACGGTTTCCATCACAATCAATGGATTTATCGTCCTCCTCATTGCAATTATTTTCCATCAGGTGTTCGAAGGTCTTGGTCTAGGCTCGCGTATAGCAGCCGTACCATATCCTAAAGGAAGCAGTGAGTGACTAGCCAACCTACTTTTCCTCTGAGCACCTCAAAACAATCCCTGGCTCGTTTGGCCAAGTTTCCTTCTCGGAGGCCCTACTGGCTCTCAAAATACACCGTCTGGAGGCAAAATCTAGGGGAGAGAGGGGAAAGAATTTTCACTGACTCCTCACTTTTAAGTCCGGCCGTGGCTCCTAGTCTTCGCATTCGGCACTACAGCCCCTCTCGGACAGGCAATTGGACTAGCTACACGTAATACGTACGACCCAAACAGCGCATTCGGCCTCATTATAGTTGGAGTTTTCAACGCAATGTAAGATGGAACTCTCTATTCACAACCTATCTCGTCGAGGACGATTACTTACAAATCGATAGCTCATCGGGTCTATTAATCTACGCCGCCCTCGTAGATTTACTGGCTGAGGATTTCTTATCCGAAGAATCCAACCACGTACTGACCATAAAGGAGAAGAAAATCGCGTTTGTGTGGGTGATTTTCGGCGGTACGTATCTTCCCCTCCCGCAATAACCTGACGCTCGGACTAATATGCTTTAGCCATCGCCATGTCTGTCATCGGTGCATTTGCCTAGGCGTTTCATCTAACTACAATTGGAGTTTGGGCTAGAGGCCGGCAGAGCATGCTCTACCCCGGCTATTCGGCACGGTCATGACGTACACACGACATCGAACGATGAATAGACCAGCCTAGAGGGCCGTCTTGTGATGAATAACGACATGACTCGGCGGTTCTTTATCCTTAAGGCAACTTAGGAAAAGGCGTCCGAAAATAATGAATTGAAGAGGAAAAAAAAAAACACTGCAAGCAACTTGCAGCCGGTCTCGGGTTACACGAGTGAGCTAAAACGCATTTGATCTACATTGGAGGAGTTTCTGAATGCATATACTCGGAATTCATACTTTTGGGGTATAGAATACTCGAATACTACACTATACTGTACAATACAGTCATTACTGCATACTACCCTAGGCACGCGCCGACAATTTCAGAACATGTCTTCTTCTCCCTGTCTTTGTCCCTGTCTCTCTTTGCCCGAGGCTTTATTTCCTCGCCGCACATGAAAAGGATAGCAAATCAGGGGCGTTTCGCTCTCGCATATTCCCCCGGTCAAAGACTCTGGCTAAATATACAATCCGTTCCGGAATATGTATGTGTATGTATGTACGTAAAACGGAAACAAATACACGAACGACTTACTATGTACTAGGATGATCGAGTTGCCTCGTGCCATGCCATGTAACCCAGTGCAAGCGCCTTTGGGAACGTCGTATCTGCAATCCCATCATATTATTCTAGAATCCCTTGCCTTACTAGACGGTGGTAAGGAAGGGTCCCAGCAAGGTTCTTATCTCTCCCCTCCCTTCCCTGAAGGATCGGCACGCGACCACAAGGGTAATTTTCCCGCGGGCGACGGCTCGGGCCTTGGCGTTGTCGCGGGGTCTCAATTGCCGCCGAGGATCAAACGAGTGGGTACACCGTATGTTGTTTTGGTTTATTTCTCCTCGCCTCGCTCTTTCTTTTTCGTCTCTATAATTGTAACTGCACTTATGTGCGCTACGATCACTGTGATAGATATGTGTTCGAAACTTTCGAATCGCTGGGACGTATGGGTTGATGCTGTAGATAGTTGCCATATGAGAGAGCTTGAGACGTTTCGCACGTTCGTCTCGGGGAAAACGCCTGGGGTGTTGTGGAGCAGGTGGCTGTGCATTCGTCTTTAGATCATGTACACTATATGTCTCTGCAGCTAGTTCGGTGCTTCTAGCAACGTTATATTATCGTAGGCGGCTTATTCACGATAATGCGGACTCGGCGGTGACATTGGCATCCCGGCTGTTAAACCTCAGAGAAGCTAGATCTAGCCGTAGTATTTTCGTTCGCGGGGGCTGTGTACTTTAGTTCACTATCACATGAACTATAACCTCCGGCTATCGCTACTACACATGTAGTATATTGTATATCAGAGAAAAACTGTCATGTTGTTTCCTGCCGCGGGCAACCGTCGCCAAGAGTGTTATGTATCATACAAAGACACCAGCTCGAGGGCAGCGGGGCGACGATGACAAAGTTTCAAACCGCCAAGGCTAGGCAAAGCTGAGATATATCTCAAGTGTTCATGATGGCCCTCTTCCCCCGGAGCAGCAGACATCCGACGTGGCAAAGACCCGACAACCCGCTACGATACGTTTTCACTCAATGTCACTCGAGACACGAGACCGACTGGTACGTTTTTGGCTGCCGTGGGAATGTGTCCAAGTTCGTAAATTGATACCATAAATGCGAAAACAGAAATACGCCAAAAAAAATGCCTGATTAAAAATACAAAAAATGCCAGGGATGCAAGCAATTGGCTCGCCATCCGCCCAACCGCTCGGGCGCCCATTCATTCGTTCATCATATACACGGACACGCGTGTATGAGGCGAGGTCCACAGTCTACGCACAGATAATACCAGCGTCTTAGAATATAAACCCTCCGACAAATCCAACCAGCAGTATAGCTCCTTCATAGCTTAGCCTTCGGTTGGGTTAAGCCTTCACAGCCGTCTGGTTACTCATTGATGTTTCTCGACGTTCGCGGTGTTCAGAACGCCTTACCCTTGTAGTCCTTGGGCGCCAGGATGACGTTGTAGTCGAGCTCAATCTCGGCCTTGTCGTCGCCCTCGAGGGGCTTAAAGTCGACGACGAGGTCGTCTTTGACGGCGAAGACGGTGTCGGTGGACAGCCAGGGGTCATCCTTGGGATAGAGCTGAGTGGTGCAGCCCTTGTAATCGGGGTGTGTGACCTAGCACGGGAACAACATTAGCCTCAAGAACTGATCGTCGAGAAACAAGTGGCGGGCTTTACCATGATGTGGATGTGGGCGGGGCGCATGGGGTGACGGTCCATCATCTGCAGCAGCTGGTGGGAAGGACCATCTCTAGGCAGCGAGTATGCCGTAGGGTGGTAGCAGTAGAACCAGTACTTGCCGTTCTCGTCGGCGCGGAACTTGCCCCGGAGGTTGTTGGGTGTCTGGTTCTCGGGGTCTTGGAAGTCATATTTACCGTTGGACGAGGCCTGCCAGATATCGAAGACGGCGTTAGGGATGGGCTTGCCGGTAACCAAGTCACTGATGATGCCGTGCATCAGACACACGCGGCCGGTGGGATTCGGGTTCTGGATGATGGTTCCTCCGTTCTCACGGAACGGGGCGTGGGGGGACCAAAAGGGACCGAGAATGGCCGACGATGTGGGATCGACGCCTGTGTCGGAGATGATCTTGTGAGCGATCTCATCTACGAGACTAGGGATCGGTTAGCACGGGCTTGTCTCGACTCGTTTCCTGTAGGCACCCCGGTAGGCAAGGGTATATACAGAATCATATACTTACGTCTCGAGACCGAGAATGTCAGAAATACGGTGAGCCTCATTTCTCGTCTTGTTTGATTCAGTGTAGATACGGCCAAGTTCGTTTACAAATTGGACACCAGCCATCCATTCGTCGATTGTCAGCTCAACTTCACGAGAGAAATCGTGAAGATGCCGTATGAAAGCGCTCAGAACTTGTCGGTTGCGAGGCTCTACGTTGGGGCCCATGGTGTCTAGGACATGCTGGGTAAATTTGGGATCATATCGAGATGGCTGAGGAGCCTGGGCGGCGTTAGATACACCGGCATTCTCTGGTGGCGCCATCTCGAAATTTAGCTGGGTAAGGTATTATGTTGGGAAAAGGGGAGAGCTATATGGGATGAGATAGCTGATGACGGCAATTGGTGATGATGAGGAGCAGGAGGAAGAGGAAGAGGAGGAGGATATTGAATAGAGTGAGGGTAAGATGAATAGCACCATGACGGGCATGGAACTTCTTTTTATGTATTGGCTTGCCTCATTCTTTCATCCGCCAGCTAGTCTTCCATCATAAACCAATTCACTTTAACTGGTATCTAGTGGATAGTAAACCCCGCCATTATCCATGCCCCCGGTGGTGGATCGGCTGGATCTCGCGGAGTGCGGTCGGTTCTTTGCGGGTCAAATATCACCCTTAGTAGGAACCTTTTCCGTAGGGTCAGCGCGAGTCATCAATATTCCACCCAATTCGCGCCATGGTACCTTCGGTGGGATAATCGTTTTGACTGGAGGTTTAGCCAATTGTATCGAGGATAATAAATCCATTGACATATGAACACGGTGAAGACGCACCACAGACTCTTACACACTCATGCACACCCTCAACTCATTGGCATCCCGACCGAGTTGAAATGAAGGGCTGTAGCGGTGTTCCAGAGCTAATTCCAGATAGGGATACAAGCATTAACCGTCAAGTTACCCCAAAGGGATAAAAAACCCATGAAAAGTGTTTACCCGAGGAGACAACCGAGAGAGTTTGAGTATAACGAGTCGAGATGTCGGAACTATATTTCGCCATCGTTACCATGTTCTGGTCTAGCCTAGCGTTTCTTTCTCCTATACTAGATTGGCCCACAGAGCGCACCCCGGACCTGACTATCTACCGCCACTGGTGCCGAGCTGACTTATTATAGATAGTTGCAGAGTGTGTTACTCGTGGTCCTCCAGTGTAGAGCCTCTCCATCGCCAAATCCGGTGCCGACCATCTCCACTAACCCCAAATCTAGCACATCGCCTAAACAGCCCAGGGTACCTTGGACAATAGCCCCGAGGCTTCCCCACGACCAATGGTAGGAATTATAATTCGTTAGGCATCTTGTCGTTCGTCAATCTAGTGCGGGGACCTCCTGAGAAAAGATTACCCCTCGATGCCGTTGGAGAAGCCGTCATGATTTTATTTTCTCCGAACCATTAGGACGAGTGAGGTCGAGGTTGTGAGCACATGAATCCCCGTGCTGGCTGGCTCGTATCTTCCGGTGTACTGTGATTGTCTTGCGTGGTTGTACAGAGTATCAAACATCAAAACGGTTGCATTATTTTGCATGTTTTTGTCTCACGAGACCACATGAATCAACCGCATGCTACGTGTGTCATCTCCACTTAGGAAGGTTTCACGTAGCCTCTACACGCAGCCCAAAATGCCACTTCATCATTTGATGATAGGGACATGGACACCGCCAGGCGCCATATTCACCGTGGCCTTCGACGATGAGAAGCTGACGCTCGAATTGGTCAAGCGAACAGAGATCCCTCACGACGAGCCCATCTCATGGATGACGTTCGATGTAAGCCTAGAGCGCCTAGACAGTGGTCCGTCGCTTACTTATAACCTCCTCCCAGCATGCCAAGAAGAACATCTACGGGGCGGCCATGAAGAAATGGTCCAGCTTTTCCGTCAAGAGCCCGACAGAGATCACACATGAAGCGTCACACGCCATGAACCACGACCGTAAGTCGACGTGATGTCTTTGAATGGCCTCGGTGCCTCCAATCCGTAATTACTCTAACGTCAGAATTTGCTGGACTCCAGCCCAAGCAAGCCTAGCTACAACCAATACACGGGCCATCTTCCTCCTCGCGGCGAAACAACCGCCTTACGCCGTCTACTGTAACCCCTTCTACTCACACGCGGGTCACGGTTCCGTCTTCTCGGTCTCGCCATCCGGCGCGCTCGCCGACAACATACAGAACTTCCCCTACCAGCCGAACACGGGGATCCACGGCATGGTATTCGATCCGACGGAAACGTACCTGTACTCGGCAGACCTCAAGGCAAACAAGCTCTGGGTTCACAAGAAGGCGCCGTCTGGGGAGGTGGAGCTTGTAGGCGGTGTAGATGCGCCAAACGCCAAGGACCATCCACGATGGGTGGCGATGCACCCATCGGGACAGTATCTATACGCACTCATGGAGGCGGGTAATAGGCTGTGCGAATACGTGATCGACCCCGCGACGCACATGCCTGTATACACACACCACTCGTACCCGCTCATCCCGCCAGGCATCCCCAACCACAATACCATGTATCGCAGCGACGTCTGTGCATTGACGAAGTCAGGAAGGTACCTGTTCGCGACGAGCCGGGCCAACAGCTTCGATCTGCAAGGATATATTGCGGCGTTCCGGCTGCGCGACTGCGGGTCTATCGAGAAGCAGATATGTCTCAGCCCGACGCCGACGAGTGGCGGTCACAGCAACGCCGTCGCACCATGCGACTGGAGCGAAGAGTGGCTTGCCATCACGGACGACCAGGAAGGGTGGATCGAGATATATCGATGGAAGAACGAATTCTTGGGTCGTGTGGCGCGATGTCGCATCCCCGAGCCCGGCTTCGGAATGAATGCCATCTGGTATGACTAGATGGAGAAATACACTATACATATACCATAGTTTATTCGGAGAGCGAAAATGGTAGGGGAGAAGAGGTGAGGAGAGGTATACCGTTATACCTAGGTAGATATGACACGGTGTGCGGTGTGTGATGATGTCCAGTGTTGGATTCAATTGTTGTCGCTCAAATCATCTGATATCGGGTTCGTTATATGACCGGTGTAGAGAACAGGGCATCGTGAACATGGAAGACGAGTCTTGGTAATGCAACGATAATATATGTATGTTGTATACACATTTGTCGTTGGTGCTATCGTCGCTGTATGTACCGTACTATGAGGACTATGAGGACTGTGAGGACCTTGAGGGTTTCTCATTTCTCTGATCAGGCCTAATTAGATCTGGTGCATATTGTGTCATGCCTGCAACCGTTATCTTAGCGAGAGTCAGCTGAATCCACGGTCAAATTTGATACTACGTGTCTGTACGTGTACCTACAGTTGTGCGTATGCGGCATGCGATGTGCTCCAATAGTGGAATTGTCGAGCCTAGACTCGTGTCCGTCTGGTCGGCCCTTGGATGGAGATAATGCGCATCACGAATTGTGGTAGGTAATTTGGAGACTTGCAGACTTGGCGACGTCATATCTCTCCTCGGACAGAAGCCGCAGAGGGGGGACCCTTGAATTGTTGCCTCTGCAGAGCTACTGTACGCTACGGCACGGTACCTACGACCACAGTATCGTGCAGGTTACATTATAGATAGCTACCCACTGAAGATCCGCTTCTCGCTCGCAATAAACATGCCAATTGAAATGGGTAATTGGGATAAACCTACCTATCTACATATATGTAAAGTGTCACAGGAGGGTGGGATTAATACTTGAAATACCTACTACGCCTCAGATATGCCTGCATATGTACCTATGTAAGTTGAATACTATCAGGTAGTTTAGGTACTTAATAGTAGTATTGTAGCTCCCCCTCCTTACCCCACCTGTACCTCTTGGTGCACTACTGCACTACTTTACTAAAGGTACCCACGGAAGAGGCTCCGCTCTGGTCTCTGGTTCTTGATTCATCACTTTTGTTTGGCCCCAATGACCCTTGTAATCCAGAGCTTGGACCCGAGATAGCGCCCAGATACAAGCTTCTAGCTCTCCCTAGCAGCAGCCTAGCAGCAACCCAGCTGACATTATCTCGTCGCTCTACCTACCGAGTACAGTACACCATCATAGTAGACTGACTAAAGCCATCTAGACCAACCGCCAGAAAACTTCTTCTCTCTTACCATCACCACTCACTTCTACCGCCTTCTCGGCTCCCAGCCATTGTAGTCATTGTAGCCATCGTAGTCATTGCAGTCATTCCAAGTCGACCCAATCGCTTGTTGGCTCTTTGCTCATGCCAATGCATCATCGCCAGAATGGCCATCTCCTACACGCCCGCACAGCTGTCATAGGTCTAGCCAGAGCTCTGTTCGCCGGTCTCGCTGGTCTCGCTGCTGCCGCGCCCACCAACCCATCTCCCCTCGAACCCCGCGACCATCATGACAACGTCCCCGAGGCCGAGGGCAGTGCCCTGTGGGTGCTCTATGTCATCTCCATGGTCCTCGTTCTCCTCGGCGGCGCCTTCGCCGGCCTGACCATCGCACTCATGGGTCAGGACGAGATCTACCTGCGCGTCATCTCTCTCGACCAGGAAGAGCCCCAGCACAAGAACGCGAGTCGCGTCCATCACCTTCTCAATCGCGGCAAACATTGGGTGCTCGTCACATTACTCCTCTCCAACGTCATTGTGAACGAGACCCTCCCCGTCGTCCTGGATAGGTGCTTTGGCGGCGGCATCGCTGCCGTCGTCGGAAGTACCGTGTTGATTGGTAATGACTCCATCTTCTTGAGACCACTCTAGTCCCACTCACCTTGTCACTATTCTCTCGAAATTACCATGCTAATCGTGTCTTTTGCCTCCATCCAGTCATCTTCGGCGAGATCATCCCGCAATCTCTCTGCGTTCGCTATGGACTCCAGATTGGTGGCTACATGTCCAAGCCCGTCTTACTCCTCATGTACATTATGGCCCCCCTGGCCTGGCCTACCGCAAAGCTTCTCGACTGGCTTCTCGGCGAAGATCACGGCACTATCTACAAGAAGAGTGGCCTCAAAACCCTCGTCACCCTGCACAAGACCCTCGGCGAAGTCGATGAAAGACTGAATCAGGACGAGGTCACAATAATAAGCGCCGTCCTTGATCTAAAGCGAAAGGCTGTCGAGGAAGTCATGACACCCATGGATGATGTTTTTGTCATGTCCGAGGACACCGTTTTAGATGAGAAGACCATTGACCAGATTCTCGCTGCTGGTTATTCTCGGATTCCCATCCACCAGAGCGGCAATCCTACTAATTTTATCGGCATGCTCCTCGTCAAGATTCTTATCACCTACGACCCCGAGGACGGTAAGCGCGTGAACGACTTTGCTCTTGCCACCCTCCCCGAGACGCGCCCCGAAACTAGCTGTCTCGATATCATCAATTTCTTTCAAGAAGGAAAGTCTCATATGGTACTCATATCTGAGTTTCCCGGCGAGGACCATGGTGCCCTTGGCGTGGTGACTTTAGAAGATGTAATAGAGGAACTCATTGGAGAGTAAGTCGCCATAAAAATCAGCTTTGTATCTCTAACCGCTAACGGGGACTCATCAGGGAGATTATTGATGAGTCGGATGTGTACGTTGATGTACATAAAGCAATCCGCCGTGCTCACCCCGGACCCCATATTCGGGTCCAACGGAAAGATTTAATGATCAGAGACGCGGCAATAAGAGACGGCACGCTTGTTGATTTGGCCGAAGAAGGGTGGGAAGGAAAAGACGATCAATCTGGTCAACATAGACGGTCATCCTCCATTAATGGAAGATCAGAGCACTCCGTCTTGTCACAGAGTCCGATGACGACTTTACTCCTAAGGAGAACTTCTGCTGACCAAAATGGCAAAATGGTGCACACAACAGTCCCGGTGAAGACAAACCTTGAGGATATGAGAGATCACTTCAAGAATCTTGGCCCGTCCAACCCAGCATCGAATCCAAAAAGTACTCGAGTCTCGGCCGTCAAGATCAAACCAGGATCAACCACCACCATCCAGACAGTCCACCCCGTGTCCGAGTCTATAGAAATCATTCCAGAGGACCCACACATCGATGCAGACGAGGCCACTAGTCTACTACGCCCTCAACTAACC
Organism: Xylaria sp. Z50; assembly: GCA_037356035.1. Taxonomy (NCBI): domain Eukaryota; kingdom Fungi; phylum Ascomycota; class Sordariomycetes; order Xylariales; family Xylariaceae; genus Xylaria; species Xylaria sp. Z50. The sequence goes on from JBAWJU010000062.1 coordinate 47,016, forward strand.
GCTAAGGACGGTGTTCAAGCTCTCCATCATAGTCAATATGGTTCCTCCAACTTGCCAAATGCCGATTTGCAAAAGCCTACCATCTCAACGGCAGATGATGGCCAACCACTAGGCAAAGAGAATAACATTCCGCGCACCAGACAGTCAACTTCGAGTGAAGGCACTACGTCGCTCACGGATGGCGGCGAAACAGAACCTGTGGTGCGTCGAAGGGGCCATGTTCGAAGTGGCAGCATCACGGAAAATATCGTGGAGGCTGGTGGTGTAAGAAAGGTCGTGCTCGAGGCCAATAGCTCTTCGGAGTCTGAGGAAAATCACGAGAGCCGCACACCCGGGACACCATCCGACGGAGACAAATCCTCCACCGGTAAAAAGAAGAAAAACCGACGGAAGCCGAGAAAAGGAGGCTCATAACAAACAACCTGTATAACGGAGAAAACTCAATTCGCTCAAGAAGAAATGAGAGATTAATTCTACGAGCGGTATTCGCGTGGTTTAGCCATGTATAACACCGATGGAGGTTAGCATACCAGTATTCTTAATCCGGGGTCAAGCTTTTCGTGGTTGTTTTGACGATTCGATGTGCCATGAAGAAATATTGGCACTAATCACTCGTCACATGCTGAAAGGCGTTGGTGCAATAAGTCTGCTTTGGGGATATGTAATAGTATAAATTACTACTTGTCAATCCATGGAAGTCTGCTCTTTGGTAGTTTAAGTTTACTTGCCTGTCATAATCATCCCTAGTCATAAATCGTTGAGAAATAGCATCATGGATTGAAGGCGCAAGTCGAATGTGTTTGTAGTGATATGATCCGAGCACACAGGCTTTACAGTAAGTAAGTATGTGCTCATTTTTCAGAATCAGTCAAGTGAGAAGAGTGCCTCTCGCATTGTCTTCAGTCCAGTCTACAAGGACCGTCACCGTCGTAGTCGCTACCGAAAGATATGTTCCAAGCACGCATACAAGAAAATGCTACGTCGTATCATGAACTAAGCACCTACTCGAGTGTATCAAGCCCGATAATTTAGGTCAACAAGTCATATGCTAACAAGTCCACTGGCCTCTCTATACCACACCCACGTACACAGATATCGGGGGCTTGGAGCATCCGCCCTTATTGTTGATGTCTCAGAAGCCCATGAGGCTCGCCAATAGAGCAAGGTGTTTACAAACAGGCGCCAATCTACGTGAACGTACTCTTGTCCTCATTCGTAACAGGAAGACACGAGGGAATACACCAGCAAGATAAACATACAAGTCTATCATACGAGTACAACACTATCTTTTTCCTCGGAAATATATCCTCCGTCTCATAAATCACGTTTCCTCACCATAAAATCGAGCTTGTTTAGAGAACAATTCCTTCCGTCGCACCTGAGTGCTTCGATTGATGTCCAACCGCAATGTGAGGCGGCGCCTTTCTAACAAAGCCTTCGCATTATTACAATCTCGGCATCCCATTGCCTCCCACACAACCATCTTTCCAGCAATCGAAACTTACCTTAGCCGCCTCCCCGCATTTCGGGCCACTCCCGTATTCAATTACGGTCTTGTCTCTCACGTCAGATTCGGAGTCCGGCCGCAGCCTCCCCGAGGGGAACTTTTGATACCATTTTTGTTCACGCAAAAGCGTAAGTACCTAATTTTCTATCCATCTACCCATTATTTGAATCCTCTTACGTCATGGATCGCAACAACCGACCCCCGATTCCAGCACAAGCAGTAATGGACTATTTGTTCGCTCTTGGGCGATTCTTGGTGGACAATCGCCTCCTCGCCTCCACCGGTCTGCCTGTTAACCAAATTATCGAGTTCCTAGAGTGGTTGGTTCAACTATGTGGGAATCTGCAGATTGAATATGGGACGAATAATAGCAATGATCCCTCGGAGGTTGTTATGACCGACGCAGACGACGATGGGACGCAATTGACTGTACCAAATTCCATGCCACTGTGGTTAGTTAGGTCTCTTGAGGCCAGCCTGACACATGTCCACGCGAGCAGGAGATTCCGGACGGTGAAGGTAGAGGCGGAGCGGATTCATATTATTTTCGAGTAAGTCAAGGATCAAAGGCTTATCTTGGTCGGTACACTGGTTTGTTATAGTATCCCCCGGGTTTTTCGTTTACTTCCTTCCTCGTGGTTTTTCTTGACGATATATGATTTTGATTTCTTGTTTATTATTGTTAACAAAATATGCAGTTTTTCAATAATACAACGTGCTTTACATGGCAAATCAAAATTTAAGGATCATTTTAGATTAAACCTAGAGAAAGCCGTATACTAGGACTCTGACTTGATACTTTGCCCTTTTTTCGGGTACATAACTAAAGGTAAAGGCTACCTTGAGTCGATAACTGCTTATACAGGCAGTTAATATGATCACAAACTCCTTGTGAGTCGACTCTACCTCACATCTATCCAGGGGGTAACCATAGACACCTCCCTCTGCAATTTTGGCCCGGGTAACTCGTCTAGTCAATTACCGCGATGCGGGTAGGCTAGAAACTACGGTTATCCACTCGATCTCAACCCCGAAGCTTGTGCTCATAATCTGGTCGATCTATCGTAAGACTATTCCAGTCATCAGGCTAGACGGTTTCAACAGCTTGGTCAAGGACTGCAGTGTTACATCAAACGAACGGGTACACAATGCTGACGGCGCCAAGAATAAACCCAGGTAGACTGGAAAGCGAAGCTTGGATATACGAGCCCTGGAAAGTATAGCCGCGTCTTAGAAGTAATGCTGAAAAAGAAATTGTCGAGTGGTACGAACCCCGAGACGACATGTGGGAAATTGTACAAGTCGACCAGTATACACCAGCCTATAGACCAAACTACACTTTTTCCCAACCTCCCTCTTTTTAGATAAGAGATTATAATACATGATGCCAGGATTATATTGATCGAGTCCAAGGCGTCAGCAAGACAAGCGAAGGGTGCATGTGTGTCTATCTACTTGGCATCCGCGTCAGCAATCAATATCATACATATTGAAGCAGGCCAAGAAACCTTAGATACAAACCGCTAGAGCGGAGGGACTTTTGGAAAATCCTAATAATCTCTAGACGGTTTCAACGAGCGGTGTGGGATCGTCGCTACTGTCACCGCATTCACTTGAAGACATATCAAGGACTGAGAGGTAGCACTCGCCATCCAGCAGTTCCGTCATTTCAGCGCGGCGTTGTAACCGTGATATTTGTCGATCCCAACTCGTACGCGTATAAGTCGTGTATCCTTGGCATTGTGCCTAGTATATAGCTGCCGAGGTCGATGCCCTAGTCAGCGAAGTGGGATATACAAGAAAGTACCGTTTATAAATATACGCATTTAATTTTCCTTTTCACCCCCTTCGTAGAAGAAAGAATAATATTAGTAATATCCTCAATACTACTGGTGGGTATTTCGATCTAGTCTCAGACCTCAGCTATGTTATTATCCTCTCTTTAATAACTATATGAACCTTTGAATACAACATATCTAGAGGCACTATAGGCCGTTTCTATTACTTGTTGGTCCTTCTCGAAGTAGATTTCGGTACCGATTATGAATAGGCCGGGTAGATAATTAGCTAATAATTTAGATACAATAACCTAGTCTGTAATTTCTTTCGAAGCAAGGGATATTCCGTGCCATTGACTAGAGATACACCTTGTGTCACAGCCCGATTGCCACGATCTCTAGAGACAAAGAGAAAAGCCCTTGTATATAGAAGTAATGTAGTTACGAGGATGCCCCAGGATCCTCGTAAATCAACAAGTCTCATATTCCCTCCCCGTATTAGCAGTCCTGATACCTTGGTAGTGGGGCTAGTACCGTAGCATGTTGTAGAGCAGAGGGAAAAGTATTTTATGAGCTAGGTAGTTGGTACAAGATAATTCGTGAAGGAGTTATAGCAAAGGGCCCTGGTAGTATCGTATATAGGTGGGTGAATAAACGGTAATAGGCCCAGCTTGATCGGATCTGTTGCGATTAGTGAATCTGCACGAGCCAGGGCTAACCTAGAGGATAGCTACCAATATCCGTCGTTCTCTTCGCCTGATTCCGTGCGGTCTAGCACTCTAGCGGCCCCGGCTGGTCGATTCCCGCGTCACGCCGTATTAAGGCTACGATTGTGAGAAGACACTCTCCAACGGTGTAGTTAGACTTTAACCATTTGAAGTACTCTTGCTGCGACGATGACGTAGTCTCATCTGTCGGCTGGCGGTCGCTCGGTAAATAGACGTTCCCCGTGCCGTATTCCGAGAGATAGCGAATCCATGGAGTGGCAAGCGTGTTCTAGAGAGGTGTTGAAAGACGCGGTGGTGGAATTATTGAATCATGTCGTGAAGAGAACTGTACACACTACGCGGTAGTACAAGCCAGCTAGGGGGTGTGAAGATAAAGGATGTTAATAGGTTATGATGGATGGAGAGAAAAAGGGAGTCGGATCGTGCGTGATGCGTAGGGATAGCCTACGGCGCCGATGAATAGAAATTTTTCTTGACCAATGTTTCGACGGAGTGAAATTGATTAATAGTACCTAGCCTAGGGTCCGGACTGCTCACATGGGGGTAGAATAGGACACTTGTTGATGCATGATGGTTCTAGGACATCCTTATAGCTATACTACTGCTGTATACAAAGACTATATTTGTCTCTAAGATCGTGGTAAGTCGGATCGTGACACTTAGGTTTGGGACGCGCTTAATAGCTTAGCTCAACTCAACTAACCCCTTAAGTCGAATTGGCTACTGTTCCCCTATCTACTTTCGTTGTCTATGTACATTCACCGAACCTATCGGTGTTAATTTTGGCTTCCTTGGGAAGACACGGCATGAAGGAACGATGCCTCGATGGATTGTCATGTATCGTCGCTAGGATAGCTTGTAACCGTCCAAATGAAGCAAGTCTTGGAGTCTACTATGCCTCTAGGATCAGACATGCAAGAGCCCAAGTGCCGCGCCAACTACCCTGCAGTTGTCACGCTGGGCAGTGGAGATTCCGTCTCGTAACGATTATGAGAGCTTGACTGCAGGGACTTTCAGCCTCGTTATTCAAGCTTTGTCAAGCTTTATCAAGCTTTATGGCTTTCTGGGCGCCGTGACCGTTGTCGTTTTGCTGGTGCCACCCAAAGCGATGCGAAAAACACCGGTCAATGTCCCTTCTATAAATAACACCGGAATCTATTGGCGCTGTTTTGGATTTCCTCGTCTGCCATTGCCTCTTCTAGCCTGTCGCCTTCCAAAGGAGCAAACTGCCGGGAGTCGCCGAGAGAACCATCTACTCTGTAGTGTAAACACTCGTACAGAAAAAAAACAAAGTCTCGGGAAATCTTCGTCGGTACGTGGCTATGTTTCATTGCCACTCTCCGCCGAATGCCACCAGAGGCGGGAGTTGTTGAGCGTAGCCAAGAGATCTAGAGCTTATGTTGGCTTATTGGGTCACAATATTGCCACACCTTGCATCCATTTCATCAAACGATCGCCAACGCAACGGGCGCTGGTGTAGTCAAGCTAATCAAGCCTTCCAGAAATCCGATTAGAGGGTGTGTTTAATTGTCACGGGCGCCATTAGGCCATCGTGATTCTAATTGTTTAGCTGTATTGTGTTAAACGGCATGTCGTGTTAGAGATTGATTACTGCGAAATATCCTCCGACCGTGCGTGCGTGCGTACATACAAATCTAGGTATAGTGCCTCTCTCCTTTTTTGGTTCAAATGAAACGACCAATGCAGCCTATCACGCCTGTCTTAACGTGCGGCCGCTCTCGCCGTACTACGTATATGCTGTTCTCTGCACCGGTAGCTGCTAGCGTCGCGTCAGCCGCATAAGCAGAAGGGCTCTTGGCTTGCATGACGAGCCGGAAGATCGATGTGTCTAGTGTGCACTAGAGGTATGGTAGGATGTTGTACCCTTCAGCCCAAAGCCCAAGGGTCCTTTTCGGCTCCGGTGGCAGACGCCTATTGTACCTACGGACTCCGGCGTCGTAATCTACGGCAGGCAAAGCGCGAGTCCCCTATATTACAGGCTGCGCGCGTCGGAGAACGGATGCGAGAGCCAGTCGGAGTTGTGCCTGTTAATGATAAGCTTGAGTTATTTCAGTCCCGAGAGTCCCCACTCGGAGAAAGCAATCGTATACTGCACTGTGGACGGATAGAAGCTTGCCTCACACCTGTCTGTTACATGTAGTGTTATATGTAGGCCTCGTGAACGAGGCGGCACGGTATTTGACTGCGTCGATTCGCTGTAACCATTAAGGCTGTGTCTTTTGGCGGTCGTACAGGGCTCTCTCCCCATATTGTATACTACCTTATTACAGCAATGATCTTGTCAATCGACAAGCATAGATACAGTAGCATAGGTCTCAACATGGCTGGGCGGTTTCTAGGCGATTCCTGGGCGGTTTCTGGGCGGTTTCTGGGCGGTATAGCATCGTCATGTCTTACACTACTTCCATGTCATCAGATCCTTGTCCAGTACATCGGAAATGATACACGTGACGTTTTGAAACTCAAATACGTACGCATGGGCTCTAGCCCCCCTTCTGCGATACGCTGAGGCGTAACAGAACCATAGTTGAGCGAGCGCTTCCATTCCCCCCGCCTCCCGCTGCAAGCCTAGGTAATCAATGGATAGTACCGTGCAAAGGAGCCATACCTATCTCACCATGCCTACCTGGGTGATGGGAGGCGCGCGTGCCCCCAATTCTCCGCTCCTATAGACGAGCTGAGGAGATAGGTCCGTTGAATCGATCCATGATCGTCAGTTCGGAGAGTGACACAACACAAGCCTTTCTTAGACCGTCTTACCTGCATTCGCTCGTCTCGCATATCTCGAAATCGTTACTGCACTACCATGTATTTGTCCAAGGGGCCAGTCACGACAGGCCTGGGACTACCCCGCAGATGACTGCTTATCAAAGGAAGCGTTTTTGTTTTCCTTGCATGGGTTAGCGAGTCCAACTGTCTGGGATGCAACAAACCTTGTGGGTTGTCCCAGAGTGACGAGGGCCATGGGTCGGGCCATTCCAATTTCATGCACAAGGTTTTGCGAAATATAACGGTTTAGAACCGAATCTTGCGACACATCCTATCTCTCCCCGGTCCCGGCTGGTCGTCCGACGAGTATATACCATTGCATTAGAGTTTACTGTATCCATGTAGAAGTCGATATTTGGTCGTAGGATTCGGGTCGCCCCTTAGATCGACACCGCCATGCGTAGATGAATTTGCGCCACTCTTTATACAGCTGACAAACTCAATTCACCTCGGAAGTAGATAAATGATGATTACATCTACGATGTATGCGAGGTGTTGAGTCAACATACTTCGGGGTGCCCATGTATGTGGTATAGAGTTGCCGGCTCAGGACGGGTCGCTTCCGGCACCTGTTCCCGGCGGCTTGGAAAAAGCTTGAAAAAAGCTTGATTGCGCATTTGTCTTTCAGGGTTGCAGGGTCGGTTGTGGGGAAGACAACGATGGCCACACAGAAATGGGAACTATCCCCGTGCTTGACATCTCGTGTGCGGGGAGGGAACGCTTGTACCTTCTTTAATTGAGCGTAGATATCTGAGGTGAGATTCTATATATGTAGATTGCTAGTCAATTGTCTCGTGCTGGACTTCGCTTGTTACCACCTTGTACTCGATACTTTAGCAACGAAGGGCAAAGGAGCAAGTACAAGAAATATATTCTATGATGAAACCCCCACATACTCTATTCAAAGAGGACTTGTGAGTTGGCTTCGCTTTATCCACACTCGTTGGTATAATCTGATAGCGGAAAGGACTAATACTACGCGTGGCTTGACTGTCATGTCAAAAGACTACCGCGACTATAGAGGGAAAAGTTCTAGACACGGCGGCCCCAGCTATGGAAAAGACAATTCTATCATCTAGTCAACTCGTACGATAACATATTTAGGCACAAACGTTTTGCAATGACAAATGGTATCTTGGTTTATCTACTAATATCCCACAAATTGTCGGGTTGACTTTTTTTCACGAAGCACCCGGTTGGGTCGACGAAATCGTCGGGTACCAACCTCGGTATATGACCTCTACTGATTCCCGAACTTCCCATGAGGTATAGAACGATCTCTCAAATCCGAGCGCCTAGCAATGGGTCTGGAATTCATCTCTGCCAGGAGCGAAAACACTCGCGTTGATAGAGTTGATACCGAATGCCGATATACGCTGAGGCGTATTTGCTGGCATGTCTACGTAACTATAAAATGAAAATAAGATGACGGTTTGTGTACAAATCTCACCATAAAAACTACTACGGCACGTGCTAGTCTTGAGATGCTTCACAAAGTGTGAAACAAACCCCGACTTATACTGGCCGTCTATAGCCGACTCTTGAATTGAAAAATGATGTGCTGTTGTGCGTACATCCTGGTCGACAAATACGATGGCCTATTAGGGTCCTGCAGCTAACATGCAGAATGGGAAGACAAATAGTGGCGTCACAATTCTATAGTGGTGGGGTATGGGTGACCTCTTGCCGCCCCTCGGCACTGCTTGACGCGTCCGGGGACATTTCGGACGGCCGGACCCGTTAGAATATTCACTGATGAGAATAGTTGTCATGTGATATGCCTCCAAGGCGAAATGCAGGAGGCAGGGACCTTGCTCCTATACCGTGGGGAAGCGTCTGTCAGGGCACATGTCTTTTCTGTGACACCACATTGGGTGAGAAAGTGTCCCGAGGAAGCGAGAGCTGGTGGTCCCCCAGATTCTGCCAGACATACACCACGAGCTTAAAGGCTATAGGCAGTTGGGCCATGATATCTCCGGCCTACCTCCGGATAACTATGCTAGGCGACGGCGCATGACATGTGACGACCTTACCTAACTAGACTGGAAGAGTCATTGTTATTCGTCAGAGAATCACGACAACGCAGGCTTCTAGAAGTGTGGTGGGATACACAAAGGAACCCAGCAATTTGGCACCTCGACCTGTTATTGGAAATCCCCGGCCGAACTTGGTTCGGGAGCTTGCTATTGGGCGCAGAACAAGCAACATCCTTGTAATCGTATAAGAGATGTACTGAATAAGAAAGAAGGAGGGGTCTTGTTGTTAGACCCCGGTCATTAGCAGTCGAACCATGCAGCTCGTTGCCACTCATCACTGAATGATACGAGATAGTGAAAGCAGTTTTGGAGGGTTTCTTGTGAATCCTAATCAGTCGAGGTTAGGGTTGAGGCTGCGTGACAAGTCCAATAGCCGAGCCGTGAAGAACCCGAATATTTGGTCAGCCAGAAAGAGGCAAGTGTAAGCGTTGCTAGAGGAAAAGTGTGTCCTAGAGAGTCAGATGCTAAGAGGAATGAGTGGGGGTTGATAGAGGACGATGACAGGGAACGAAGGAAACTTCAAGACAACATGCACGAATAGCAAGATGTTATGTGCCACTAAAATGCATAAACCATGCATGCAGACATCATAATCCCTAGCAACTCCCCTGCCGAGAAAAGTCGGGGGGCCAAAGTGCAGGGATTTTGACGAGATGAAAGAGGGGAAAAAAAAAATCAATCATGCCGCAGATGATCGAAATGCAGCCCGATAATGCTGGATCCCTGACAGCTTGCAATGCGCTAAGCGCGGGGATTCAGTTCACGAGCTGATGGGATGCAAGCGACCGTTGCAATGTGGTAGAAAAGATAGGGAAGGCAACAATGTCAACTTGTTCTGTCTTCGCTGGTGAAGCTGAGCAGCCAACGATTTCGACCAGGAGCCCCCACGTTGAGGTTTGTGTTGGTTTGGTTTGTCTGGTTTGCTTGGTTCGCACAAGCAGAAGGAAGGGACTGTGCCGCTTTTGGCAAGGTAACTTTGGGAATGTTGGGCCTTTGGGACCAAAGTTGAGACGGCATGATTGCTCGCTTGAGGCTGCAAAGGGGCGGGTCAGGCTAGCTAGCTTGGTCTGGCCATTGGAGAAGGCATTTTATTCGGGAATACTGGTACTGGCCCACCCGTCGGCCGGCTTGGGCTGTCATCCAGAACCAGGTATCCGAGATCGACGGTAGCTAGCAATATCGACAACGGTGTGTCTGTTGAAACCAGGTATTGGGGATTGTAGGTGGAAAGGTCTAGATGCCTAGAGGCATTGAATTAAATAACAATGCTATTAAATAAAGGGAAAAAAAGAAAAGAGCAAATGGGATAAGCGTTTCAGCCTGGCGAGGGAGACAGTCGAGGATCGAGGGTTGAGGGGCGACAGTCGTGAATGAGTGGTGGGCAGGGCATCCATTCATCTAGCGTTAGCAAACAACCGAGAGACCGTACAGACCAATGTGCAGACAGACCACTGCTTCATCTTGCATCGTCGTTGATGCAGCTAAGATCCAGTCAGATGGGAATGACGTTGCAGGACATTGGCCTAGTACGCCTAAGGTGCAGGTACAAGGCTGACATTAGTGTAGGCGTCGTTTTATTAAGCAGGCAGTAGGGAGTAGAGGTATCGGGGATGTACTGTAGTAGGGAAGACTGGAGGTATGGAGGCAGAGACGGAGGCAGACGTAGTGATCGGGAGAAGTCGGATGGTGCCTATGACGACTCGTGACGACTCGTGACGATGATCGTTTCAATCATAGTCGCGGTCGTGGACCTGACGGCCTGAAGGACCCGATTATTGATTGATAGATTAATTGATTGATTGATGGATTGCTCAAGAACAAGCAGCATGCGAGCGGAGCAAATACCTACCTACGTACCGGCATGTCTATCGCTTTGCCCGCAGCTGACGCATACATATACATAGGTAGGTTATGGAGGTAGGTACATGATAATAATAGCAAGTGTGGTTGGCAAGGTCGTAGATTTGACGGCGATACCCGGGGAAAGAAGAGGTGGTGGAGAAGAGATGATGGTGATGATGATGGATGAGGGATGATGGTGTCGTGCACGTATAGTGTGTACGTACGTAAAATGTGTATGTCTATGTACCTATGCACGCCCGTTTACACGTATGCAGTAGGTATCTATCTACTCCACGTCCCGCGTGGCCGTAGAAAGGAGAAGACAAGTAGTGTAGAAACGGAGATTGGAAATAGGGAAGACGAGATATCCAAATTGTTCGACAGGTGAAGAATAAAACAGCGGATATTTCCTGGGGTTTTCTGGGTGAGGAAACGAGACAGATAGCTGAGGTAGTTAAGTAGCTACCTAGATAGGTAAATACCTAGGTAGGTTAGGTAGACAGGCGGCAAATGGGCAGAAGAAGCGCGGGTATGTACTTGGCAATAGGGTATAGAGCATACCTACAAGTAGGTACCTAGAGATTTAGGTAAGGAAATAGGGGTCAGCAAGATACCTACTGTGCATAACGGTACAGTCCATAGGAGTACCGATGGGGGAAATAGAGGGGCGGGCGGTGGACTAATCTATTTCAAGTAATTCAACACTGCACTCCGTACCCTACACTACAATAGTGCCCTACGATAATACACTATATACGTTGAGGTGGTGAAGATGTCAGTACCAAGATCACCTAATGTTTGTGCATCATCTTGGGTACATACTGGCTTACCTCGATGGTAGATCCATACACTATAATATATGGAGGTACTTAGTAAATCACATACAGGTAGACTAGGCAAAGGCGAGGAAAGTCGATACCAAGCTATATGGAAGGTAGCAAACCGAAGACGGCTCTATACGCAACCTCTACTTCGGCCCGGTTCATTTAATTCTCGGTGTAATTGTTGGGAACACATTTGGAAACACATCTGGAAACCCTTTGAGACAAGTCTGCGGTCCACACCGTCTAGTGAGTGTATCACTCTTTACTATGTAGAGCGGTAGATAACAGGTAGCCTGCATCATCTGTGCTACCCGAGCTCGACTCGCCTTATTCCGCCGTTTTAGTCAACTTAGTCAGTTCCTAGGCCTAAAGGTAGTACAACTCCATCGTCGATCTGGTCTTGATATCATGTCGGCAGACACCATGTTCCCTAAAAAGGACAAAAACGAAAGACAAAAAAAACCCCGGTCGAATAGATGGCCTTTACGGCGCCCGAACACCGAAAGAGATGCTGCAAATAGGAAGAAAGCTGACTAGGTCGAGATGCCGTAAGACAAGAGAATGGAGCCAAGAATGACACCATGAAGGCAGTAACCGTATAGCAATCCCTAGTTATAGGTAGAGCCTTGGAAGACGGCTCGGGTCGCAAACGTGATTTGATTGTTAGCCTAGTTACTATACTGTGCACCAGCCAGGTTGAGACATCTATGCCACGGGGACATAATAGTGTAGCCGGGGAAGACAAGGCCAAGAAAGACAAGACCAAGGGTACAGGGTACTGCTGTACACTACACTGCTACCCAACAACAAGTATTTACAAGTCATGGCCTATGTAGGTATTAGGTATGCTATACACTAGTGTAGTAGATATTAAAGAACCAGATATTACCATACCGAGACAATTTGAGTTGTATAGTTGGACTAATATACATTGACATCGCGAGAGTTGCCCAATCATGACAAGTTCCTCTAATTCCCGAATTGTGAAATGCCTGACCATCTTGGCCTGTGTGACTTTGGTGGGCGACTACAACAACGTTGCCTGCCAAGCACATCAACTTTCCATCACCTTGATGCTCGCCCAGGTTTGGAGATGGATGAATGAAGGACCCCTGAAAGTTCAAAGGAGGGAGCAAGCTACCTATGCGATAAGCTGTGTGTGAAAGAATTATAAATGCGTTGTGTCAAACTCGGTTCTTGCCCCCTTGAGCAGTTCCCGATTAAGGGAACAGGAGTCATGGCTTATTTATTATTTTACGGATACTTACTAGTGTGGCCTTCTTACTACCTTCACTACTATGTTCCATCATGCATCTCGACAGTCCCGGCTTAGCTGCCAAGGCCGGTGGCATACATACTGCACCGAGGGAAATGGATTGCTGTTTGGGTGTTGCACAACACTGGCGGTGACGAAGAAAGCCATGAACTCTCTCTACTCACACAGGGCGCTTGGCACTGGGTCCTGCCTATTCCAAGTTTGACGAGGAGGCGTCCAAGGCGCTCGTATGTCGGCCGAGGACGGTTCGTACCTTCTGATTCGAGGCACCGCAGGTCGTCGGTACTGGTTGAGCAGCACACGAACTTCGGCAGCCGAGGAGCTATTCTGAAGCTAAGAAAGTTACCGTCGCCAGCTTAGGCGTATAGGGCCGCCCTCATCCTCATCGACAAGTGGACTATTAGCTGAGTCGAGATTCGCTAGTCGGCATAGCTGTTCATCAGGCCGCCGACTCCCATCGACGACAAAGTATTCCTAGGCCGTATATACGGAAGAATCGTGTCGCTGATCACATCCTCTTCCACGATTGTGGTGAGATGGGTCGTCATATCATGGCTGAGAGGGGGAGAGACTGCCGCGATCGAGTGGGAAGTGTTTCGACTAGTCTCAGTGAGCCCTCACCCCCGCCATAGACACGGGAGATGAGCACCTTGGATATGCTGGTATGCGTATACTACATGCGAACCTCGACCACTAAGATCGTCCTGGACCAGATAGCTGTCAGTGCCAAGCAGTCTGAGTGTAAATCAAATTTGCTCCCGACTTCATGACAGATCTGTTGAGAGATCGACTCTTCGCGAAGCAGGGTTTTTGAGTAGGTAGGCGATGCAAGCAGTAAGACGGATTGTAAGTCCCGAAGGCTTGGCTGCGCAAGCAAGTAGTAGGCCAAGAAGTTCGTTGATGAAGTGAGAAGACATTGACTGGTTCGCGAGAAAAGTGGCTGGTTAAGATGATCACAGCCCTGGTGCTTGAAGCACCGCAGGACGTGGGCGGGCGGAACGGAACGAGATGCCCCTGCCGCATTGCATCCATCAAGATGACTATATCTGGGCGCATCTAGGCATGAATGGCCTGTGCCTCGAGGTTTCATGGCCTCTTGCTCTCTTGGGCGATTGTTCTAGATAATCCGTATAGGGAAAGGCTAAAACAAGCCGTAGTATATAAATATTGCTACTCTTGGATCATCTGAATAGCTCATGATATTGCTCCTTTTCGGCCAGACTTGCAAGTAACCTACCTAACTCGGAGTTTCACGAATCACCTAAAGTGATGGATAGGTCCAAGTTTGTGTGCATGCTTTGACACGACGAAACCCATGTCAGATCATGTAACCTAGGAGGCTCCGCACCTTGGAAGTTTCGCCTTGCACCCTAAGTAAGTGCTAAGATACTATGAAGGGATAGAAGCAGAGAGTACCTGAGAGAGAGGGGAGAGGGGAGAGGGAGAGAGAGGGATAAGCGCTGGCGACAGACAGGGCGGAAAAGGATCCCCAGCGTCGGTCGATGATCACGGTATGTATCATTTACCGTGGTGAACACAATCCCTAGCCACGCCCCATACACACATAGATACATATTATAATGAGTTGTAGTAATGGGTTGCACTAGGTTGGTGAGGGCTGACCATGAGAGAAACCTACCGCCAGGGATCTGGGCGTGGGATGGTTAATACTCAGTAGGACACAAGCAATATCTACATATACCAAACACAAGTAGCTAAAGTTGATGGCAAAATGCGTCAAGATCGAGAAACTACACTAGGCACTCATACACAGCAACGCCCAAAGGTGTTTCTATTTGTACTTCGTACACATAAGTGTATAAGTATGTATGTACACTACATCATGTCCTGCGCTTCTACCACGGGACCTATTAATTTGTGGGCGTCTTTGCCCTTTATTTAGTACGGCTCGTACCGAACGCCTGCGACTGGCTGGCTGGCCGACTGTTTGTCGGGCAATTGTCCGTAGCGCGTATGGGTCAAGAATGGTTTAAATGGAATTTGTAAACGAATTATACGATGGGAATATACAGTGTGTATACCAATGCTTGTACACTACTACTTAGTACACCTCTTTTCGCTCTTGTCGCCTTACCCATTTGAGTATCCCCCGGTTTGACGATGACGAGCATGTTTTGTCTTTGTCCACACTCCTAAGCAAGCTGGATGGGCCAGGAAGCTGGAGAGCCTCAAGACTGGTCGGAGAAGGGAGAGGAGATGACTGAGCAAGCAGCCAGACACCGACTGTACCGACTGTAAGGTTAGGTCCATTTACAGATACAGATAGGCCACGCGAGGTTGGGTGTGTGTTTGCGTGTGCAGGCGGTGGAATGTACCGTCGATGTACAGGGCACATGGGTTTCCATCGTCGTCCCCCCCATATGGACCCGCGAGTCCGTGACCCCCCAATCTTATCCATCTACCCGCGGAAAAGATAACCTACACTAGATAGTAGTCTTGTTATTACAGGCACTTTGAAGAAATAGGCCTGTCAAACACATCGGGCTTGGCCAGGGGCCCTGCTTGCTTGCCTGGTCTGTCTGGGTAGTGGTGGTAGGCTACTTACACGCTACACTAGAAATGTCATTATCGATGTTCACCAATAGTACCATGCTCCAAGTGCGGCGTATCAGAAACTTTGTGAATCTGCAGTCGTGCCCGCGATGATCGTCAGGCCAAGAAGTACCAAGAACCTCCAATATTTGGCGAAGGCGAAGAAAGGTTCGCGGCGACAACGGCGGCGACAGCCAAATCGAAGCTGCACGATCCTGGCCATGGTTCCTAGCAAATCTGTCCCACCCTATGGGCCATCACACACCCATCCCACTCACTAAACTAACATCGCTGGGTTTCTCTGGGTTCACGTCGAGCGCATACCTACTCATGATGAGGGAGGAGAGGAAGGAGAGTTGATTGATCGAGCTATTAAACACCCCGGGTTTCCCCTTCGAAAGAGCATCAGGCGCATGGCAAATGCCATCAATGACTACAACTACAAGTACTGCTATTCCTGTCCGCGATCGTCACAATACCTTTTGATATCAATATCTGGGTCACTATTCTGATTTTAGCTCACACTTACCAGCATACGGAAGCGAGCAGCTAGGTCACATAGAGCTAGCTGAGCTGCTTAGTTAGCTACTTACACATTCTCATCGTGTAAGTCGTTTCTCCTCTAAAGTACCTATTTACCCACCAGAGGAGGGAAACCGAGGCGTCGTTCCTCTCCCATTTACTGTATTTACTATATTTACTGTATTCCCGCATTTCCTATTTCTGATATAGTATAGGCAGGTATGCGTTGGACGCCAGATCGGTGTCGGCTCTAGGCTATTTTGTTGGATCCCAATCTTAATTCTTGGTCTGCAGTGCCTATTTCTTGTCTAGTGGTCTAACGGACGTTTTTTTCGGCGGGTTAGCGATTCCTGCTGTTAATTCCTATTAGGTAGGTATTACAGCCATGATGTCAATGTTATTATTAGCCGCCGCCGCCAATTCCCCATACCATCTCCTGCCTCTCCTTTGTTATTGTGTACACTCACTATACTGCTGTACTCATGTGGATGCGGTACCCATAGCGTACAGTGCTGAGATGAATTTGACGATTCTTACTAAACAAGACAATAGGCTACGCAAAGGGCCCTTTGAAACTCGAAAATCAGCATCAACCACCCCGGCTGGTTTAGCTCAGCCTGCAGCAGCAGCACAGGCATGCTAGTTGTGTGCAATCATAGGTCATAGTTCTGGTCATAGGTAGCAAAGCACAGCTCAGCTACAGTACATCACCTCCTTAGCACAACAGCAACAGCAGCCACCAGCAGAAAGCGGAAAGCCAAGACGGTACTGCGCCAAACTGCTGACTGATGGTTTAGATTGACGTAAACCATCCAGGACCCTTGGCCCGTTTCTTGACGACCGGTATAATCAGTACCGACGCCAGGCTAGGCCCTGGCCCTACCTACCTACATACGTAAATACATACATACATATATACATACAGCAGTATTACAGGTATTGTACTGTATTATTTACTTACTCAGCTACTACATTTGCTCACCTGCCTCACCTCCTGCTACTGTACGGTCTTACAGTATCCATACCATATCCACTCGGTTAGCTAGCTCCCTTAGCCGACCTACCTAATCCAACTACCAAGAGCAGCATTCGGACCGCCCGCTCTCTAGGCCTCTGGCTGTTCAACATCATCCTAAGGGGGTGCGTCACGTTACCTACTCAGGGAGACACAAAATAAGAGAAACACGACGAATGACAAGGTGGAGAAGTGTGAGAGAAAAAATAAGCTTACAAACAAGGAAAGAAAATAAAGAAGCGAAAAAAAAAAGGGAATAAGAGTTCAATCATTAATATCAACTCAATAAGCCGACAAACTCAATAACTTGAAGAAGAGGAAACCAGACCAGACCAGACCAGACCAGGACCAAACCCACGGACGGACGGACGGTCTATCTACACTATACAGTACACACCACTTCTTACAGTAGTGAACTTGATCCAACTTACTACTACTACTAGTAGATAGACTTCCACTTACACTACTTCGGCACACAGTCCACTCAGAGGTCATCAACCACAGCCGGTGGTCCTTATTATTCCTGCAGGCGTTGCTTGGCCTCACTTGGCCCTCCCGCGCCTAGCTTTTTTTCTTCTTCTTCATAATTACCTATCTTAGGAAGAGGAGCCTCTTTGTTCCCGTCTATACACTATTCCGGTCTTTGTCTCTCCGGACAATTCACACCCCCCCTGCAAGGTGCAAGGAAGCAATTGACAAGGGACAAGGGAAGACAGGAACTACGACTAGGTAGACTACAGCAACCGTACACTACGACGTACATATGCCCCGTTTGACCCTGTTCTCAGCTCACGATCTCAATTACATACATCCATACCACGTCCATACCACATCCACACGTACAGTCTACCTGGGCCGACGATACTTGCGCTACACTGCTACCTCTCTACCTATACTATACATACATCCATCTATACATCCATACATCCCATACATCCATCCATCCATCCATCCATACATACATACATACAACATACCTCTACACTACTAGTACACCTACACACAAATATACCAACCAAAGCAACATACATATCTCGAAACCCTGAATACAATTTAGTTGCTACCATCCCCCATCCCATCCCATCTCATCTCATCTCATCCTTCCCAAACTCGATCCCCGTCCCCGTCCCCGGTCCCGTCATCCTACAAGACTAGTACCAGTCTACCCAGATTAGACTATAACTACTACACTACACCACACTACTCCTCCTAGTCGTGGTATACTACCTAACCTCCCACCACACTTGAACCCACAAAGTGTCGTGCACGAGCTGTTATAAGACGAAAGGGCCCCTAATAGTAAAAACAACAACAATAACAATTAGGCTTCCGATCCGAGGTTTACCGGGTAGGCCATGAGCACCAAGCGCACCAGCAATACCAGCAGCACCAGCAGCAGCGCATAGCTCGGTTGGTCTCCATCGTTGCGTTCCCACCACTTACACTACTTCCTGCGGGCGCCGTGTCCCCCTTTTACCCACCCTCGTCTTATTATTAGTGTTGTTGGTCCAAAAGCAGCAAAAGCAGACGGGTTGAGAGAGAGGTCTAAGGTAACAACGGGAAATCGCCTGGTTTTCTAGAGCCGCTTTCCCCGTTCTTACAGCGATTTCGATTTCGTTACTCGGCCCTTTGTTCCCTCGTCTCGTCTTCGTCTCCTCGCGCCCGCGCCCGCGCCTTGCAGCAGCCAACACGGCATCCCCATTCGCCTCAGGTCTTTTAGCGCCACCCAACACCTCCCACCTCTTAGCAGCTATTCCCGGGCCACTTCTACGCTAACTCTTACACCGGACTTACACACATTACTGCCACTGCTACAATTTACATAACACTACGCTTGTCATTATTTTGCCTACTTCTTTTTGCTCCTTCTAACTCAATCCTACTAACCTCACCGTCGTCGCCATCCATTTGATTTTTGTCGCATATATACCATACACGACCTCGACCTCGGCGTCGTTGTCATTGCTCCCTTGCACCGGACTCGGCACCGCCCCGTCGGACGACACAATTGTTTAGGTTAGGCTTTCTGGCAATAGCAGGTGTTACGGATATCTCTACTTGTGGTTTAAAGCAGCGGGAAAAGTAGGGAAATTAAGGGGGAAAAGAAAGAAAGAAATCATGTTAATCAATGGGGAGAAATGGGCCTGCGAGGCTTGTGTTCGGGGACACAGGGTTAGCAACTGTCAACACGCAGGTGAGCGATTATTGCCTTCCCTTCTTATATTCCCCTTCTCCAACGGCTCCCCTTCCTGTCCCCCGTCTGTCCTGAGGTTCTTAGTGCACCGAATACCTAGAACGCTGTTCTACTCGTCGTCGTTGGGGGAATGTATAGATGTATTAGCAGCACGTCGAGCTGGCTAGCGCAGTTCAGCCCTTACACAACACAGCACAATTTCCCCTACACCAGCCGCCACGACCAATTGGTGCGGGACACAGCTGTCTCCGACTTACACGCCAACCTTCGCATTGATCATCCCACTCTTTGGAATTTCCGTCTGCCCTCTACACTTCCCTCTTCACCATGCCAATTCAATTGCAATGGATATAAAGTATATTAGGCTAATGCACGTCGATTTGGCGCATCACCAGACCGGCCGTTACAGCACATCAATAAGAAAGGTCGGCCGGTGTCGCAATGCCATCATTGTCGCGCCATGCGCAAGTCGCGGTCCTCCCATGTGAAATGCGACTGTGGCGAGAAGACGCACAAATGCGCACATCTACAACCTACCATAGAAGGCCACAAGGGTGAGCTATCGACCTGTTCCCCCATCCCACTGCCCCTCTTCTCTGACCGGCCCGGCCTAGAAACCTGTTGCTGCAATCACGGAGGACGCTGTACATGTTGTGCAAAGAAGGAATCGTCGCTCGATCCCGTTCCCGAGTCCGAGTCCGAGGCTGAACCATTAGCTGTCAAACCGAAAGCGATAAGTAGTAGCCGTCGTCGCCGTACCAACACGTCCAAGTCCGAGCCTATGCTTAGCTTCGACGAGAATGGTCACCACAGGCCAACCCACAAACACGCGAGGCCTTCGCACAATTGCGGTCCCTATACCATAAATCGCGGCGCGACCGTACACGGCTCCAGCTCCGGCGTAGGTGCTGGTACGAGATCCGTGGACAATTTGGTGCACTACGGGAAGACGACCGGTCGCTCGCGAGGGGCTACGACTTCTTCCTCCGACTTGGAGGCCCGTATGATCAAATCCGAGCAAGCATCCCCTCTAATGGCAGGAGGCAGCTCGTCTTTCCAACAACTTAACGGCCAGCTTCCACCGCTGGATCTATCCAACATTCATTATCCAGAGTATACGTCCTCGTTCGACCTCTTTAGCAACGGCGGCCTGTCCGACCACGAAGCTCCCATGTTTAGCGCCGGTCTAAGTGCCGTCTCCGTTGACTGGACGCAATACGACGGCCTCGAGGTGAATGGCGGTGAGAGTCTTGCCTCATCGAGCTTCGATACTATGCAGCACTATACGGGATTCGATCTAGCTAGCTCGGTCGAGCCTACATTAACGTCGAATTCCGGCGACGTCTCCGAAGCCGAAGACTTTGCGTCGGCATTCAATGATAATCCGTTGGACGGCTTCCGCAGCGGCGCGTCGGGTAGCTATTTAAGTATGCCCGAGAACCTCGTGACAAGCAACGATCTCAGCAATCTCGATTTCGACCAGTTCAAGGGAACCGCAACCTCGAGCAAGTTCATGTCTCTCACTACGCCTCTCGATGACGCAGGTTACATTGAAGAGGATGCCTATTGGGGCATGAGCAATTTCAACGACGGCATCTCTCATTCTCCCGATCCTATTACCACCGCCCTTTGGGATAGTAATATATAGGCGTGACTAGACATCTCTCTCTCCCTCACACACTGCTTTATCGGGTATAGTGGGAAATCATGACGAATAGGCTCATAGCAAACACGCACACACAAGTCTTTGGCGGGGGTTACGGGTTTTTGCTACGCCACGACGATGATGATGAGGAGCTCTGTGTAGTTTCTTGTGCTTCTTGTTTTTATACCCCATTGCTACATTCTGTCACGAAACGTTTTGCCTTTATCTTCTTCCTCTGTCACGACCATCATCTCATCACGGATCATAGGCGCGGGACGGCAAAAACCAAAAAGTAAAGAAAATGGATATACAAGCTGCGGGGTCTCTAATTTTCCGCCTCACATTAGCAGCGCGGGGTTTTCCTCTTTTCCTTTCTGTCTTGTTCTGTCCACACGCAATTTACAGGGGCGGCGCTGGTTTGGTCGGTCACTTGGGATTCCTCACGCCTGGGGTCATGGGGTGTTTCGCATGGCGAACTATTCTTGTCTTACGCTGACTTTTACCGGTTCGATTCTTTCTGTTTTGGTTCTGCTTTCATTTCTCTTTTTTCTTTCTTTTACCTCTTGCACATAGTTTAGCATTTACGACAGTCCTCCTGGACATTTAGACTATACGCGATACGTGACAACAACTTAGCAGTAGGAGTTGTTTGGACAGGGTTGCAGCATATCACACACAAGATTAGAAGTAGACGATACGGCTTGGGGGAAGGGCGTTGGGTTGGTATATAGAAACAGATCAGAAACAGAACAGAAGGGAACCAAGCCGGGCAGAATACAACTGCGTTCATAGTCGCTGACCGATGCACAGATGGCTGTGATTCCGAAAGCCCTGATACCCTTCCTCGTCTCACAACTAACCGTATCAGAAGCACAGTTGCATTTCGATGCCTGCCGGCAAACATTGGATGGTCTTTCTCTGCCAAGAGGGGCGCAACTCTCATGCCAATCAACCCACCAACCATGTACACACCAAGCACGGCGAAGCCAAACCAAGGCTCAGATCTTCCAGTCAGATGGGCTCTGACGCGGCCGTCCTCCATGCTCTACCTCGGGGTTGTGTCGGGGGTTATCATGATACCCCTTGGGCCACTTATAATTACGATGGGACCTCCATCTTTTGTGAAGGGGGAAAATATCTGCCCCGCTCAGGGTTGTTGAGCTTGTTCTACTTACCCTCTTATTTTTTTTATTTTTCCCCTTCTATTTTGACACTTTCGCCGACACCGGGACTAAATTTTTTCGGTCCCGGGTACATCCCTGACTCGGGCCAGAGAAAGAATGAAGCGAACCGCCGTTCCCGACGGATTTACATCGGTGAACTAGATCATCTCGTCCCTTCGGCTTCAATCGTCGACGCCGATAAGATGATTTTTCTTCTTCTCAATATGCACTGCACTGACGTTGTCGATAGGGTGTGAAATAGGGATGCGCGACAGGGCACCCAGGGCCATTTCCCGCTGCACACGCTCCATACTAACTATTGAGATGGTAAACAAGATTTTTTTCACAACTGGTACCTTAAACTCAGACAACTAGTGTATACTGTATTATTCGCCTAATCGAGTAGTCGACCCAGATGATCTAGCCTTGGCCCCTATGTCACGCCTAGATATAGTGGTGTAGGCTAGAGAGACGTGCCACCAAACGCCATACGCTAGTCTTCAGCCCGCCGATGACTTGCCGAATTCGCTGGACGGAATGGATGGGCCATTTGCTTGGGTTACGTCTTCTGCAAGCCGCAGTGTGGGGGGATGAGAGGGCTAGGCTACTGACTCGCGCGGCCCTGCTCCCAGTAAACTATCGACAATACTTTGTGGTAATAAGTTGAAAGAGGGGGAGAAACATGATCCTAGCTACATAGGTATCATGTCCTAAGGTTGTTTTTTTCTTAACTCCGAACCCTCTGCTACGTCTCTTCACTGCCGGCATATTGTTGCTGTGCTGCATAAATTGCCAAGTACCAAATACTGTGCTTTACATGGAATTTAGGTAATCAAGCAACTACAAGCAAGAATAGGAACAAATTATATGAGGCGCTGATGAATTCCGAGTACTTTCGGCCTATTTCTTACTGGTCTAGTTGACCCAGGCTGAGACTTGGTATGATTCTTGGTTTCCCCCAAAACAGGCAGGCATCTAGAAAAAGTCGACGAACAGATCGATTAGTCCGATTGGTCCTCGACGGTTGTGACAACAACAGAGGAGAGACACGAATAACAAGCGATTCAGGGATCTAGAAACAATGCTGTAGCATGTTGGCTTGCTTAAGCACCAGTTAAATATTAGACAGCGATGAATAGTTATGCCATGCGGGCAATGGTGTCAGGTTCTCTCATCCTGCCTATACCACATGACTACCTCCTAGTGTAACCCTGGCTTCGTCTTGTCGCAACTTGTATAGCTTAACTACTCCCGAACCAATCCCCCAACTACAACCAGGGCTACATGACACCGTAGCTAAAATATCATTCTATAAAACTTAATAGCCTAGCGACTGGTCAGCAACGCCGATGCTATAACACCCTTCTTCTGCACTATATGTACACTAACTATTGGAGGTGGGCGGTCATTGTCTCTCTGTCTCCCTCTATCCGCCGAAGTTGCCAAGACGGATGAATGGCATCGCGCGTGGGCGAGAACAATTAAGCTAGGGCTTGGCTTGGCTTGAAGAAGTCCCTACCCCTCCATCTACTGTATCTTGACCTCTTTTTTTTTTTGCAACGTTCATGTCACTTACTGTCTGGGCCTTTTGGTTTTCCCTGCAGGCTGTGGGTTACACGGCACGGTTATTTGTTCTTGTAATCTCTATGTTCTTGGTCATATTCTGCGAAGGACAAGAGACGGCAACGGGAGCCGGTGAGGAAAGGGCAAGTTAACTGCTGGGAACGACGGGGAGGTTCAGCCTATAGCTGACTACTATCATGATAACTTGTCTCTCTGTCTCTCCCTCTCCATCTCCCACTCTCCTTTTTTCTTTTGGAGAGGGGCTTGCAGTCTTGGTCCTCTCTGTGAGAGGCCCGTTGCTTCTTACGGCAATCTCTTGCGAGCTTGCGATCCCCTGCCATGGAGCAACCCGAAAGCCAATCCTCGCCGTTGAGGCCGATGCCGTACCGTAAACAAATACAGGGTCGAACCAACGTGGTGCCCAGCGCAACGGGCGCAACGGGCGCAACGGGCGTGAATGATATGATGTCGGCGGGACCCGCCGTCAGCAGCATAGGACGATGTCGACAATCCACCACAGTTACTAGTCACGATCCTTCAACAGCGCATGCTGACGGTCTCCCGCGCGGCTAGGCGTTCTCGATCGAAGAGAGCTGTCCTAGCGTCGCTCGGAAAGGTGAGGCATGGGAGCGCCCCCAAGGAAATGACGATAGGGCAGATCAGATCGCCTTTTTCAGATGCCCGCGCCGCCAATGCTGACTGCCTTTAATGTATTGTAGCCGTATCACCTCGCAGAAGCGCGGGGAAAACGAGGTGTGAAAACTGGTCCTCGGCGCTCAGGACTCGCCGTCGTTACTACCCCATACCATCTCAGATCACTCAGTCGTTCCTAGGATGTAAGCAACAACGCGGGATGGGTAATCGTTGTCTTTTTACATATGTAACTTATGTAAACTAGCATGTCTAAGCATCTCGTGCGCTGAAGAATCATTGTGATGTCATCAAGCACCTAGCGTGTATTATCTCAGATAGGTAATTGGAAGCGGCAGGCTGTGCGGCCCGTTCGCCTACCACATGTCACCGAGTCCGCCCGAAGAACCACTTCACTAGTGTTGTTGGTATGCTTGATTAGTCGATATAAAACGACGGGTGATGTCGGCGGGTTGTATCTGGTTGGGAAGATTGCGATGCTATTATTGCCCTCGGATTCCTTTGACAGGATAAACGGGCGAAAATAAAAAAAAAGGAACCAGGAGCAATAGAAGCATGGGTGGAAAATAAGGTGGAGAGTAAGCTCGGCTACTTGCATGGTTGACAGCTCTCTGTCTGACCGCGGTAACGTTGTCGACGCTTATGTCGGGAATGAATCTCAGCTTAGTGACACTACGCTACAGGTTACACAGTTAACAGTGAAATTCACCCACCTAATGAAATCATATGGCTTTGAACGAAAAAAAGGTCGGGCTCAATAAGCTTACGATTGGGCAGCGTGGTAGAAAAAAAAATGCATACCATTTGTCATATTAGTGTGCCTGGCTTACGCTATTGCCACAATGACGGCTATTGAAGGCTGTATTATTTATAGTACGAAGAATTCGGTTGTTTGTTGTGCCTAGATTCTAAGATGAGTAACGGTTGATTGCATGGTGACTGAGTAGATGGGATGTGCCATGTTGGAGCCGCATCACATTTCTCGAGACATATCGGGTAAAGAACAGAAGAAGTGAGCCTCTCGCGGTAAGTAGATGATGATGCAGCGGTTATACCTAACGTCAGGGCCAAGGATAGAAGTTGGATAATTGTTACACTACCTACTAACCTAAGTAGCTTAGGTCTCTTCCCCAAACCCATTGAACGCGTTCCCTTCCATCCGGTCTGAGGCTGCAAAGAACGCTAAAGACTAATTACCTAGGTTAAGCTATCGACAAGGATTTGCGAAAGTGAAGGTAAACGATGTCGAAAGTATAAGGGGTCAAGGAGTCACTGTCATGTTAATCTACGAATAGGGGCAAATGGTGTATATATTAGAGGTCTTCCCACCTACCTGTCAGTTAGTTACCAAGTCAATCAACTGAACTGAACCACTCATATACCTACTACTTCAACAGGTTATAAGCCCGGGACTTTTTTACTAAGCTATATTTAGCTAGCTAAATTAAACAAATTTTATTATTTAATTACTATTCTACTAAAGGGTTATAAGCTAACAAGGATGTAACCTCTACTAAAACTACTAACCGAAATTAAATAAATTAAAACATACTAACAAATTAAATTAGCTAAGTTTTTTACTATATATTTCTTAATTTATAAAATTAACTTAAAAGCGCTAAAATTACGTACTAAATTTTACTATTATTAACTTTTTATTAATATAACTATACTATAAATATACAGATTAATACTTAACAATAAAACAAAAAACAAGTTATTAAACTAGTTATTATATAACGTAATTTTAATATTTTTAATTTTTTAAATTTTGCTAAAAATATATACTTATAGTAGCATTATATAAGCCTTTAGAAAAATAACCTAAGTAATTTTACTTTTATAAATCTGCTAACGATTAAAACAAACAATAACAAATTAAACTTAGATAAAGTTAACATATTATCTCTAGCTAGTAAAACCGACTTATTTAGCTACAAAATACAGTTATTACCGTCTAAAAATATAAAGTAAGAAACCTTAAAAAAGTTTAGCTTTAATAAGCTAACTAAATATTTTACTATAAATTAACTAACACTAAAGCTAAACTTACTTTTTTTTTTTAAATAACTATATAACTTAAAAAAAAAATTATAAAAATTATTTCTTAAGCAAGTATTAACTTTTTTACAAACTTAAATACTGGCACTATTATACTTGTTTAGCTTTTATATAGCAAACATAGCAACTAAATAAGCTGCTAGTATTGCTAATACTATTAACACAAGCAGCAAAACCGTGCTAAAAATAAATATAGCAGCTGCTAAAATCAATAACTTTAAAAAGCTAAAAAGCTAAAAAACCTACTACAAGTAGCTTTTTAGTATAATAATAATACTAAAAACTATTAACGTATATAAATATATACTAGGGAAATTATTAAAAAAAGCGTTTTAAGTTCCTTTTTATTTACTAGAAAAATAGGAAACAGTATAAAAAAAGGCAATACTACTATTGCAAAACAGCCTTACGCTTAAAAATAATAAGGCAATTAATAATATTTTAACAGTAAAAAAACTATTTATATAAGCAAACAAAGGCTATAATAAAGATAAAGTAACTTTATTGCTCTAGCTTATAATATAATAAAAAAATACAACTATTAAAAATTTTTCTACTGTTAAGCTTTTAGCTAACAAAATTAGGTTAATATAAAAAAAATACGCTAAAGTAGGAATAAAATACAAAGTTTTTAACAGCTACCTTACCGTATATTTTATATGTAGCCTTAGAAAAGATTTTAAGGCCTAGGCCTAAGTTTTCTAAACTATAGTAAAAAATAAAATCTCTGCTTTTGCTAACATAGTACTAACAGCAAAAGCAGAAAAGGCCTATATAAAACAAATATTTTAATTATTAAATACTAACATACTAGCTATAGTAGCCAAAGCTAGCACCAGAAAAAAAAAAAAGCAGGCAGCAATAACAACACTTTTAAAAAAAAAAAAAGCAGTGCTAATTAAAAAGGCTAAATGTAGCTACTACAGTAAAATTAGGCATATAAAAGCAGGATGCTAGGATTTTTATCCGGAATTAAAACAAAAAGGCTATTTAAAATAAAAAGACAAAAAAAAGGAAAATAGCAAGAGAGAAACAAAAAAAGCTATACTAGCTATACAACCAAAATATAGAAACAGCTCCAATAACAACAGCATAGCAAATATAATATAGCTACCTTATTCAGTTATCTACCCTTCTGTTCCCAAACCTAGAATCTAATAAATACAAGCCAAATGTCATACACCTTCATTTTTAACACAACTACCTTACCTAACCTATTGTTACATACCCTATCCATTCCTATCCTATCTACACTTATCCTACCTACACTTATCCCATCTACACTTATCCTAGTACAGGCCACCTAAATAGACTCCATTAGGAGCGAAGACAGTACACAACATCGATGAGTTCCCTGAAATAAAACGCCGCAGAAGGTGACAGCCCCGTCTGAGATGCTAAAAAAAGACTGTCTAATTCAGGCACCTACAAAATAGGCAAGTATTTCTTAATAAGGGTCTAGGTTTTAGACTTAGGGTGCAGACAATATATTACCTAAAACAAAAATAAATTATCTAACTATAAAAAGCTTAATTCAAAGGAAATAACAATTAAAAAAATAAGTAGAATTAAAATTCCTATAAAAAAAAAAAAAAACCTAACTAAAAAGTATATTACTACTGCAGGATTTATTAAGATTATATTTAATAACGTATTCTACGCTTTAAAACTAAAAGTTAACCTAATATTAATTATATAACTTTTAAATAAAAAAGCTAGGATATTACTATCTAAAAAATAATACCTAATTTAATTCCTAAAGCTTTTAAATATTATTATACTTGCCCCTAAGTTTAAAACTTTTTTTGCCTTACCTATTAATCAAACTTTACTTTTAGCACTAGCAGCATATATAATAAGCCCTAAAATAAGGGTATAGTATAAAAAAATAGGTTATTTTAGTAAAGCATTTTTACTAAAGCTAAAAAAAATAGTAGAAAAAATAAACAAAGTTAAACCCTACTGTATCTATAAAGCCTACATTATAAGGAAAATAAGAAAGGGTTTGTATAAAAGTATCTTTTTTTAAAAAAAATATATAGGAAATGTTATTTATATAAATATCTGCAGCTTATACTATATTAAAAGTTATAAAAAAAAAAAATATTAGCTTATTATAATTAACTTTTATAGCAAACTTAGCATATTAAAAACAATAATAAATAAAAAAAAGGTTTAATTTTATATTAGAAAATTTGTTAACTAACTATAAAAAACTAAGCAATAAAAAAAAAAATACTATTTAATTTACGTAAATAAAGCAGGCAAATTTATTTTAAAAAACACTAAATAATAAGCCTTATAAAAAGGAGTTTATATATAGCTTGCTTTAACTAAATAGTATAAAAGTAACAAAATAGCAAAAAATTTTAATATTACTATTTAAAACAAGCTTTTGCTTTTAATAATAAAAAAGATAATTTTTTTTAAGTACTAGCTAAAAATTATAGTAATAATAAACTATTTTTAAAATAAAAGCTTTTATTTTATATTAAATATTACTTTTTTTAAAAAAGCGTATAGCTAACAGCCTATTATTAAGCATGTTAAATAATTAGGCACTAAAGTATGGTATTTATTCTTTAGTATAAAATAAAAAAAGCTAGATTTAAAAAAAGCCTTAGGCATTTTAATAAAATATAATAGCAACTTTGTTTACTAAATTCTAACTAACAAAGGCATTATAATTAAAATAGCTTGTTAAAATATATACTTTAATAAAAAACTAGCTGCTAAATTAGCACTTTTAAAAATAGTATTAACAAAGGTTTAAATAAATAACTATAGCAAAACGTTAAAAATTAAAAAACTAATATTACTTATAGCTAAAAAGTAACGTTAAAGCATTATATTTTATAATAAAAGCATTATAATAAATAAATTTACTATAAATGCTAACAAACTATAGTTTTTGCTACCTATAGACTTTTTACCTATAAGTAACGCTTTAGATTTAGAAAAAAAAAAAAAAAAAAAAAAAAAAAATAAAATTAATTTTAATTTTAATTTTTAGCTATTTAAAACTGCAGTATTTACTTAAAAGCTATTAGCTATTTTTTAACGCTGGTATTTAAGCGCTTTATATTATACTAGCACTAGCTATAGCTTTAAAAATATAATTAAAAAATATTAAGCTTTTAATAGTAAAAAAAGCTTTAAAAGATTATAATAGCAAAAAATAAAAAAAAGTAATAAAAATAAAATATTAGTTACTAGTAAATAATAATACTTAGGAATTAGTTAGGTAAAAAAAAAAAATATATATACTAAAAAGGAAGTAGATATATAAGCTAAAACGGAAACTTAATAATAAAATTACTTATTTTAAGGCTAAGTAAATAGTTAAAAGTTTTAAATAAATTAAAAAAGTTAACTATTTTAAGATATTTGCTTTTATAATAAAGCTAATAAGCTATAAAGTTTTATTTGCAATTGCTATAGCATAAAACTTAAAAATTAAGCAAATAAACATTAAAATAGCGTTTTTTTATAAAAAAATAAAAAAAAATATATATATTAAATAGCCTAAAAAATTTAAAAATAACAGCAAGTATATTTATAAGCTAAAAAAAGCTTTATATAGTTTAAAATAAGCGTTTAAAATATAGTTTAAAATATTATTAGATTTTTTAGCAATATTAAATTTTAAGCTATTATTTATAAACTGCAGTATTTTTATAAATATAAAAATAGGAATTTTTATTATAGTTTATATTAATAATTTTTTTATTATTAAAAAAAATAAATCTAAAATAAAAAATATTAAAGCAGCTTTAAAATAAAGGTTTTAAATAATAAACTTAAAGCTTTGCTAATATTATTTAAGCATTTATATATAATATAATTAAAAAAATAAAATTATTTACTTTAATTAGTAAGAATATATTAACAAAATATTTATATAAATTAAACTAAAAGATTATAAGCTAACTAATATTTTAATAATAACAACTTAATTATATAAAGCTAATAATAAATATATATATTTAATAAAAAATAAACATAAATTTTAATTATTAGTAAAATTGCTAATATACTTAATATTAGGTATATAACCTAATATAGCTTTTATAGTTTTATATATTAGCAAATACTTATTAAATTCTATTTTAATATATAAAGTAGTAGTTAAATATATATTATGCTATTTTATAAAAATAAAGATTTATATTTTAGTTTTAAAAGGGTTATTATAGCTACTAATAAATTAAACTAATATAAATTAAGAAAAAAACTTAGATATATAAAGGTTAACCTTTAGGTATATTTTTAACTTAAGCAGCAGCATAATTAGCTAGTTTTTTAAACTTTAGCAAATTACCGCCTTATTAATATATAAAGCAAAATATTAAGCAACTATTAATATAGCTAAAAAAGCAATATAGCTAGCTTGCCTATATAGTAAATTAAGCGTAAACTATAAAATAAATAAAAAAAAAGTTGTAAAAAAATCGGCAGCTATAATTATTTACAATAATAATTAAAAGTTAATTACATTTATAAAAAACCTTATATAGTATAACTAAAACTAATATATAAATATTTAAGCGTATTTTATTTATAAACAAGTAAAGTAAAAAATAATATAACTAAAATAGGTATAAACTAAAAATATAATAGCGGACAGATTAATTAAGCTATTTTTAAAAAACATGTTTAAAAAATTTAGAAATACCTTAGGGCTTTAAAAAATCCTTAGTAATTACGCTTAAACAAATAAACAATACTTTTAACAATTGCGCCGGAATTAGTAAATAGCGTAGAAGTTGGTAAAACAGAAGATAAGCTAATAAGCGCAGAAGTTAGTTAGCGATATAAAAGTTAGCAAATAGCGCATAAAGCAGCAGATAATGCAATTATAATAAAATAGATTTAGAAAGGAAATGCCTATTAACTAACTAATAACGCTAAAGTTAATTAAATTTGTTAATATAAAAAAAAGAAAATGCAAACGTAGTTTAATTGCTTTATATAGCAGATACAAGGCACTTAGCTAAAAATTATGAAAAATTAAACAGGTACTAAAAAAAGACCTGCGGGAGCTGTTGCCATCTATAGATATAAAGATATGTGACTATAAGAAAACACTACGAAGGCGCGTGAGAGTTACAGAAGCATGCGGAAGTTACGGATTATGGAGGCATGCGGGAGTTACGGATTACAGAGGCATGCGGGAGTTATGGACTACAGAGGCATGCGGGAGCGTTGTACGGGCGCATGGAGTCACAGAGGCATGCGGGAGCTATGGAATACTAAGGCATAAAGCGCTGAAGAACGCAAAAGTAAAGCTATTCACATGAAGCGTCTCCTTGAGCAGGAGTGTCAAAAGTATAAGGGGTTAAGGAGTTACTGTCATGTTAATCTACGAATAAGGGCAAATGGTGTATATATTAGAGGTCTTCCCACCTACCTGTTAGTTAGTTACCAAGTCAATCAACTGAACTGAACCACTCATATACCTACTACTTCAACAAACGAGATGAACTGCGCAGTCCTTTCGTACCGATGGTAGTCATACGCTACTTACCACAACACATCTTCATCTGTATTCCGGATGTGATACTACATGACTTACTCCCTCGCTTTTATTGATAGAAAGAAGGGAGAAGAAATACGAAGTTACATCGAACTCTTAATGAATGCCACATATTAATCAACCTGCACAAACTACCGAACTGAAGGAACTGAAGGCACTGAAAAAGAAATCAAGAAAAAACCAAATAACTTGTGACTTGGGATTATTCAGGCCCAAGACCTCCTCCTCGCCTTCTTTCCCTTTTTGGGCACCACGGACATCATGATTGGACACGACAAAAATACAGAAATTCGCACGGAAAGACTTGGCGTTCGATACGACAGTGTGAAGTAATGCTGGCGTATCACTACTCCTGCATTATTCCTGCTAGACAGTAGTATTCTCGGTAGCGTAGACGGTACCTATGCTCGGTGGAGATGGTAACAGGATACCCATCATCCACTGTCCATGGAACAAGAACTGCCCGTAACCCCCGGTCACTTTTCCGAGCTTATTCGCACACTTGCACCACCTAGCTTGCTTTGCAGATGAGACGCATCAGATTCTGTCGCCCAGGCCGAGGCAAAGCAGCAGCGCAGGCGGGGCCGATTGTGGTCGGCCGGTCGCTCAGTCATATTCAATCATCGTGCCACCCCGGCGAGTCGGATCCAACGGAAGAGCTATTCATTCCCATGCTCGCATTCATGCTAACTAACGATTGCAGAAATACCCACCGTGCCCTAAAGGTATCCAAAGGGACTGCTTTTCAAAACCAGGACTTCATTTCCGGTCCGACTCTTGACGGGCGTATACCCGAATTTGTCTCTAGCCGATTACACCCGCAACATTCCCCATCTATTCCCGAACCACAGAGCAAACAGCTTATCAATCTTAAGCCGAAGTTAAGCTTTATAGTTCCTATATCGTAGATCTATGGGGTTGCATCCTTTCTAGAACCCGCCCTGCCAATTGGCGGAGGTAGTGTGATATCTTTTGGCATCGGGCTTATACTAGGAAGATAACGAAAGGACCGTGCAATATACTAGGTGTGTAGTATTAGTTTTATGGTTTCCCGCGCCCAGATTATCCAAGCCGTCGAGTCCTGGTGACCGGAGGGAGACCCAGCCCTAGGGTCCTAGCGACAGAGGATGACATCACAAATCCGCCGGTAGGGGCATTTTCGGGCACGTTTACACACTCGCATACACGCTCATTGGGGCACAAGGACAGAATACGATGGAGCCGAGAGGTGGTATCCTCACTCATGATTTTCGCAAAGCCCTCGTGAGAACGTATCCATGCTAGTACCCGCTGGCAAACTCCCCCAATTCCAATACTATTTTACAATTGCACATAAAACGTTGTCTGTAGGGTATTATACAGGTGCCAGTGGCTTTGGGGAGCGACATAGGCCTCCTCCTGAGCGAGGCAAGTGTTTAGTTTAACAAGCTGGCATGAAGAATTCAGCCTAGGGGGTCACTAATGAACGAGCTCCCGGCAAGCACGTTGAGATAACCCGCATGAAGAATAGGCCTTGGGTCGAAACCAAGATCCGCATATGTCGTGCTTGTCCTTAACATTGCTGACCCAGTGCCATTTTCAGGCCTGGCGGCGTCTCCCGACGCTGTGGCCAACTCTGCTAGGTGTTGTAAGGTTTGATCTGCGGCGGACTGCGCCGTGGAAGGTCGGAGCCGTTCCGTAATGCGATCTCGTATTATACCGTCCCAGGTAGACGGCGCCAGGTTACGCTCTAAGAGATCTTTGAGCAGAGGAGTTGCTTCCTCCCTTGTTTTCTCCAGCCTAGCAAGCTCTAAGAGTGATAAAGTTGTAAGGCAGAAAAAGTGGTGGTTAAGAGGGCTGAGCAGTGCTGTGTTGTGTAGTAAGAGACCCACGGATTCCTTACACGCCCAGATTACATCCTTGGATCTCGAATTCGTCTGGAATAAGTATGAGAGTAGCCGGCTATGCCAATACACGAGGTTGAGTATAGGGTGGGTGGAAGGTGTTATATTAGCCGGAAGAACCTCTCGAAAAAGCTCGATTGCGAGATTAAAGAAGGAATTCAAAATCGGCACAGCCCCCGAATCATGCGAGAGCGCTCGAGGAGGTGCGAGAGAAACTGGTGCGAAATGCCCTAGTATATTAGACAGCCCTATAGAAAGCGCAGTCAGCACCAAAATATTCATCTGAACCCGACAAGAGACAACTCACGTGTAAGGTGATACACGTTGTCGCCCAGTACCGAAACCAGCCCGGGGAGTATCACCACACTATCATTGGGGATGAATAAGGGGTTTGCAGTTGACACTGCATTCCATCTATCCAACATGACAAGGGTCCACCAAGTACGAATGGCAATACTTTCGTCTGAATCGCCAGCCTGGTGCGCATGGGAATCCGCGTCGAGGCTAGCCATATGAAGCCGCATAGAGTACGCTAATCCTACAGCGCGTCCTAAAATGGATGCTTTTGAGGGCCCGCCATGTTCACCCTTTAAGGATGGCGGGCCGTAATTATCGGTAGCGATAGCCATCAGTATCAAGGTTTGGAGATGCACGAGATTTATGAGAGAGTTCCGAGGAGATGATGGATCAGATTCCCATTCAGCAACAAGCCGTGTAGTCGATCCAATGTCGCCAGTCGTGTACAAACCCGGCGCCGAGACACAAGACTGCATTGTACCGTAGAAGGCTTCCACAAACGCATCCTGAAGAAGGGACGGGCATTGAGCCAACTGGGTTTCAACGCGCTCCTTTGTTTCTGCAAGAAACGGAAAACATGGGTGTACGACGTTAAGATAAACGCCGAAGGCATCGCTAATCAATTCTTTTGGGGGAACAGAGTGGTTGAGGTCGATAGGCATCTCATCCAACGAAGCAGCTGTTCGAGATGGAGTATCGACATCTGGCTTAGGGAGAGGCTGGGGCGCCAGCCCGTTCGCTGAATATGGCGTCCCCTTGGATCCATTCGTTGGAGTTTGATAGGGCTGGA
Source organism: Xylaria sp. Z50 (assembly GCA_037356035.1). Taxonomy (NCBI): domain Eukaryota; kingdom Fungi; phylum Ascomycota; class Sordariomycetes; order Xylariales; family Xylariaceae; genus Xylaria; species Xylaria sp. Z50. The sequence goes on from JBAWJU010000062.1 coordinate 81,670, forward strand.
TTGGTCGCGGTTCCGAATTCCAAGCTCCTTGTCGTGATGGATTAGGCGTGCCAAAGTCGGCACCTGATATACTGGAGTAGGGTCTTTTTCGACTGTTGTCATCATGATCAGCAGATGGAGAGAAAATATCAGAGGATTCGCGTCTCCCGCCGCCGAGGAGTTCTGTCAGCGCATCAAGATTACCCTCGTTGGCCAGCTTCCCCTCGATGTGGTGTATCCGATCAGCGAGCTCCTTAATGTAACCTTTACTAGGTCCACGCTTCTGGGGTATCCTGCTGAAAAGGCAGCGGATTGAGGACCTTCGACAATTAGAACATGGCTCTTCGCCAGTCTCAGATGTAGCATCACACTTGACCTTTTTGCGACGACATTCATCACAGGCACGAGATACTTTGGATCGCTTTCTGGGGGGGATATTATCTTGAACGTTTTGGTGAGAATGAGGGGTGTACTGCTGGGCTATGTGGTCTAGAGCCCCGTGCGGTTGTAGCAGAGGACGCTGTGGCTGTAAAGGATGTGGCTGCTGCGAGGGTTGGGATATAGGGTGGGATTGGGGTTGTGGTGGGTGTTGGTCAGACACAAATTGCTCGTGGATTTGTTGGTCATGGTGTTGTTGTTGCTGTTGCTGATTAGGGAGATATTGGGGGTGCTGTTGAAGCGACTGCTGCTCGTTGGATAGGAATGGAGACTGGGGAGACTGTTCGTGGGACTGCTGTAACGACGACTCTTCGGTGTGGTCAACAGAAGGCTCGTTGGTTGGCATGGGCGGTTCAAGCGACAATTCTGGGTCCTCGTGACTGGGGAGAGTATGTGACATGACTGGATGGTCATGATCAGGGAGACCATGTGCTAACTCTTCGCCATGTTGTGGCTGCTGTTCGTGATGGAGATTTAGTTGTTGCTGTTGTTCATGGTGATGAATATGTTGCGGTACTTTGTGACCCTCTGGTTGAATATGTGAATCCTGGAGTTCGTGTTGCACAATGCCATTGCGCAAGTCAGGATCATCATTCGGGTCTGTATGATGGTTGGACTCGTCGATAATACTCGTGATACCGTGACTAAGGTCCTGGCTGAGATCCTGACTCAATTGTGCAGCTATTCGTAGCTCCTCAGCACTGTTAATGGCATGGGCCTCGATTCCTGAGTGGGGTGACGCAGGCCCTTGCCCATGTTCATGTAGTTGAGTTGGCTGCTCGATACTGTGTTGCTGGTGCTGATGCTGTTGTTCGTGACCGGCGGGGTCATTAGGGTAGAACGCGGTAGTGTCCTGTGCCTCAGCTATAGGCGAAGAGTATTGTTGTAGTACAGGATCATCATGACTGTCTGGCTTGGTCTCGTTTTCTATAGAGTCAATGCCAGGCATGACGGGCGGCTCGATGCCTGGCTGACTAGGCCAGATACACGTCAGGCGATGCGACTGTCAGTCAAGACAAGATGTTGCGACTAGCTACCGGTCAAATATGGGTATCTAGGGAGGCTTCGCAATGTCGGCGCGCCAGTCAAGACGCGATGTAGAGGGAAACGACAGGATCGAACGTGTTCACGGGAGGTCATTCACAATTGAAGTTGCGAAAGTGCGCAGCAGGCCGGTGAGGCGGCTAGATAAGCTTCCTAATCGGATACGGATTAGATAACTATGGACTACACAATGTAAAAGATGCAGACCATGTTCAATACATAGAGTCATCATCTGCGATATACAATAGCGAGGCAGAAATCTGAAGCAGAAGCAGAAGCAGAAGCCGGGTATGATAGAGGCTTGCAACGCCAATAGACAAGAGAACCCAACATCATGGCAACAACTAATACATAAAAGTTGATGCGTGTAACCAGAAAAAGAACAGAATGAAGGGAGGGGAGGGTTTTGCGACTAAGCGCGACGAACCTCGAGACAAGTGCCCCCCCAATGGCAGAAAAAAAGAAAAGAAAGGACGGGTGGGAAACCCGGGCTGAAAATGGTGTTTGGATTTTGAGGTCGGGGCGGCGCAGGCGGAGGAGGAAGAACTCGAACGGCCGAGGCGGTTGACTCTAGGATCCGGCGAATTACTTTTTCCCTGATACAAGATGGCAATTGGGACAAGCTGTTGCGACGGAGCCCCAGCGGTGCGTGCAGGATAGGAGGAAGAGGAAAAAGAATTTTGCGGTAATACATTGGGTAGTAGAAAAATGGATGCAGTAAAGAAGTGCACAAGGAAACTGAACACCGACTCCATGTATACTTACTTGACATAGTAGGTCGAGCGATGGGGAGGTAGACGCATGTAGGCGATAGGTAGACACCAAGTACAGCTATAACAGTCTTCAGCGTATTGCATACCTATATGTAGAGGCCAGCATTGTGTTCTTCAGGTATCTAGGTACAGCTGCTGTACGTTGTAGCTTGCACAACCTACCTACCCAGGTAATTGTTCAGCTCCCCTCATACCTATATGTAAGTACCTGGTAGACCTCACTTAGTCATCAGCTAGCATACCTAGTGTACACCTACGTCAGCTATACCTCTCTACTGTAGGTCGATCATCTTAAAACCCACTTTAGCTTCGTCTATATGATCAGGAATGTACACAACTTTCCTCAAAGACAATTGGTGGGAAAACTAAAACGAAAGGAGAGAAACAGAGAAACAGTTGAATCATCCATATTACCTATGAGATTGTACTTACTCCATGCCGCCGCAGCTTACATGAATACAATCGTATTCTCACCGACCATCGTGTCGACGGAGGCTGACAAAAGAAGCTGGATTTCTCAGCTAACTATCACCATATGCATACTATAAATTATCTCCGAATCGGCTGTCCACATCCACCGCAACTCCAATCTACTATATATCCCTTCTCTTGTCATTTATGCATGCATTCGCACATGGCAAATATATTGACCTTCTACCGAGCCGTGTCTGCGGCCATTATTGAATGCCCGAATGTGACATCCAAAACGTCACTCTTCTTGTGTGGTAGCGATATTTGGAGACGTCGGGGGTCCGTTTCCCAATCTAACATCTTCCAGCCCACTGGTTGTCGGTACCAATCGCATTGATGCCTGTTTCTCGGTGGTTGTCTAGCCGAAACCAAACATCTTCCGCGGCTGAATATTACTTCGATTCGCTGAAGCTACCCTAACCGTAGAAATTCACGCCCTTAATAGTTAGAGCTCGATACCCGAGCCCCCGTGGGCTTGTGTGCATTGTCACGCGGTTTCTTCGTGCTCCTCTCTTCGCTTCGACCAGAATCCCTTGCCATAACTGACAAGTATCTCGGTTCCTTTGGCGATGCCACCGGCACCAGCCTTTGTGGAGGCGTTCTTCCCCGCAGGTAGGACAAACACAGCCACTACAATTGCTGGCATGAGTGGTAGTGTCCCGCACAATAGAGGGTAGTCGTGTTTGTATGGCTACTCACTACATTGCTGGCCACTTCGCATATCCCAGCACTGTTTGAACTCAGCGTTGGGCCGTTCGCGGACACCACGATAATCATTCACGAATCGCGCCTCGTTTCCAGCCTTTTCGGCATCGACAGCGACACCTGCCTCCTTATTCAGCCAGAGGTCATAATCTGACTTGTCGTGGGTAAAGCTATGAGGTGGAAGTGATGAGTGGATGAGGCCGTAGTAAGGTACAATTAGAGCACCCGGTTCGAGATGGCGAGCCGAAAAGAGCCCAGCTTGGCCGTTCGCCGGATGAGATGGGTCGCTAATAGGGATTATCCTCACGAGGGGGCAAGGCCCTCTAGGGAAATGAGATGGTATAGTTGCGGTGAGGTCTGGTGAGCGAATCCTGAGGGATTCCTGTTGTGCTTTGGTCACATGAGGTGCGAATGAAGGTTGTGAGAGGTACGAGACGGATGAAGGCCAATTCTTGGGTATCGTATCTTTGCCCATTTTTAACCGGCAGTTCCTTGAAAAGCGTATATCTTATCCTAAGGTCACAACGCTCTACTAAGTAATGCGTAACGAATTATCTTCATAGGAGAGCGTGCTGTGAGTTCAAAGTGGTGCGTCAAACATGATTTTTATTATGTAGGATGTTCTGAAAGGCTTGGCGTGATATCTTATGAGTTTGAGACGTAGATAAACGTTAGTGCTATTGCAACCTTTCTTCAGGACAACACCATATCATCAGGCTAACGTACTTTTGATAGAAACTTGATGTTATTGCATCACTCACCTTTCAAAATTAGTATACGGAGCGACTAATGAAGGCAAAAAGTTTCGAGAGCAGGTGGCATTGGCACAATCGGGCCGGCAACAGATATATGCCATTAGTAAGTGAGGGGTCAACTCCCATCACTTCCCTAGGTACCTATTTACATACTCGATGTACGTACAGTTAATACGATGATCCTCATCAATAAATGGTATCAAGGTACGCAGCTCCGACAGAACGCTCTCCGTGCCTAGTTATCATTAGGGATCTTGATTTAACATACTAACCTAGTGTTCCATGCTTTCGAGTGCTAGTGTTATTTCGCCATAGTGAAGTGGCACTTATTCCAGCTAAACGCCGAGGCTCCATCTCGTTTCTTCTCTCATATAGTACGGTATCATATTAACAAATGGGCGCAAGTATCGCGCAAGTATCCATTCTAGAGTAGGCACATCCCTTAACATGTTACCAACCTCCTACGAAGCTGTCAGATGCATACCACTCGATTATTTCCAGGTCATAAAGCCGTAGGGGAACGCGAGTACATAAAGCGATTGGCGATCAATTTGGATGCATCTACGACGATTCGTTGGGGAAAAGTTGAACTTGTCGTCTGATTGGAAGGTTAGTCAAGGGAGCTCCAAGTGATTATTGGAGATCATATGCGTATCGGTAGGAAGCCTACTGTCGAATGCCGAGGTTGCAGCCTCTATGCACTGTCAGGTCAAGGAGTGTGTAGTGAATTGTAGCAGGAGAGCCGAACAAGGCTGTAGATGGCGCTTAAGAACCTGCCGAGAGCTGCTGGTTACCGCTGGTTACCGCTGGTCGATAGTGTATGGTGACGTAAGCTGTGTTTCTTCGGACTCTCTTGCCACGGGGGTTCAGACTATTCCGCAGTCTTGGGAATGCCGAGCGGTTGGTATTAGGTCGGTTGGTGACAGGGCTACCCTGACCCGTCGTAATGTTGTCTCTAGTATAGTTGTGATCACGGGAAGAGAAGCGTGGGGTTCAAATTCTCTCTAGTATGGTATCAGAAACACAGAATTAACACTTGGTGAATAGCCATCTAGATCCTATCGTAGAAATACACACAATGGTCTTATTCCCTCACCCTCGTCTTGTCAGCATTGTGTTGATTTATGCTACCCTACCTAGATACGTATATCTAGTCTCGCCGGAGATATAGTATCCCTTACCCTTTAATTAATCAAGCCCTTCGGTGTTGGTACTCTTTGGCAATACCCCGAATTGACCATATCCTAGATTACCTGCGAGGAAGGCTTGCTTGCATTCATTGTTGTATGCGTAGGCATCTACGCCATGCTGTCCATGCTGGTCGGCAACACTGTGTGCTCTGGCGAGTTTGCCGCACACCGACGCCCCCAGATATCCGTATTTGTTGGAAGGTACGAGGGACAGTGTATAAAGGCCACACCTCACTGTGTCCGCAAGTCAATTACCTCAATTACTACTTCTACTACCTAAGAGGTATGTACAATATGTACAATACCCTATCAATATCCACACGCATCGTTGTCATATTCGGGCACGATTTGGCGATTCGAGCGAGCCTTTTGAGATGTTAAAGAAAGAGAAAGGTCTCTAAATTCATTTCATGTCCCACTGTGCATCATATATACCTAACCTCACCAATCAGAGCCCTTACCGCACGAGCTACCATAGTCTCGCTGTCGTCGACTCTACGCAGAAGCTAGCGTATGAAGGTCAAGCTCTTATTTGTGGTACCATTAGATGCCGCTGTTCGCAGATCACTTCCTGGCGGGGTAAGTCAGCCAATCGCTTGATTGTATTTCTCCAACCCGCAGCCCCAGATAATAAGACTACTTAGGTTAGGTACTTAAATCCCCGGTCTTCGGTTCCTTTTGTACGTTCAACCGCCAATGACTAAGTAGGGGTGGTAGGTGTTCCCCCGACATGGTTGTGTGCGGTTGACGCATGCAACTTGCCCAAAGCCATACGTCCTATCAACTTTGGTTTTTTTTATCAGTCCTTATATAGCAAGCAATACGATGGATGCCGCTCACAACATCTCTCCTGAGCTCGAAGTGGCCGCAAGCTCGAGGGCCGATGGCTCTGTAGATCATCTTCGACCTGCAGAGCCTGAACTTCAAATCGACCCAGCTCTCGAGAAACGCGTAGTGGTATGTCCTTGGAGCTTCGTATTTTCCCCCTTTATTTTTTATTTAAATTTTTTAAAAAAATATGTTGATCTTTTCTCTCCAATACCTACACAATGTGTGGGTTCGTCAGTGTACTACATATAATCGCTAAGCCTAATGCCAAATAGAGAAAAATCGATCTTCATTTGATTCCCTTAGTCACAAGTCTGTGTACGTATCATATACCATAAGACAGAGGTGGAAAGGATGACTGATAGTAAATAGATTTGGTGGCGTTTCTAGACAGATCCAACATTGGAAATGCCCAGCTTGCTGGAATGGTAGCTATTTCCTTCTCGCAGCGTTATGGGGCCATTATGATGCTGATATCGACGCTAGGGCAAGGACCTAGGTCTCAACGATGACCAATATCAAGTGAGTGAAGCTCTTGACAGCATTATGATTCCAAGTTGGGTTTTAACAGATGATACAGTGGCTTTTGACGATATTCTACATTCCTTATAGTCAGTGAACGACACCTCCGCTTCACTTATCCTGATTGGTTTCTTCTAACTTTCTCTCCATGGCAGTTGTATTTGAGGGGGCTGCGTTGATGTGGAAAATTGTCCCGCCGTTTGTCTACCACCTAGAATAACTTCAACTCAGATATGGTGCTGATTGCAATCGTGAAGGCATTGGTGGGCTTTTGTCTGTGTCCTTGTTTGGTGAGATCCTCGTTACATTATACCCCCAGTCTCATACGACTCAATGAGGCATGCTCATACGTGTCGTAGGGGTACGGCATCCACTCTACAAGCTACTGCGTACAACTGGTCTGGTTTGTTAGCAAGCCGCTTCTTCCTGGCGACAGCCGAGGCCGCCTTCGCACCTGGCATTCCATACTTACTCTCATTCTTCTACAAGAGGAACGAGCTCGGACTACGATGTGGTATCTATGTATCTTCTGCACCACTCGCTACTACCTTCGCTGGAGCACTAGCATACGGTATCACTTCGGGTCACCCTGCCATCGCTAATTGGAGACTTCTTTTTATCGTGGAAGGCATACCTTCTGTTCTGCTTGCGTTTGTGGCATTTAGATACATGCCCGATTCTGCCGATACAGCTCGCTTCTTGGACAAGGAAGAGAAGCAAGTTGCCAAGGCCCGGGCGCTACAACAAACGGGCAGTGAAGGCACCGCGAGAATCGGACACGTCAACTTAAAGGAAGTACTAAACGCCCTTAAGGATATCAAGACGTGGATTCCACCGCTGATGTACTTCAGCTGCAATGGTAAGTCGGACCTTCGACTCACCGACCATCATGGGCTCATTGTATTTCTCAAGTTTCTTATAGTAGTCTACCTGTCTTTCTCCCGGTTATCCTCCAAGGGATGGGGTTCACAGCCATCAACGCCCAGGGCCTTAGCGCGCCCCCTTACGCGCTCGCCTTCGTCATCTGTATCACGACTACTTGGATCGCCGACAGAACCCAACAGCGTGGGGTGATGCTTGTGGGGCTTTCTCTGGTTGGAGGGATAGGGTACATCCTCCTTGCCACCTCTAAGAGCGTAGGAGTAAGGTATTTCGCCGTGTTCCTGGCAGCGGCGGGCGTGTTTTCGTGTATTGCGAATATTCTACCGTGGACGATCAACAACCAGGGCACCGATTCCAAGCGAGGTGCCGGCATCGCCTTGCTAAACATCATTGGCCAGGCTGGGCCACTATTAGGCACGCGAAGTAAGTGGTTCCTGGTGCCGTTTTCTAATCTTTCCCTCCTCAGGGATACGCAGACCCCGCTCTAGAGGAGAATCATGCCTCATGGGGCCTTCTGCAATCCCGAAACATGGCTAGGTTGCTAACCCCTTGCTGTTGTAGTCTTCCCTGAACGTGAGAAGCCATTTTACGTCAAGGGTATGAGTATTTGTGCAGGCTTTATGTTCTTCAATGCATTACTTGCCCTTACCCTTCGAATTTATCTCGCGTGGGAGAACAAAACATTTAAGAGAAGAGACGCGGAGAGCAGGCAGAACGGGAGCGTGGGCAAGCCTAATTCGGCGGATTTCGAGAATGAGGGTTATGGGTTTAGGAATGTATTGTGAGAGTCTCCCATACCTATATCGATTTCTTGGCGAGGAGTCCCCATAGAATAAAGTGATAAAAGGCCGGGGCTATTAGTTAAGGTTTGAGAAGCCGATCTGACTCGACCACGCTCTTGATCCTTCTACTCGGTAATTAGTTCTTTATCTATATCCGAGGTATTTTCGACTTGCCTAGGACGCCGGGGCAAGAGTAGCGAATCAAGGGATGGTCTATTTTGACGTCGAAACTGTCACGTTCTTTTCATAAGATGGGACCACTATATAGGTGTCTCTCCTATGTTTTGGAATTGAGTGAGAATTTATAAGCCGTACTAGAATCAAAAACGATATACCTCTCAGGAGGTGATCGACAATCAACTGCTAAGGTACAGGATTCTAGCTGGGACTACTATATAAGTCTAGATCTAGCTAGCTTAGAGACTTGCTCCGTCTCATATTCCCACTATTCAGATATGGACTAGATGAATAAGTGGATTAGGTGAAGCGTATGAAGGCGGTAGGCTGTATGCAGGACATAACAACACCAATATCGAGGGCGTATTCGAGGGTTGATAGGAAGATGGATGGCCTTTTCCATGCCACACCTCGTTTCATTTCCATCTTTCCCGTGCTTTTCGAGTCCTTTCCGCATCCGTCTAGAGCCGTCTTCTTCGTTTCCTTGATGCCCCGGACGTAAACCCCCACCCATGTTGACATTCAACAAGGGTATCCCTGTTCTGTCTGCACATCACATTGCCACTTAAGTAGCACGCTATTACGCCACCTAGGTAGTGTAGATGCACCATCAGAGCAGTAACCAGAGCACCGCTACAAACTGTTTTATCTCAAGGTCGATCAAAAGTCAGATCTGTCTTTGCGGTTCCAATGACCGTAACGCTCTTCGTCCGGGTTACTGTCTTTAGATGAGGGCGACGGGCTGTTGATCGACATTCTTTACACTACATTGGTTTCCGCTTAGTTTGGGCATTGGACGGAGTGCATGTCATATATCCGGGTATTTTTTCATCCTAACTTGAAACAGTCGCATCGGATTTTGGCCATCTCAAGAATCTTGAGCCCACTTGCGCGCGCACACGCAACGCACACTTATACATCCTCCCCCGACTGTATTCGATGTTATACACAAGTATCTAAAGCACGCGACTTCTAGGTCGTCATCGGCTCGTCAAGATACCTGAGAGAGGGCCAGATATATGAAACGGCGCATTCACTCCGTTGTGATTGCAGCATCAGGTATCAGGACATCGCGAGGCTTCCTATCCTTACTTAGTATTCGGTTGTCTGGATTCACGGTGGGAGGGATACCTAATTTTCTACCTAAGCTCAAGTGATGGAATCTGGTCATGATAGTGCAGGCACGCCGCCACAACCACTACAATCATCGCTGCAGACATCACTACAGATATCGCCTGAAAACCCCGCTACGCCCTCCTCTCCCTCTCGCCCCTCTCGCCCCTCTCCCACACCCGCACCCGCATCTACCTCTACCCCTACCTCTACCTCGAGCTCTACCACTCGCAGTCATCAACAACCCCCCGCCGATATTGTGACATCCAATCAACAACCCCAAGCCGAACAGCAGCAACAGCAACAGCAATGGCATGTCGGTAGCCACGGTGGTCACGGCAGAAGCATTAGTAGGACTAACAGCATTCCCAACCACAGCAATGTTGATCCCTCGGACCGCGTATTTCCTATCCGATCCGCCATCCATGTCGACTCGTCGTCACAAGCAATTCCCTGGCTGCACTCGCGCGACCGCACCGATGTCGACTATTTTCCACGCTCCGACTCGACGTGGGACGGCCAACGTCGCCCGAGCCATCCCGATGCGTTAGGCTTGCGTCGATCATCTACTCTGTCCCCCTCTTCGCCAAAGGATAGGGTCCCTCTTTCGGGTCACGCTAGCACAACATCGCCCATAGTTAATGACAATGGTATACCCGACGATGAGTCACGCCGCACAAGTGTTGGAGAGGCTCAATCCATCGTGGACGAAGGAATTAGCCCGTCTGGTGGTTCGCGCAGCAGCACGCCGAGCGAACTGAACGAGGACTTTGTGACCGCTCGCTTCCAGCACGTTATAACCGACGATGGGCATGCCATTATTACTGGTCGTGACGGCACCCTCCAGCGTTGCGAGGACGAGCCCATTCGCACTCCTGGCGCCGTGCAAGGTTTTGGCCTTTTAGTCGCCCTGAGGGAAGAAGTAGATGGTCGCTTTTCTGTGCGTATTGTGAGCGAGAACTCGAAACAGATCATCGGCTACTCGCCGCGGGAGCTTTTCAAACTCGGCAGCTTCACTGAGATCATGTCCGATGAGCAGGTCGATAATCTCCTGGACCATATAGATTTCATTCGAGACGAGGAATCTGACCCTGCAACCAGTGGCCCTGATGTTTTCAGTATTTCTTTGCGGCCGCCCAAGTCAAGGACAATTAAACTGTGGTGTGCTATGCATATTAACCAGAGCCATCCCGAGCTTGTCATTTGCGAATTTGAGCCTGAAGATGACAAGCGGTACCCCACCCGGCCGCCCAACGAACCCATCTCCGAAGAGCCTGAAGATACTCTCTACCAGAGCCCGACAGCTGAGGAATTCCACGAAAGCACAGAGGTTAGCAGCAAGCCTCTGCGCGTGCTCAGGAGCGCGCGCCAAAGACGGGGTGAAGCCGGGGCTATGCAGGTTTTCGACATCATGTCGCAAGTACAAGAGCAATTCGCCTCGGCACCGAACTTAGAGAGGTTTCTGAAAATCTTGGTAGGTATCGTAAAAGAACTTTCGGGATTTCATCGAGCAATGGTTTACCAGTTCGACGCCGCCTATAACGGCAAGGTAGTTACCGAATTAGTTGATCCGACCAAGACCCGTGATCTGTATCATGGTTTACATTTTCCTGCAGCGGATATACCCAAGCAAGCCCGTGAACTATACAAGCTCAATAAAGTAAGACTACTCTATGACAGAGACTTGGAGTCGGCTAGGTTGGTCTGCCGCACCGTGGAAGACCTAGAACGGCCTCTTGATCTAAGTCATGCGTATCTACGAGCCATGTCCCCTATCCATTTGAAATATCTCGCCAATATGGCTGTTCGGTCATCTATGTCCATCTCGATCAACGCTTTCGGTGAATTATGGGGGCTCATCGCGTGTCATAGCTACGGGCCGAAGGGCATGAGAGTATCATTTCCTATTCGCAAGATGTGTCGAATGGTCGGTGAGACAGCATCGCGAAATATCGAGCGGCTTTCCTATGCTTCTCGCCTCCATGCTAGAAAACTCATTAACACGATGCCGACCGATAAAAATCCCTCGGGGTATATTATTGCTTCATCCGAGGATTTATTGAAACTCTTTGACGCAGACTTCGGAATGTTATCAATCGGTGACGAAACGAAAGTCCTCGGCAAGATCGACCAATCGCAAGAAGCTCTAGCTATGCTCGAGTATTTCCGCCTTCGCAAATTTACTGCAGTTTTGACTACACAAGACATCACCCAGGATTTCCCCGACCTTCGCTACACGCCGGGGTTTTCCGTTGTCGCTGGTCTGTTGTATGTACCACTCAGCATGGGTGGTCAGGACTTCATCGTCTTCTTCCGCAGGGGTCAAATTAGGGAGGTGAAATGGGCAGGCAACCCTTATGAGAAAATAATTAAGGCCGGTACTACCAACTTCCTCGAGCCCCGATCAAGTTTCAAAGCATGGCGCGAAATTGTTGTCGGTAAATGTAGAGAATGGACCGAGGAACAAATAGAGACAGCTGCTGTTCTCTGTTTAGTTTACGGTAAGCATATAACTTCTACATTCTTAGCCCACTTACAGCAAGACTATTTCGCTTGATGGCTAAATCTATGCAGGTAAATTCATCGAGGTGTGGCGACAGAAGGAGGCTGCGCTTAAGAGTAGTCGTCTTACCCGCCTTTTGCTAGCGAATTCGGCCCACGAAGTCCGCACTCCGCTCAATGCCATCATTAATTATCTAGAAATTGCCCTAGAAGGGTCACTCGATCATGAGACGCGCGAGAATCTAGCGAAGTCTCATTCTGCGTCTAGGTCGCTCATCTATGTCATTAATGACCTTCTCGACCTCACTAAAACGGAGGAGGGTCAAAATTTAGTGAAAGACGAGATTATGGATCTGCCTGCGTGTATCTCTGAAGCAACGGGGCCGTTCAAGGTCGATGCTAAACGGAAGGGGATTTCGTACGAGGTTATTGACCATCCAGGACTACCGAAATATGTACACGGTGATTATCGTCGGATACGACAAGCCATAGCTAACGTGACGGCAAACGCCGTGCAAAACACCAATACGGGGTCTGTCAAGGTCGAGTGTTTCGTCGTCGAGGTACTCGAGTCTCGGGTCCGCGTCGAGATTGCCGTACATGACACGGGCTGCGGCATGAGCAATGAGCAACTCGATAATATCTTCCAGGACCTCGAACAAGTCAGCAGCGCCGATTTTGGCGAGCCGGGGCCGCTTGATGTGCCGCTCGATAAGACTCGCGAAGGTCGCACGTTGGGCCTTGGTCTAGCTGTCGTCGCGCGCGTAGTACGCAATATGGACGGCCAGTTACGGTTGAAATCTGAAGAGGGTAAAGGCTCTAGGTTTGTCATTCAGTTCCCATTTGAGCTACCTAGTAGCGACGCGCTTGATAAACTTAGCGAAAGTGACGTTGCTGTCAATATGGCCTCGGGCTTAGCGGCAGCTTCGGTCACCAAGACTTTACCGCCCACCGAAGTTGGTGAGGTCTTGCTTATCGATCGGGGAAATACGAATGCGGCCAACTCGGACGATCGGACCATTGCTAAATGCCGAAGTTTCGACGAGACGAACAGCGTGAATAGCCTGAAAAGTAGTGTGAGCGGCGGCGGTCGCAGTACCAAGAGTGATGCGGATCGCTTAATTGATGCGATCCAAACTCCATTCGCCCTTGGTGAGGCTGGTGAGGAAGCGGTCAGTGTGCAGCGAAATAACTCTAGAGGGCGGCGACACTATGCCAGTCAGAGTCCTTTGTCGCCCCCCAACCCTGACGTCCCGCAGCCACCCGTGACCCGAACTGACGCCGCCGAGGAACCGTCGCCACAACATCCATCAACTAGAGGTACTATCAAGCTTCCCGAAGCGCCGCCGGGCGTGTTCCACGTCCAGGGTAGCAAGACTCCAGTTAAGCCCGTGAGGATACCGGATGACTATTCCGATCAACCCGTGCAGCCCCAGACAAGCCAATCTTCGCGGGTATTATTTGAAATATCCGAAACAACTCCTCGGGGGAAAGTTTCTTCAGATGTGAAGCCTGACAAGTTGCGAGTGCTCATAGCCGAAGATGATCCCGTCAACATGAAGATACTCACAAAACGGCTAGAAAAGGCAGGACATACAGTGCATCCCGCTGTCAACGGCGAGGATTGCGCAATGGTCTATAAGGAGAAGGCGCGGGGCTTCGATATCGTTCTTATGGACATGCAGGTACGTAGAAGAACGGTTTACAATCTGACGATAAGAAGAGAACCCTAAAGAGCGTAAAGAGAGAATGTTATGAGAAGAAGAGCTAATGATTTTATCTTAGATGCCCATCGTCGATGGCCTCACGAGCACCAAGCTCATCAGAGCATTTGAAGGATCGGACGGCTTCCCTCAATTATCAGTACCCTCGGGTCGTGTTAAAGGGCGTGTCCCCATTCTTGCTGTGTCAGCGTCACTCGTGGAGAAGGACAAGGCCGTTTATACAGAGGCTGGATTTGACGGGTGGATCCTCAAGCCCATTGACTTCAAACGTCTAAATATCCTTCTCGACGGTATTACCAGCGATGACATGCGAGAGTCATGTCTCTACCAGCCTGGTGAGTGGGAACGCGGTGGCTGGTTTGTCCGCCGAGCCACGGAGTCATCGCAGACATGGGTGCCGAAGCATAATAGCGAAAGTAACATCGAATATGGTGCTTCTCACGAATCATCCGCAGATTGAGTTGAGGGCACGACGACGATTTACCTCACTTCAATGCTCTTTGCGATCTCTATGTTGCTGCATAGCGAGCGTTTCGTACTCGGCGTATCATTTCCAAGAAGCCTGTAGACGAATGTCATCCCATCACCTCGCCCTTCGTGTTGGCTCATAGACGGCCGTCTTCCGATTCCTCAGCTGCAAAGCTTAGTAACTCTTAGCATAAGGACAACATAAACATAACACGGTCTCGAGTCGCAGTTGCAAAAGAATTTTCATCCCTAGCACCGAAGAAAAAAAAGAAAAGAAAAGAAAAACTGGAATTAAGTCACGCTGGCATTTTAAATCAGTTGGCACTGAAGCTGAATAGCTCTATCATCCCCGGGTGGATATTTTAGGTCATTTTCGCAATTTCGCGGCGCTAGATGATAGGAGAAGAGGTAGAAAATCAAAAGGGGCGATCGTCGTAATTGACAAAAGTCTTGGAAACACACTCAATATTCGATAATATTTTTTTTTACAAAGGCGTTGAGATACAGGATGGGCTGAACGGATTACGCACGCATACGAGGAGCATATATACGCATACGCCAACACGTACATTACCGAGTAGTTGGTCAAGGCGCACACGGGATTATTTGGGTTCTTTTATTTTCAAGGCAGAGATGCCGGGAATCTACCTACCTACTTGCCAGCAGTTGCATAGGCCAGAGTATGGGGGATACATCCTTAGCTATGTCTTCATGTTTAGTAGTGGATGTAAGATACACGATACCACATACCAATACGAATCAATACCGATGACACCAATGCTGAGTAGGCCTTACTTGTGTGCGCACATGTCAAAAGTATCGGGGAACTTCAAAAGATTTTTTAGTGACCTGGTTTTTTTCTTCTTAGGACGCTTGATTTACTAAGAGATTGATCTAGGGCTCCGGTACATATAGTATACTTAATTACCTGCATGCTGACACTATTGCTAGCCTGGGCCTACGAGATTCACGCCCTAAAAATCTCTTGTATTAGCGTATCCTAACTAAGCATCTCAATCGATGAGATTGGTCATCGAAGAACAGTCCAGCTTGTGCACTAAGTAATGCGCGACGTGCCAGGAAGAATTGTGAGCTAAGGGTCAATCACGAAGGATGGGGAATCAGAAAGTGTTGTTGAGAGGTTCTTTTTGTGCAAAACGGTGAGCACCATCTACAGGTACTAACTAACTAATTGCGCGGGGCATAACGCAATGTATGCCCAACGCGTAAATCTATTTACATGACTTCGTCAGATATTTTTGGGCGTGCGTATATAACAACAATTCGCCCCCATTATATATGTTCATTTCGTCCCGATGATATCCCCATGCTGTGTGTGAGGAAGGCGTTTTTGGTTTGGTCCTTCCCGTGTTAACCCAAACCCGGTCCCCGACCCCGGCCCCCGCCCCGAACCCATGCGTGAGTACATACAAACATCAAAAGATGTGTTTTTCAAAAACATGGACATGAACGTGAATAAACCTGCGCCGTAAACATGAACCCTTCGCTGCGCCGGTAAATCCGAGTAATAGTAATAAGTGTCGATACACCTGATGTGTGTGAACCGACTGTTGCTTGCTTGCGATCTATTCATCCGAACGAAGACCTCAAACCTTCCGCCCTGAAGAGGACGTAAAACGGGATTCGGATACCGCTGTTCTCATGTGTTGTAGAAACCGCAAGCAAGCAGTAGGAGCACAATCCCGTCATATTTTCTGACTTGGGCTCAGACGTGGACACCTGATCGTAAGCCCCATATGCCTAATGTGGGGCATCCTGCTAGTCGAATCCAAACATAGTAGCTCGTCGTAGAGGTAAGATCGGGTGCTCCTTATCCTGCTAGTAGAAGGGACAAGGAAAAGCGAGCCCGACCTCATTGGACGAGGTAACCTTCGTTAGGCTATCTCTTCCGACGACCCTGAACTACTCGTCGATGTAAGGGAGCCCTGGTGTCGTGCTACGTGGACTAGCCGGTATATGCCGAAAGCAATGGCGGCTAAGACGATGAAGAGGATGATGATGATGATGGCGATGACATCGTTTTCTTTGACCATGGTGACTGGTGTGGGAGTTCGCCCGGAGGATTCGGCACGAACTTGGGAAAGGGAGGGTAGAGGAAAAGGACTCGAATGAGCAGCTCAAGAGTTTGGTGGAAGCGATGCTGTAAGTCAAGTTGCTGTGAACTAGAAACTGCGGCAATGCGAGTAGCTTATTCGATGGTTTAATAGCGTAGCAGATTAAGCCAAGAAGAGGGATTAAAAACTAAATGGCAGATAGTTAGTATGCGTCGGCAATGAAACAAAAGCTCTTCTTCTAAGAGAATAGAACTTGTATCCAACTTACCTCTTTCCTAACAAGCTCGTGGGTTTGACGTTGCGCGGTGTTTAGAGTCGATAGACAATAATGAAGAGAGGGGTGGAGGTATAGTAAGCAACTCGGTCAGCTGATGGATGTCTGTGTGTCGTCTGGATTGGATGCTAGATAACAGCTGCAAAGGAACCAGAGCACAATAGCCTATTATTCCGACTGGCTGAAGGCGTAACAATACAATCAATGTCTAGATATCTGCGGACGTCGTGGGACAATATCACTGATGAATGAGACAGATGGATGGATAGATAGATGAAGAGGTACAGCATCGAGGTGGTGAGAACTCGGTACCCGACACCTTTTAACTGGCTCGTTGCCCTGCCATCCCACCTGCAGTAAATAGCGAGGCTGGTGCCCGATAAGGCACTTGGCTGGCGGGGGCGGGAAAAAGCGCAAGGCTGGCGAAAGAGAAACCTGCTTAAGTGGGGTGTTGACAAGTATCGACAAGGGTTTTAAGAGCTGCAGGACGTGTAACAGCAGGGGTTGAGAGGCCAGTAAAACGCGTCGAATCCCCACTTACATCCAGCCACCAGCCACTTGACTATCGTGGTGTGCTGTATCGTGTGGTGTCTAGTAAATTACTTAACCTATGCCCAATTGGATTAGGCCATTAATGCCATCCCAGCCATCGAATTGGGACGCGCGAGTCCATCTGCTCCGTCATGGACAGCTCTGGGGCCCTCGTATGCCAAAATGAAGGAAGCTATAGTATCCACCATCGTACGGCGAACTGGGTCGAAAAAAACGAATTTCGAAACATGTTTAATCGAGTTCAAGCTTTTTTGCAATCATTGATACCATCTTTACATACAGTTCCTAGGTCATTAGCGAACCCGCGTAATTGCACTGCCAGATGCAGAACATGCCAGCTGCATACTTCAGTGGTGAAAGTCACCACGGTTCACGGTTGGGACTAGAATAATAATAAAAAAACCTTGGCGTTGGAAGTGAAGATGCCGTAAAAATGCCCTTCGTACTTCTTGTATGCCAGTAAAGCAGGTGCCCAATCCTCCGGGCCGTGAGAAAAACGCCGTACTATGGTTGCCGTGAGAATAGAGCGTCATGAATGAGAACAAACCATCGAAGTCTGCACCAGACTCTCCTCACCCAGTGACGTTATCCTCAATCAGCCCATACACCCAACCAGGTACCCAATGTCGTGAGCTCGCTCTTAATGCAAACCTTTTTTTCTCGCTTTCTTCGAGAGCTGGACTATTCGTCTTTCGCGGTGTCGATGCTGGTAGGAACAATTTTAACGTGTCGCTCGTAGAATTGCAACATCTAGAGGCGTGAAAGTGGTCTCTGATTAGTTATTGTGCTAGAGGGAGTGGGATATACGAGCAGGGGGGTTTAATTGGGATTAAGAGTAGATAGGGGTGGGAAATAAGAGAATGCCGGGTTATGTACCTTCTGAGGGCAGCGAGAGTAAATAACTTTCGTATCATGTTGTGTCTTTTGTCCGTCCTTCCAGGTGAGGTACACGATGAGCTTCCCCGTATTCTCGTCATGGCAAGCATCAATAGATTCTACTTGGTCTTCCCATGATCCTGGTGGCGGCTTCCAAGCACGAGTACTAGCCGGCGGGGTTGCCGACGCCGGGTGACTTCCGTTGCGCTCATTGCGCCGTCGCTTGGTGCCGTTAGCTGGTGTGCCAGCCGATGGCCGGCCTCGCTTCTTGGTCTTCAGTGCCGTCTGAGCCTCATCTAGGATCTTTTCGCGACCACCAACACTCTCTAGATATTCATCTAAGACTCCTGCCGCATTCTCCCTACATAGAACCAATCAGACACCCAAGTTGATGGAAGTACGCCTAAGCAGGGGGGGAGAGACCAAGCCATCTACCCACCTCAAATTATCTTCTTCTTCCCAGGTTTGATCTGATTTTTTCTCATAACCTTCCCATTTGACTTTGTATTTCAGTGTACCCTTCACCACATGTTAGCGCAAATGGCAGGGTATGGAAAACTGCGCCGGGGGGTAACCTACGTCGGCTTCGAGCACGTGGGCTAGAATCTTTTCAACAATATACCTAACAACGAAAGTTCAGCCGTAGGTCGGGGCGGTGTGTATATAAGAGAAGGGGGCAAGCAGGAGCTGGCGCACTCATCCTCATCTAGATTGTCGTCGTCGCCGTCTCCGTCTTGGTCGCCTTTTGCATCATCTTCCCCCACAACGTCGAGCATCTCATTATCAATTTCATCGCTGTCGTCGTCTTTGAGGCTAGTAACAAGCGCGTCATTGTTACTGGCGGCGGGGGCGCGTCTAGTGATAATGGGAACACTAAGGTCCTCCACATCCGATGTCTCGTCGTCACTTATAGCTAAATACCATCCATGAAGCGTCAGTTTGTGCATCAGCCAAATTACGAGAAGTGGCGCGATGTAGCGTCAAGCATGGGCAAAGGGCAGAACATACCCGGAGGCATTGTGGCGGATGGGATGCGAAATTGGAGAAGGCTCTGTGTGTATGGGGCGTCGCGGTATTCGGGATCGCGCAAACAGCTGTAGTAGTATGCCGCCGATTGATCAACTCCCACTTGTACGTAGCAGTGACAAAGAAAGTTGTAATATTGGCAAAGCAGGCGAGATAAGAAGGGAATTGGCCGTGTGTTCTGCTCTGCTTTGCGCCGGGTAGGTTTAAAGTCGTTTACCCCAAGGTGGCAGGGAAGAGAGAGGGAAGCAGAGATACCTACCTAACCTGACTTTCAGCTACCTCTTAGCTACTATCTAGTAGGTATGGTGCAACAGCCTCTACCAGCTGATACCAGCTGCTGAACGACCTAAAAGGCACTTCCAAGGGCAACACAGTACAATGCGTACAGTTCGCTAGCCGCGAAGCACACTGTGGATATTGTTAAAGGGCAAGTCTAATGCAAAGCATAACCGAGAAGGTAGGTACCACCAAGCCAAGGAGGTAGGTACCCACACTAAGTACATACTATGTAAGTAGGCATGATGGATGCTGTACCACCTAACTACATACCTGTAGTAGTGTATACGTGTACCTCAGGCACCTCAAGCACTTGAGTGTGTATGTATTATCAAGGGGGATCGCGCCAGGCTATTGTCCTACTACTACTGTACATGCATAGTACATACTCCATAGTAGATGTACGCTATCGTACTAGCAGTGTATGCTAGTGCAGATGTTCGGGAAACATGAACCCTGGACCTTGTAGACGTGGTATACTTGGTATACTCAGCACCAATGATAGGCTGTGTAGCTTCATTACTACACACTATGAAGATACTATCAAATACACTAACATCGATTGTGAGAATTGCTCTCTTCAACATATTTTAACTAATTACAATAGCTACCAGGCGTTGGCAAACAACTCTGTCTAATCTCATTGCATGGAGTATACTTGGGACGACAAAGACATGAATCAACAAGGTGGCCAACAAATCAATCTCATGAACCAGCGAGCGTGTACCAAAGTACAGCAAAGAACAACAAAGAGTACCTAACTTCCTATGTAAACTCACCTCACTGGACCTGCCTACAATGTGTCTAGCAAGGCCTAGGAAGAAACGGTGGAAACGGTGGAAACAGGTAGGCACATCAGTTACAGCACTTAGGATCTCCACCGACTTGCGCCAGTGCACACCTTAGCGGGCAGATCATTTGGCTGTCCAGCATTTTAGTGGGCATCTCCACTCGGGTTTTCAGCCGGCCGTATCCCAGCTGCACTAAGCAAGTCAGCCACGCTAACTCCATGTATCTGTACCTATGCCTGCGATACATCAGAGCCTGGTAGCAAGTACTGCTACCTATATTGCAAGCCAGGTACACTGCTCCGTACTACAGACCTCGACACTACAAAAGCTCAGTCTGTCGTTGGTGTAAGGTACACTACGTCGTATGTAGTGTACCTACCTGTCTTCTGTGATACCCCTGACTCCTCGGTTTTTTTTTAAAGGAAAGCGAGTGCAGAGAGGCAAGAGGAGAGGGAGGAGAAAGAGAGAAAAGGAATTAGGAAAGGAAGTAGGGAAGGAAAAAGAAAAAAAAACGGCCAAGGCTTGTAGATCGGTTCTATTCGCACTACTTCACGGAAACAACAACAAAAGTCAGTATCATACCAACTTTTGCCTTGAGCAAGAAACACTTGCAACAACGATCCCTTCTTTTATTTCTTATTGTTCTCTTCTTCTTTTTATTACCACTACTAGGTGTTGCTAAATAACGAAGCATTGTACCGTGCTACCAACCTCGTCTAACATACGACCAACAGCTTCTTTCGACCTGCATTTTGGATGACTCTCGAACAGGGTGAGCTCCTCGGGGGCGCACTGCCAGCCAGCACTGCCAGCGTCCTGTGCATTCCATTCGCTTCATTTCTGGCTTCGATATCGACCTCGGCCTCGATCTTGTTCTAGTTCTCTCTTTTACCCCTGCTCTCGTCTTCTTCGGCTTTGCTCGGCTATTCAGAACACAATATTGTTCTTATTGTTACTTTGTTGCCTAGCTTAGCTACGACACTACTGCCATCCTACGGCTTAACTTTCTCTCCCTCACCTCACGATCGCGGCTTCAGCTACCTCGGTCGACCACGATAACCCTAGCGTACTACCAATTCCCTTCCAATATGTCCGAATCTACCAACTCTAACCCCAACTCCAACACCGCTGTTGCCGGTGCCGGTGCCGGTGCCGCTTCAACAACTGCCGCCGAGTCCCCAGCCGCCCAAAAGGCAAGTGCCGCCAAGGACAAGAATTGCCCTTACTGTGGTCAGGCCTTCACCTCGTCGTCCCTCGGCAGGCATCTTGATCTTTACATAAAAGAGAAGAACCCAAAACCACCTGATGGCATCCACGATGTTGACGCCATCCGTAAGCTGCGAGAGTCTATTACCCGCCGCCAACCTAGAGGTTCTCACGCTCGCCGTGAACGTGACCGGGATCGTGATACCTCCAATCCTGGCACACCAGGCTCCCCCTCAAGAAGAAGCCCCGTCCCGGCCCCAGCTTCAGCTTCGGCTTCAGCGCCCGACTCTATTACAAGGCCACCCGCCATTCCCAAAGACGGCCAATTTGTAGTCGACACCCATAGTCTTCATTTCCCATTCCAGGCCTCGTGGGAGGCAACTGGTGTAATAAATGACATACCTCCGACCACCGGTAATCCTGGAAGGGGGAGTGGCGGCAACTGGGAAGGCCTCCGAGCCGGGGCAAGTCCAAGTAGGGAAACGTCGGGACGCTCTCAGAATCCACAGCGGGCACCAAGTCGTGTGGCGCAAAAGATGCAATTCGACACGAAACAGAGGTTGGCCGACGCGGTGGATACAGCTCGAGCCGCCGAGCTCGCTTTGAGAGAACTACTTAGTTCTATGAGAGCTGCCAAGTACGCTCAACCATCTTTCCCGTCCACCGCGCGTGAGAGACTCCGCTACTAACCGCCAATGACCTATTAGACAACACGTCGATATGAATTCGCTGCCCTTCGACTTCGACCCTCTAGCCCTCGACTTTCCTGCGCTGACCCTACAGTGCCTGAAGGCACCGCCGACCCTGTTCTCCTCCACACCTCACCCGACCTCAACCTCGTGGTCCATCCAACCACCCGACCAAAAGCAGTACGAAGCACTACAGATGTATTTTCGTGAAGAGTTTCACAAATGGCGTGTCTACTGCGCTACGGCCACGACTAGTTCAACGGAGGACCTGACCTACCCACCCTCCGAAACGAAATTCCCTCGTGACATGCGTGAGAGCGTCAAAAAGGCAGAGAAGGCCGCTGCACTACTAGAGAAACAAGTACAGGAACATCTGCAGTCGACATACCATGTATGGGACCAACTGCCGCCACAACGTCGAAGTGAGCTTTGGGGTTTGGAGCTAGCCAGGAGTGTCGGCAGAAGGCAGAAGGAGCTGGACAAGTTGAAGGATGCTCAGTACGCTACTAAGCAGGAGAATGCAAATCTCAAGATACAAATCGAACACTTAAACCAACTGCAGCAGCCGAGAGAGTTCAGGATCGTACCGCCCGCAACGATACCCATAGAAGAGACGTATATGAACTTCTTGCTCGGTCTGGGTGCCAGCGGAGTGAAGGGTGTCGGCGTCACTGTTGAGGAGCGACACGTAGATCTGAATACCATGGTCTCTCGCGCCATCGACCGTTGGAAGACTGTTATCGTATCTACTAGGAATACTGGGTTGGGTGGTCAGAAATCGCTTGGTCAGGTTACGCCAACGGCAACACCCACAAGTGCTACGCCTGTCGCATTACCTCCACCGCAGCAGCGTGTGCCAGGGGCGCACCCGCATCCTCCACAGAGGCCTCTTGCTTTGCCGCCAAGTCTACCCACCGGTTCCTCGACAGTACCCGCCGCCCCATCGGCCGTAGACGAGGACAATAGCGATGAGGATGCCGATGCTGATATGGATGAAGGAGATGGCTTCGCCCCCATAGCACCACCCATCGTAAAGGTCCCAGCGCAGATACAATCCCAGCTCGAGGTGCCACGAACAAGAGGTCACAACCCACAGGGCGTCAACAGTGTAGATACACGGTTCACTCGCTTCATCCCAAACGGGAACAATGGCATGAATAGAGGGCTTAGTGTCCAGCGCTCGATATCCAACGCACATGCAGCCACGCCGATGACGGCCCAGCGGCAGCCCCAGCAGGGGCAGGTAAACAGCGATGAGTATACAAATAATACAAACCAGGGGGTCGTCTGCGGTGACCCCATGTACAGTGAGTAACTATCTCCCCTTTCCATTCTTATAATATGCTCCCTATATCATGGTATCTCTTTGTCTTACCTCGGTAACTTGAACGCGATCCGTATGGCATTTCATTATCTCTATAAAAAATACTTCTCATTGACGAACACCTAAACTAATCGCGTCATTAGTGGACTAATAGATAATGGGAGCGATCATGGGAGAGGAGGAGGGCGTTCAAAAGGAATAGAAAAAATGATGTTGGGGAATTCATCACCTGGTAGACAAAACGGCATGTCGTGTTTCTAAGGGGTGTATCTCGGTATCTACTTAGCATGCGAGTAGTGTCACACGATTTGTGTACCATGAAGACTGTTGTATGTGTTGATGCAGTAGGACATGGGATGGATAAGAGCATTCTCGGAGAGCTCCCCTCTACCGAAAAAAAGAGTTGCGAAGAAAGAGTTAAGAAAGAAAGATGGTCGAATATATACGGATGGGTTGCTTAATCTTCCCCCTAACCTATCACTGTTTATTGGCCACAGACATGGCCTTGAATATACGCCTCTATCTAAAGGGTTTTTGGGTCGCGAAGTTGGGGCACATTAGAGTATGCCGTTATGCTTGCGGCTATACAGCTTTTCATCATCACCGTCGTCGTCATCACCCAAGGCAGGGTCTACGAGAATAGATGGTGAGGGATGCGCGGACTGATAAGACGGGCTTATATAGACTAATCAGGGCTGAAGTTAGTTGGCTTAATTGGATTCGAAATTTCACAGAATAAAGTGACTACTTCCTACACGGTGTTCTAGGATTATAGTCAGTCAGAAGCGTCATCTACTTCCCGAGTTTCTTTTTTCCCTTTCTAGGATCTTCGTTTTGGACTCACCGAACACGGGAAACTGCTTTACGCCTCGTTACGGCTGGGAAGCCCTGACTGTTAGTCTTTCGGTTACTCTCTATCGTATCAATTGCGCTCTTCTCTCCGCTGTCGCCTTTACCCGGCCAGGCGGACGGCGTACTCGTTTCGGTCCGCTATCGAGGAAAACTTATAACCGTGAATACAACATCGCGAGACGCGTTTTCAGACGTATTGGGCTAGTACAGAACCTGTTATGGTGTTTGTGTCATGACCTCTTGTCGTCTTTCGTTCATTTTTAACTCTCTCTCTCTCTCTCATATTTGCTTGATTTCCTCTCTCTTAGAGGGAAAGTTGAACGAACTACTAGTAGTTATATCGGCCACATAACGTTACGGTAAATCTCCAGCGACAAGCCAGTGGGAAATTCGCACACTACCCCACGTGGAGAGGGTGGCAAGGAAGGAAGAGTTAGGTAGGCAGGTTCTAAACTAGAAAAAATCTCGTCTATATCTCAAAGAGCCAACGTTCTATTTAGATCGACGAACGGCATATCGAAGTCTATACAGGGCCGTAGGGGGTTAGTGCTCTACATGATGGGAGGAAATGGCATATCGTTTCTTTTTATACTACTTTCTCATTTTATATTTCCCTCACTCGCATTGTATTGATTATGTGTCAAGAGTTAATATCACTCAGAATGCCCAAACTACTATTTCACGGATCCCGTTCATACGGGGGCAAGAAATTCCAAAGAACTATCCGGTTCACACGTGTAAGCTTGTAGTCCTACGGCAGATATAGAGGTTCCTAGGTCACCATTCCTGTCAAGTATATCCCCTATTACACTAACTCGGTGGTGTTCTGTCGCCCACCCACCTGCCCAATTCCCTTCAGCGTACCTCATATTTTACTAATTACTTATGCTAGATCGTCTTATGTCGGACCGCTTTGAACAGATATCTAAGGTAAATAATAGAAATCGATTGAATGTTTCTCTCTCAGGTATCACTGCAGATTAAGAATGGTAGGTTATATGCAAGCGCCGCGCAGGCGAAAAGTTTTTAGATTTCTAATCAACCTCCGTATACCTAGCTCGATAAAGCAGTTGAAACCCAGCCTAGCTTGTGACGCTTGTTTATTCGACCATATATAGAGCATACCGTATTTGTGTCATTTATACAATACCTTTAACTAGGTACTTTGATATAACAGAATCCTTAGATATCCCACGCCCGAACTGTGACCAATCGGTGGTTCGATGCTTCCCCCGACTTCTGAATGTTACTTACGGAGGCGACGGATATAACTGCCGATGACTCCCCTTCATATCGGTACTTGATCTATCTATAGCGGTATGATGCGCTGTGTGTGATTAATGGCCCCTGGAGTCAATCCGCAAAGCCCCTCGAGACTACTAGGGAGTTGCATCCACTCCTAGAAAGAGAAACTTCACACTTGTCAGTGCCCACCTAATGTTACATTGTGAACGGAAGTATACCATTATTTCTCATTTAAAAAAAACGCAGGGGAAATGAAATATTGGTCGCATATTGGAAAAGTATCCGAGTACAGCCCCAGAGGCACAGCACTTACTCTCCTGTATGTTGGTCTTCGTGCATATAAATCCTTGTCATTCCCACGACGTCGACCAATATTCGACTCTCCAGATTAATTGGAAGGGAAATTGGGTATATCCAACTAAAAAATCTCGCTATCAAGAGTATCGGATGAGTTTCCTACTTGCGAGTGAGGATATAAACACGAGAATGTATTATTTATCACCAGTGTTCCTGTATCAACACCGAAAAGGTGAGATGAAGCGACTTACGTACCGAGGTTCGATGCCAAAGCGAGATGTATCACACGAAATCCTAGTGAGTCCTACGGCATAACGAACGTCGTGACTCCACGAGTGCATGGATTCAACGAACTCCCTACCTGTTATTCCCGCGATCTCATTTTGTAACCAACGGCCGGAGCCGGATTACAGACCGCGACCCAACCATCTGCTGTTAAAAGTGCAAAAAAAGACGTACGATAAGCCTGGAAAGGAGCCGAGCAGTAGTCCGTAAGCAAGTAGGCAGGAATCTGTCATTTGCATTGTGCCAATCATAAGCCCACGACCACTACGGCGTAATGCCGTTGGTAATTCGCACGCATCACACGCCACCGAAATGCATGCGGGTTATTTTCCCGTTATAGGGCCAGATCCAAAACAGTAGCCGCTTACCTAGTAGGACATCACAAAGTCCGATGGGGGGGGGGGAGCTTACATTCCGCCTTATGCGGATGTCAAAACCTGGGTAGTCACTAGGTGAACCACGCCCCAATCTGCTTACATGTCTAACTTCCGTCGAAGCGGCAGAGACAGAAAAAAAACCAACAAACAAACAAGACAAGGTAAGCGTTATTGCAGCCGCCGCCATGCGCTACGCAACACTACACGTAATTAGAGACAAACAGTGACCGATGGCAAGAAAGGCTAGGCCGGGTGAGCTGAAAGCTGAGTAGTTAGAGGTAAGACATGTTTACGCGTTCATACCAGTCCCTCACTACAATCTCGAATCATCTTCAGATTGTGATCTATCCTTCTAGAATTAGCAGTTTTGCAAATATGTGGTTGTAGTAGCCCCTGGTCTTATTAATATCAACGCTCATGTAAGGCGACTAGCTAGGTCACTAATCGGGTCTAAGATGATGTTTCCGACGAAGTATTGCTGATGATTGACGAACAGATCTCGAAGCGCATGGAAATACTGGAACCACGATAGATAGTCTTGCTTATACATTCTAGCGCCTACCCTGTCTTACTCAGTAAGATTGCTGGGCAAGGCTCATGGGTGAGGGGGCAACAGACTAAATCAATGTAATATTAACAAGATATGTTTCACAGCTACATGGTCACCGGAAGATTTCAACGTTTCTCGCAACACATAGTATGTTCGGGAAGTATATCTAAAGAGTGATGGGGATATGGTGTCAAAAAAGGGCCGTCATTTCAGCCAACATGATGGTGGTAAAAAGGTCGTTGTAAAATGTACTAGTTATATACCTGCGTAGTCTCTCTAATTGCAAAGCCATATAAAACATGACGCTGGCCCAACCCTTTAATATGCTTGCCCATGCTGGACAAAAAGAAAACTGTCAATGAACACCATGGTATATATCTTCCCGCTTTGGCTTTTACATGCAATCATCAGATGGACGTTCCACAGTACCATGTCTTTGGATTTCGAAGCACCCGCATCTCCCATCATCAGGCGTCAAGCCTCCGTTACCACTGGGCGAGCCATGGAACCGTAATTATTAATAGTATAGTCTGATAAGATAGAAGCTAATCCAATGTTCTCGCGCCTCATATTTGTACAATCGGAAACAATCCCAATAGGCTGATACATAGAACCGCCTAGAATGGAAAGCTCGGCTCGATAATGCGTAACCCAAGTCGTGGTAGCGGCATTAGATGAATTGGTCAATCTACAAGACAAGAGCGGCCAAGACACCGGCACCAACCAAAGCACCGCTGAAGCCAGGCTTGAATGCGGCACCAGTAGGAGCAGGGGAGGTGGAGGTGGTAGCAGCCTCGCTGGTCTCGGAAGCAGCTCCGCTCTCGGTGGGGGTAGCGCCGGTCTCGCTGGCGCCAGCAGCGGAGGAGCTGTCAGAGCCAGAGGAGGCAGCGGTGGTCGAAACAGCAGTGGTCAAGGTAGTCTTAGTGTTGCTAGCGCTGGTGGTGGTAGCATCGTCGTCCTTCTTGGTGGAGGAGGAAGGGGCCTTGGTGGTCGTGGGCTTGGCGGTAGAGCTGGTGGTGGTCTCGTCGTCACTGTCGTTGGAGCCGTCGGTGGTCTCAACCTTGATAGTCTGCCAAGAACCGTCGGAGCCATCCTCCCAGACGTACTGCTTGGCCTTGGAGACGCCACCAGCGTAGTCCTGGATGGTCACCTTCTTGTAGTAGGCAGTGAAGGGACCCTTGGAGAAGTCGGCAAGGCCACCTGCCCACTCAACAGTACCCTTAGGAGCAGTAGAGCTGCCAGCAACCCAGGTGCCGAGCTTGATCTGAGCGGGAGTCTGGGGGAATCGAGTACCAGCCTTGGCATCGGCGTACTTGAGCTCACGAACCAGGGTGCCATCGATAATCCAGTGAACGTAGTCCTTAGTCCAATCGATGGTGTAGGTGTGGGTGGTGGTCTGAGGGCTATCAACGGGCGAGTATCCACCACGGTCGAATGTGGAATCATCACCCTTGCCGAAATAGTTGGTCTGAACCTGGGCAGTATCGCTGCCGATCCACTCCCAGTCGATCTCGTCACGGTCGTCGGACTGGAGGACCACACTGGTCACGATACCCTGGCCGGGAGCAACCTCAACCTCGACGTCAACCTTGCCGAAGAAGATGTACTTGGCGCTAGTGACGGTGGGGGCCTCGGTCTCCTTCTTCATGGAGAACTCGGCACCCTTGCTGCCGTAGTTGATGGTGGTGCCATCGGCGGCCTTGAAGAAGCTGTTCTTGCCCTGGGTGAAGTCGACGGTGACGACGTTCTCCTTACCGACGGCCGGGTCAGGAGGGCAAGCTATAAGACAGTTAGATTTTGTTTGTAATAATTCGAGTCCCCATTTCTAATAGTCCCTTTTCCTCTCGATTTTTTCTTGGCATCCACCTCTTGTTTGTCCAATTATCATTCTAATATTTTATTTCACTTACACTTCTCTCGGGGGTCACACTCGGTGTAGGTCTGGGCAGAGACCAACTGGGTGGCAGCAAGGGCCACGGCGGTGGCTGACAGAATCTTGGAGAACATTGTGTGTTTATGTGGAGGTGCGTATATGTGTAGTTTTTCTGTATATAGAGAGCAAGAAGAAGATTCGAGATATTACAATAGTATAGTAGTTTATTGGACCCAAGGGGTGAGGATGGAGGGAGGCTTCTGCTGAATATAAGCGAAGGGTAACAGAAGGTGGATGTGGCGGTGTTTTGATTCTACTACTTTAAGCGAGTGATGTAGCAGGAGAGGCAGCGAAGGTGAGGAAGTAAAGGC
This sequence comes from Xylaria sp. Z50, assembly GCA_037356035.1. Taxonomy (NCBI): domain Eukaryota; kingdom Fungi; phylum Ascomycota; class Sordariomycetes; order Xylariales; family Xylariaceae; genus Xylaria; species Xylaria sp. Z50. The sequence goes on from JBAWJU010000062.1 coordinate 110,962, forward strand.
TGAGGAATGGGACACGAAAGGAGAAGGAGGAGGAGGAGGGCAGGATCCCTTGACTTTTATTACTGTCGAGAGGTAGAGTGAATCTAGTGAGATGATCAAAGGAGCGGACCCATCGCAATGGGAGCTAGTCCGCATATTTCCACAATTTGCATGGGACTTGGTTGCCTTACTTTCACCTCTTCGCACCTACTACCTAATGTACTCGCACCCACTCCCACCTCGTCTGGGCGGTACCTGGGCGCCTGGGCAGGAACCTGGGCACTGCCTAGGCACTACTGGGCGCCTCCTGTCTTCGCTCACGCCGCTGCCCCTTAGCCCTATTGCCTACTTCCTGGTAGTGGACTACTACATAAAACATGTACACTGCTCGGGTACCATCGAATGGCTTTAAACTAGTGTAGGTACTATTATACATACTAGGCATGTTCAAATCTGTCTAAACTTATCCATATGCAGTAGTATAATATAACATATACTATGTAGTACACTACACTTACTTACACACGTTCTGTCTCACCCTCAAGTTCCAACGTCAGGTGTTGGGAAATGGCGTTGTTTTTTTTTTTTCTCTCTTTTTCTCTTTAATTCTTTAGTATGCCTTATGCGTACCTACCAGCAGTATAACAAGCTGACTCATTTCTCGTGTAGCGTATATAGGCGGTATACATAGTATACCAAAATAGTCCTACACTATTTGCTTGTCATGGTTGCTATGTGGCCATGCTCTCGTGTTTTCCCCATCAACCATTCATTTGTTATTCAGTCAACCCGAGCCAAGTCAGATGAGACCTGCGCTACCTATGTGCCATACACTACACACACTGCACTACATGACGAACAGGTCTTGGTTGACACAGCAGTGTTTAACTAACCTGGTGTACTACCTACCTAGTTCAGTGATTAGCGTATTACCCCTGGCTGACCCTGACCCAGACCTGACTTGAAAAGTTCCCATTCCAGGCCATAATTGGTTTAGCCAACCAGGTTTAGTCGCCTCGGCCTTATCGAGGAGTGAGATTTGCGGCGCTGCTGATCAAACTAGGCGTCTTTGAACCAATCAGGTGTCTCGAATTTTGATCGCGTTGCTGGGCTGCGCCCCCCTTTTCCACCCCATAATACTATGTACTTAATGCCCCCATTCTCGCCTCCATAAGTCGCCCATAAGTCGTCCATACCACTCCATAATACTTCGTGATCACCCCTGCCATGGCCCTCATCCTTTTGCTCTAGTCCATTTCCTGCTCGTTCCAGACAGACCAGGCAGGCCGGTCTCCTCGCGGCCCATGGCCATTCGTTGCGGCGTTGACACTTCAACAACGTTACGTTGCAAATTTATCACGAGCATTATTGTCTGACTTGTAGCTTATACCATCTTACCTATTCGTATCCGTTGCTTGTCAAGTGACAAAAATCTAACTAACTCTTTCACATTTCTTCATCACTTTCGTTCTTTAGCGTATCGATAGCAGTTGCCAAGCAACAAACCGTCACCAAACCCGGGACGCAATCAGCCGTCCGTTCGACTTCTGGTTCGACCATCCAGACTCGGTAGACGGACTGGCATCGCCCTTGGACCCTGGACCCTGGTTTTTCTTCACATCTTGGCAGCTCTCATTGGTCAAAATACTTACCTATTTTGGTAAATTTTATAATGCAGCGTTACGGAAATGGGTCTCTTTCATCATACTTACATTTATTCCCGGTCAGGAGACCAGACGTACTACTTAGTATAGTTGGGGATCATAATAGGTAGACCATGGCATTATGAATGCCTAAGCTGAATCGTTCCAACGCTTGGGCAACTAGCGAGGGCCCGTCATGTTGGCAGTTGTCGGCTATGTTAGCATAATTATCTTCTATACATAGTACACAGTAGGCATGTCATGACTCTTGCAGAGGCAACTCTCACCATACCTATAGATTACACTACGCTGTTAGCACGATGGTTCCCCTCCCCCTCCTTTTTTTTTTTTTTTGGCCGTCGGGGGGCGTCTGTCAACCCCGACTCAAAAGCTTGGCCTGCAAAGTGCAGATCATGCAGACAGCCTTCAACTCTCGCTACACTACCTATACAACCGCGTCGCATGGCAGTTTAAATGTTTGGTATGACTGATCTCTCGTCCAACCAACCCAAGTAATACCAGCAAGGTAGGATGCGATGAAACAAACCCCTCCGACATACCATCTCCTTAGGATGTTTCGCATATGTTTGCAAAACCACCACTTGCCTGATTCAACATTAATTATATCATGCTCTTACATGCTATCGCATGAAAACTCCCAAAAAGAATATCTAATAAATTTGGGATTTGACGATTAATGGAAACGCTGCGTGGCTGTCCTTAGTCAGACCCCGTGAATTGCCCGTATTTTATTTTCGACCAACACATTTTAGGCAACTCTCGTTTTCTCACTAGGCATGCGGTATTTCAACTTCTCATAATCACACCAACAAGCTTTATGTACGTGTCTATTAGCTTCCATATGATTATTATGTTCGTGTGTTCAACTAGTCATTCAACGTTCGCCATTTAGAGACCCAGTGGAAGTACCGTCGAATGTTCCGACTCGGGCTGGTCCGGCACGCCCGCGCTATTTTTGGGCCCTCGTGTTAAACATATACTATATAGTACGCTAGACTATACTAACCTAGCATCCGAGCCTACATTAGGACTCACACTATTGAAGTTGGGTGTTGACGATGGGGAAATCTCATCTCAATGTCTGTATTCAACTATCATCTCACTACAGTGTGATTGCCTTTCCTCAATTCTACTGACACAAAGACAAAATGGTAAAATATAGTAAGATCAAAACTACGCTCGGACGTCATCGACCCTAAACGCAGCCCTATCGAAAATGTGCCACACCTACCTGTGTACTACAACGTGCTAACATGCAGCGGGAGCCTATAAGTGCCTGCGCATCTCCACGACATAAATGCGACCTAACCTATGCTATATATTATCTTGATATCAATTTCTAAACGACATTCTTTAGTAACATGAACGGTGTGCTAACTACGCTCTTAAGAATGGGGATACATTCCAATTACGCAGCCTGGTGATAATGATTTTCTCAAGGATACATGACAGCAATCGGTACAGAAGGTATTTCCAAAATTCTTTTGGCCCTGATCACTTCACCATGATCTTTGATGAATCCGTTGTGGCGCTCTTGTATTGCCCGAGTCTGTCCGAGCCTTCTTCCTCTCGGATGTGGCAACTTCCACCGTCACGCAATGTCGAGAGAAAGTGTTACGCCTCATTCCTTCATTACTTTAATTAGTCGAGTTTTATATGGAATAACTTCATAAAGGTGTTCATTCGTACAAAGGACTTTTAGCCACCGTCATTTCATCGACCCCGCGTAATGAAAAAGAAAGTGGGTAAAAAGGCAAGAACTCTGAGGTCAGCAACGAAACGGCGAGGGGTATCTAGCGAGCAATAAGAACTCATGAACTGATGTTTTCAGGTGAGCAACACGATGTTCAAAGTCTATTGAGCTTTGTAATGAAGGTCAGCCTAATCACGGCTGACATCTTTGTTGCCTTGGGTAGAGACGCGGCATGCAGACCGTGTCACCTGGCCAACGGCCTCGTTGGCGCAGCTCGTGGATGCAATGCATGTTAATGACGAGCAGACGAGGGAAGTAACGAAGTGCAGATCAGGCTAAGCCACCTACCTATCTAGGTTGGTTACTAGGTACGGAACCTAAAACAAGCAATATAAATCTACTATACTACACGATACTTGCGATACCATGCCATCGTGAATTGGAATTTTTCATTCACAACCCGCGATTCCAAAAGATTGTCACTAACCCCACACCCCTCTCATCACCGTTACAAACATGCCCCTGGACCCAGGAAGTACATCTATACCCGAATTCCACATCAAGCTGCGGGATTCTAAGCGGATCCTCGCGCTATGCGGCGCCGGTCTCTCCGTGGCATCGGGCTTACAAACCTTTCGGACGCCCGGGGGTCTTTGGACGAACGAGCAGGCGGATGAGCTCGCATCTCCCGAGAAGTTTGAGACGGACCCGGACCTCGTCTGGCTGTTCTATTCCCATCGCCGGCACGCGGCTCTCCGGGTAGCGCCGAATCCAGGTCATCGCGCCCTTGCAGAATTAGCGCAGAAAAGACCCGAGTTCTTGTGTCTGACCCAGAACGTTGATGGTAAGTGCTCTCGTGCTTTGTCGCCTAGGGGGCTTTTGTCTAGTGTGTATTTATATATTAACAAGGTGCTGAAAGACTGGAATTCTAGGGCTGTCTCCACGAGCAGGCCACCCGAAAGAGCAGATCCACATGCTCCATGGTTCGTTATTTGATCTGAAATGCAATGATGCCGGGTGCGGGTTCGTCCAGCTTGATAACGTCGACGACCCTCTCTGTGCCGCCCTAGCTCCTGCTTCGGCAGATCTTGATGGCGGCCTGTTGAGTATGCCACTATTAGACCCGACACAGAACATCGCTCGTATCTCGGTGTCCGAGCTCCTGCACTGCCCTTTGTGTGGAACATTGCTGAGGCCCGGCGTTGTGAGATTTAGAGAGGAGCTTGACGCCGAGATGCTCGGGGAGATCAGGGCCTGGATTGACGAGAAGAGCGTCGATCTCGTCCTCGTCATTGGCACGGCGGCTGAGGTCTGGCCCGCTGCTGGATTCGTGGTGCAAGCTCGGAAGCAGGGCGCCGCGCTCGCAGTCATTAATACAGACACGAACAATCTAGGTACGGCAAGGGACTTGAAACACGGCGATTTTTTCTTCATTGGGGATTCGGCGGAGCTGCTGCCTAAATTGCTCGAGCCTCTTACTACTACAACTTGGGGTGAAGTTAGTCGGGATGGAGCAATTTAACGTTTTATTTTGTGCTTAAATAAGTTGCTAAGGAGCGCAGTGGGTATCTTATTGTCAAATGCTATGAGCTATGAAATGAGTATAGTCGAGACGGCTGATTCAAAATCTAGACTGTACACTATCGAGAAGCCCTTTAGGGCATGCCTCGAAGACTTGCCGCCCATATCATTGTAAACGACGCGGTAAGCATAAGAGAGCAAGCCGTGAATACACCACCGATGTTATCATTTCCCTGAGCCGTCAATAGCGACACGATGGCGACGATGTTAAGCGGGATACGCACTGTGGCACTTGTTAGTTATCGTTATTTGGACCATGATCTGCGAGTATTTCGAAAGCATGGGAAGCCTCTAGGGCCCAATGCTAATCCTAAAAGAAGTCTTTATACTCCTCAAATTGCTATGACAAGAAGATGAGCCCGAGAATGACTTACTGATGCTATATATAGTAGCGCGGAAGTCGTCGTCTATCAGTGTTCCCTTCAGATAACCGACAGCAGGCGCAAACATGCCAATGCAAGCCTCCAGGAGACAGAATAGCCAGAAAGCGGAAGTTTCCGTCTTCACACTTGCAAGCTTAAAGAAGCAGAGATCGGCGACAACCAGGACACCAACCAAAACTCGGGAGTACTTAACGATTCGCTTATCCATAATGATGTTGAAAGCAAGCGCTGCGCCCAAGGAGATGGCTAAGAAACTTGAATAAATGACGCCATAGGGGAGTTCGCCTGCCGATTTTTTGAGGGAGCTTAGGGTGGGTATCCAGTAGAAAACGAACAGGTTCATGGAGCCTTCAAACATTGTCGATGCGAATGTGAGCGCCAGGATGGATGGCGTCTTGAGAATAGACCAAAGACGCCGACGAGTTGTGTCCTGCGTTGGCTTCGAGGATGCCGAGATGCCGAAGTTTTCACCCTGGCATGTGATGTGATCAGCGGTAAAAGCTCTATTTAGAGGATGCGAGGATAGACGAAATACTTACCCATTGAGACCAAATCATCTGGAGGTTAACCCAGAGGAGAACCACGCTCACGAAGAAGGGGCTCTTCCTCGTACCAGTGGCCCAGACCAGAACCTCACCAACTAGCCCGCTCAATATAGCTGCGAGGCTGTTGACAACGCTTGTGGCCGCGTAGGTTCTTGACAAATCGCATCCGTTCTCGATTAGCTTTTTCTCGCGGAAGTTGGTGACCATCCAGCTATCGAAGACGTTGAGGAGGATAGTCGTGCTTACGCCGCCGAGGATCCGGCCGAGGAAGAGCAACGGCGTTACGGGAACAATGGTCAAGAAGCAGGACAACGCATACGATACGCAGTAGACCATGCAAAGCAACTTCCGACCGTACTTGTCGGAGAGGACACCGATGAAGTAGGCGCTGATAGCCGTCGTGACGAAGTCCGTTAGGTATAGATTCAAGACTACATTGGGGGCTAAGCCGTACTCGTCCCTGTAGAGGGAGAAGAGATGAGGCCCCTGTATGAGGGTCTTGTAAATACGATACACCAATTTCTCTCGTGGGTTTAGTGTGAGCATGCCTGCTTACCTGTAACCAGTCGGCGGTCGCGGCGAGAGCGTAAACCTTGTACCACCGAGACTCGGGATGTTCGTCATCGTTTGCCACGCCTTGTTGTTGCTCTAGTTGCTGCTTTCGAGTCGGTTGGTAGATGAGCAGCACGACGCTTAGCACGATGAAGCCGCCGAAGCAGAATTGATAGTAGTAACCCATGATGGTGAGGATTCACTAATGGAAAAGGAGTCCCTTCGAATGTTCACGTAAAGCTCGCAGAGGTTCAAGCGGTTGAGGACACGATGAATTAAGGACTAACTTGAAGCGGTTGAAGTCGAATTCTATAGAGAGATATATATATATTCAGACATAAGCTCTACGGCGCCTTTAGACGCGACTTTAGCCATCAGGAACGGTTGCACAGTCATGGAAGTTGACACTTGTCGTTTGTAATTACCCGGCTTGGACGAGGCTCTGGTGCCGCCAGCCGTGAGCCGAATAATTGATGTTGCTATGGATCGCCGACAACATGGTCGTTTCAATCGAGGATCTACAATCATGTTGAAAGCAACCCGGGGAACGACTGGGAAGAGGTTGGTAAGTCGTCTGACTTGGGCACTCGAGCTGCACCGCAACGAGTCCAAGGGGTATAGTGTATTCTCAGGTAAATGAACTTGATCGTCTATTACGAGGACAACGATAGATGGAGGGCTATTGGATATAACATTATTATCTACCATACGTAGTGGTCGGTGATACTTATAGATAAGTAAGTTGCAACTTGGACAAATAATTGAATACTACCTCTTAGTACTGTACCCCAGATAGATCCATAACGGCGCATTCGGGCGAATTTGACCGAGGTTCCATCGCTCAAAGATAGCACGACGGATATCAGCGGGTTACTTTGATGAGCAAGGGTCGCCATGATGTTGTCATTGTGACACGGAAAGTCGAGGTTTGCCCCCGAGCGGTCAGTTCATGGATAGAAAACTGGCTGCCTATAATTACGGGTGAGGAGAGGAGGAGGAGGAAGAGGGGGAATGAGTGTCGTGACTTTAGACGGTGTCTAGGCCGTTGTTCAAGAAACAAATCAAGAAAAGGGTTGTTGCGGATTACCTAAACTTAATATCTTATAGCCTATAGGCTATACTACACGGTCTATGCCTACCCGTGCATGCCTATACATAGGTATACACGTGTGCGTGGTAGAATAGCCCATTCTAGACAAAGCGAAACATGAGGGCATGAAGACTGCAGGTGGCAGCTAGATGGAAGTATCTAGATGATAGGTAAGTTGTCGTGGTAGCATGTATAAGAGAGACCGACTAAGTATCTGACCTGTCACCAAGCATCTCCGATCGTCGGTAGCGCCACGGCCGATTGTCAGGTAGCAGGTGGTGAAAAAGCACAGCATGTCAGTCTCGGTGCGGCAATCCACATGGGCGTCTGCATCTGTCTGTCTCTGTCTGTCTCTGTCTATCGTCTATCGTCTATTATCTATCATCTATCATCTATCTTAGAGACCTAAGGTTAGACTAGTCATTTCCAATTAAACTTTCCACTACCTCGTCGACTGCACTATTATGTTATATACAGACCTTTTTTAACCTTTTTTTATTCTCTAACTTTTTAAACATCTTCGTCACGATCTGTTTTATTTTAGTTTTTAACTTTAAAGCATAAAGGCTTGTTTAGACGCGTCTGCTCAACCATCATTCAACACGACAGTCCTTTTTTCCGTCTCATTTTGTTTTTGTTTTTCTTTTCTTACCTGACGGTCTAATCCGTATCCGACCTACTGCACTGCGCATTTGTCAAAGAGAGAGCCGAGATCTTGTGCCGTCCAAGCCACCTTAGCTGCACCAGACCGAGTGTTGCTCCGGTTCGCCGATTCGCTAATTGCACTTCCATCAATCAATTGCTCCTCCCACCGCCTCCCGCCGTCTATTTATCTATCCGGAAGAGAGTCGAGACCGCAACACACACACCACTTCAGCTTCTCACACCTCGTATGGGGAGAGCGTAGAAGAAGCCCAAGACAGCTCCTTACCCGCCGACTTTACTGCACCATTTTGCGCCTTGTCTCGGAGACTGTACCTATCATATGCACGCGACCCGACGGGGTGCTGTTAACCATACACACACGCCACGGCTGTCTACGGCCGCACCGTGAGGGGAGCGAGACGAAGTGATTGTGCGTCAGAGTGTGCCTGTGAGTGTGACGGAGTGAGGGCCGAAATCCAGTGGGGAGGGGGGCGTGTCTATTTACCCGTCCACACTACATTACATTACATACAGCACACACACTGCCCATATACCTATCTAGGTATCCCTATAGCCTACAGGCATCTCTACCTCGGTACGTAGCAGGTAGGTAGCAGTCATACCCAAGGGGTAGGGTTGGGTACTTTAGGTAATTATGGATGGAGAGGGAAATGGAGATATGGAGATGGAGAGGGATCGGGAGAGGGAGCGGGAGAGGGAGAGGGACAGTGATACGTCGGTCAGTGTTGCCCAATCGAGACGGCCGCCCTATAACCGCCGCGACACAGGCAATGGCAGCGACTCTCAGGTGTCTCAGGTCAGCGGCAACAACCACCAGCACCAGCACCACCAACAACCAACACCACCACAACATCAACCACAGCCACCATCACAACAGCACCGACCCAAGCACCAGAAACGTGTTGTGGGAGGTGGCGCCGGCCGCTTCCACGCCCGAGTTCCCTCGTCCAAAGCCCTGCACAAGACCCATTCCCAATCCGCTGCAAAGTTGAGGAGTCGCGCATCGTCGCCTGAACCCGAGCGCCCACCATTGTTTGCTCACGCTCACCGTCGTACAACATCCGACCTGAAGCTCACCGCCATCGCCCTCGACACCCCCGCGACTTCGAACCCCAACTCCAATACCAACTCGCACACGAACTCCCACATCAACCTCAATTTAAAAAAGAACTCTTCTCAGTCGAATCTCGTCTCCAAGTCCAGTCGTCCTCGCCCCGACATCGGTAAACGCTCCAAGTCCGCCGCCCACATTAAACGCTCTTCTTCCCAAAAGGACGTCCAGAAGCTCAAGGGCCCCAAGAACCAGGTACATTTTGATCTGGGCAACGACGAAAACGAGGACGGCAACGACGACGAGTGGGTTGATGCGAGCGCATCTGCATCTCCGTACTTGTCCAGGCGCGGCTCCGTCGTGAGCGGCGGCCAGTCTCCTGCAAAACCACCCTCCCCCACCAGTAACGGCTCGCGACCGCACACCCCCCAGATCGTTGACGACCACCTATCTGACCACCCCAACGACTCCTCCCCCACACGCCAGACAGCCCGCCATAACAGCTATATTACTTCCCGTCTCTTACAGCGTACCCCTTCGCACGGCGCACCTCCCAAGATGTCTACCGAGACCGTCTCTGTTCCCCCTGGGGGGCCTTCTGGTTCACCCATATCCCAGGCAAGCCACGGCCCACCGAGCCTCTATGGTACCCCCAAGACAAGTACGCTTGGCGCGAGCGGTCCAGAAGAATTAATATCCCGCTTTGTCAACGGGTCGGGGCCTAGCTCTGGAGGGCGTGGGGAGACTGATTCATACTTCATACCTTCACACGCGCCAGTGCGTCGGCCCCAATCTCTTAGCAATTTGAATCATGCTTCCCAAAACTCGGCCAGCGAAGAGGACGAGAGCACCCTAGTACCCCGATCGAGGAGGCCAATACACAGGGCACCACCAGCCAGCCAGTCGCGCACTCAACAGAAGCTGAATCTTCAACGCGCAAGTTCTACCATGGAACCTGCGCAAGCGGGACCGGGTGTTGGTGTCGTTGGTCCAAGCCTATTAGTCGGTAGCACCGACTATGAACATCGTGACCCGCGCATCGCCAAGCTTCTTGAGCGCACAGGAATGGAATACCTAGTAGTGAGACGGTATCAAAATCCCATTGCGCGATCCATGGCACGGCTATCCCATCTTCCCGGCGCCAATAAAAACCGACGTATTCCCAAACAGAACGGAACTAACGGGGCCACGCACGGCAAGAACTCCCTTGATCTTGACGGAACGGGACGACTCGGGCTAAGCCAGAGTCTGACACATCTTGCGCGCTCTCGGCCGACGACCCCAAGACGATCGACCTCGATACGAACGATGGGACCCAGATCGAGTTACGACGGCAACGACGAGAGGCCCCACGACCGCATAAGCGGCTCGAGCTACGCGGACGGAAACGAAGATAATCTTTCCGCACTTCTACGAAACCTCTGGGACAAGAGCAATGATCTCAGTGCGAGCCAGGATTAGCCAGGATTAATGATGAGTACACAATGAGAGCGATGTTGGGGCACTCTTATACATGTAGAGTGATGGTATACAGAACACCTTATTTCGTGTGCATTCCCCTACGCATGTCGAGCCCTCGGCTGGGTTCCTGCGTTGTTTAAATTAACTACACATAGCATAAACACCTAATTAATGAGAATCGATTACCAACGTGCCCTAATCTTGTGGTAGGTTGATATATATAGTCTAGTTGAATTGCGGTCGGGTTTATCTGATTTGGAGCTGTGTAACAAGTTGTGTCCTAGCACTGCTTCGCTGTTCAAACGGGAGCCTGGGTTTTCACGTCTCTTAACTTACTTCCATGGCGGGGACATGCCTTGTTCGTGCGCTATGTTGGGGGTCTTATTACGTACCGGTCGGTTTTGATTTGCAGAGATATCTATCTGATTCATAGGAGGTGGCGGCTACCTATCTGCGCCTTGAGCTTGAAGACTTGACTTGGGGGTTTCCCCCTCTGAATCACGGGATCGAACAGGACATTTGGCACTGGTCGATGGTAGTGGGGGTCTCTACCTATGATCCGTACAAACTTTCATAGGAAGACTTGTCACTTACTCCTAGCCTCTTTTTTTTTTTTTTTTCTCCTTGCTTTTCTCGTCTGGGGGTTTTTCGGTAGGGAGGGGGGCGGCATCGTACGATGTATATGTAATGCTGTTTCGTTTTGTGACCATTCATACCAATAGGCAGATGGTAGGGAGAAGACGATTTATTAGAGTAGCATACTTGGCAAATTCCAAACCGGCTATCAAAGTCCGAGGGTAATCTATTTAGGTAGAGATGATAAGAAACGATCCTGATTCTTGCTGTCTGTATCGAGATATTGAGAGAAGGGTGTTGCGATTTTTTCGATTGCCGAGACACCGGTAAACTGCCCCTTATCGGTTTTTTTGCATCGGCCTTGTTGTTCTAAGGTTACCCAATGACTCCCGCCAGGCGCGCTCCAAGTAAAAGCGTTTCATACACACTCAGTCATAATACATGTTTTCGCGAGCTTAGTGTTTCTTCCACACCGGTGCAATCGGCTCTACGCGATAATTATTGGATACCCATCCAGGACCCTCTCCCAATGCTGGTATACCGGCTAGCACCAGGTTCAGAGTTTGCCATCGTTAGCCTTACCCGCTTAACGGAGTAAGAAGCTTATGCTTACACCTAAGACTTGTTTCGAGACCGGCCATAGTTTTATTGTTCTCGTCACCTTAAACTAGCGCTAGATTTTGGCTACACGGCTAGGGCGTACCCCAGGTCTAAAGTAATCGGTAGGCTTGAGGGGGCCGGCATAAGCGGAGTGACGTCGTGTAAATAAGGAACGAGACGAAACAAGGCCATCTCTGATGTATGACGTGGCGAACGACCTATCACCTAGAAGAATAGCAAACATTTGACATCGCTGTTCTTGATTTGCCGCATACTCATCTGTCTGTGTGGCAGGTAAGATAGATAGCAACACCGATGTCGCTTTTCACATGGAACCGGAATAGGGCCTATCTCCTACGCCTTTTACTAGAAGAGCTTCCTTCGAAAGCCTAGCTAAGAATGTCTATCTGACGTTGGATCTTCGAAACAGCACGTGGTCAACCATGAGGGAGATCGGTTGGGTCCCATTCGCCTCGGGGCTAGTGCCAAAGCGGGCACTTATATGAAGGGAGAGATGCTTGAAGCAACGTTATACAAGGTGTAACGTTGACCCAGGGGTCATAGGACCGCCCCCTTCCTATTATCTGGTTTCTTGGTGCTGTTGGCGCTTGGCAAAAACTCGAGCCGTGAATTGATTCCTGGAGGACTGCGACTTTGCGGTGGGCTCATCCGCCTTGCGCGACGACCTCGCGTTGCATTATATCGGCTCGGCCCCGCGTCCTACAGTAAGCTATATTCTCTGGCGCATAGCTTTGCGCTGCCGATCTATTTCCTAAAACTGAAGCTCGGGTGGGCGGCGACGTGTGTGGTTGTAATGGAGGCCGGCTGAGCTCCGTATTACTCGGCAGAGGGTTCGCGAACCATACCCGGTTGTGTGATATAGTATGGATACTTGGATTCCCGCCGAGAAAAAGATGCAAGGCACATTGTCCGAGATGCCGAGCGCTATTTCCCGGCTCCAACTGGCCTCGGTGCGACAACTTCAATAGACTAGATAATTGGTCGTCATTCCTAGTACCCGTGTTAGAATTTCGAGAGATCTCACAGCATATTAGTCCGAATTCTAAACGCGTAAGATGAAGTTACACGGTATTATATGAACACACACTCCATGATCCAGGTTGTTGGGTATGATAGCTTTGTAGTGAGATCTCGTGACACCGAGTGAACGGCCGACAAATATTTTTTACTCGAGGATGATTGGAGGACTGATTCCTAAGGGAGGAAGCAAGGAATAGTACGTTTCGAAACAGGCAAGACTTTTTCTGTTTTTGAGTGAGTAAGCCTCTGCCCCCGGTCAGGAGAATTAGATTACCTACTGTTTTGAGGCGAGTGTGTGGATGTTTCAAGTTTCTCTGGGACCACCCTCGCTGACATCCATAACTAGATACCAGAATAGGAAGGAATCTCAAAATATTCACGATGTTATTCGGGGCCGAAACAATTACATCCTGGTTTTGCTGTTCATACACACACAAATGGATCTTTGTATATAAACACAGACTTGCAACGATGAGAGAATCGCTTACATAGTCTACCACCGACTGGTCGGCTACACTGACATAAGTACTTGAAAACATAAAAAAAAAGTTTAAAATAGTTCGTTTTGTTCTTCGTACTCGCCCTGAGCCCTAAACCTTCATTGTCGAGTTAACCAACTATGGCTTCGTTCCGAGTGCTTTTTTCCATAGCTACGGCTCTATCGCTAGTAGCCGTTGCTCAGGTTAGTTACCAGAGCCATCTGCTCTCTCTTTAAAATCTCCCATGAGAATAGTTTGTCTAACTCGGACTTTCCTACCCCTTTCCCCCTCCGCGAACCCCAAAGTCCCCGAAACCTTCCCATTTTTTACTGTTTATGGCAGGCATTAACTCTAGAGACTTGAATAGGGCCGGCCCTTAGCATCGGCGGAAGCAAACTGCAACTGCTACAAGGCGACCGCAGAATCAGATGCGTACTTCGTGAACCGCAAGTTCTTCGACTTCCGCGACATCGCGGACCCGAAGACACCGGCGTCGATCAACGGACGAGCAGCAGACGCTGCGGCGGGGCGCACGCACGCGTACTTCTCGACACCCGAGTGGACGGACACCTGGACGCTGCAAAACTGGCAGACGCAGGGCCAGGGCGTGTACCGCGTGAACTCGCCGAATAATGTCTTCATCGCGGCCTCGGACTGTGGTGGGGCTGGCGCCACGCACTTGACGCTCCGCACAACGCGCCAGGCTGATTACCAATCCACGGCAGAGGTCGAATCCCTCACTGCTGACTACCAGTTCTTAACGGTGCGCATGCTGGCGCGGACACGCGGATCTCCTGGGGCTGTGACGGCCCTGTTCACTTACACGGAACATGGCGGGCCTGTGCAGTAAGCATTCATTTGCTCATTCATCACTAGCCTTCTACCCCCTATCGAAATTTCGCCGCTCCCTATGATTCTCCTAAAATGCTAGATATCCCCCTTGACTGTACTAGCATACGCGATGATATCTAATACAAACCTACTCACAGGGAAGCGGATATCGAGATCCGCACGACAACCAAGTCCAACGTGGTGCAATACACGAACCAGCCAGGCTCAACACCAGACGCCACGACTATCGTCGACCTGGCGACGCCGTGGACGCAGTGGCAAGAGCACCGATACGACTGGACCCCTACCTCAAGCGACTGGTACGTTGATGGGAAAAAGGTGGCGTCGATTCGATTGCAGACGCCCACGTCCCCGCTCAGCGTGATCATGAACGTCTGGAGTGATGGCGGCGTCTGGAGCGGTGTTATGGATGTCGGTTGTTCTGCCGAGATGCAGGTCCAGTGGCTCGATCTCACGTACAACAGCACTTCACAGCCTGCTGTTGGCGCTTGCACGAATGTCTGCGTAATCGATGATTTGGTTTGATCTGGGCTGGTTTGGGGCCGCTTTGTTTGATATTCCGAATGCTGAACTACGTCTTGACCCGTTGGTACTCTTGGTCTGATTCGTGGGTGTATATATGTTCTACTTCATTTTCGTCACGTCCTCTTGTTTATGCGGTTGGTTTATATGACGTTATTTTCTTGTATATAGAAAAATGGGGGGGTTTTTTTTTCAAGTACATCCGCTCCTCGGTGTCCGTATAATATGGCTTACGGTGGGTAACTCGATTGTATTTTCTCGGCGTGAATGGCGTGCACCGTTTCGAGTATCTCGCTAGGTTGTCAAGGCCTCTCGGGGAACATGTAGGTAAGTTTAGCCCTGTATCTGTCAAAATATATCATCATAATGGTAGCCTACTACACCGCTGTCTTCAATGAGTAGGTTAACAAGCACAAACCAGAAGATTGACTCCAAACTCCCGTGTCAATTTATCTGGTGTTGATTGCTGTGGGGTAAAGAGGATCGGAAGTGAGCACGCGACACCTCACTCATTGCGAGACGCAAAATGCAGGTTCATGAAGTACGTTCATATGAGACAGGGGACAAGCCAAACGAAAAGAAGAGGCAGTATAAATGTAGACACGGCTCGGGGAGCCCGCCATTAGTCTATTTATGATACGTACTCATCATCAACCTACGTTTGGTCGTCCTTCGTAACAGGCAGGGAAAGCTAAATATGCTCCCAACATGACGCCACACTCTAAAAAGGGGTATCCGTATTCCGAGGAGAAAAATAAGACGGGATGGTGGCTTCGCAAGACTACACGAGAATATAAAGAAGAAGAAGAGAAGAAGGAGGAGGAGGAGGAGGAGAAGGATGTAGGTGGCAAGAGTAGTCTGTACGAAGGGGGAATTAAAAAAAAAACCATCGTCCCCATTTTCGCTCATCACCTGTGATTGTGCAATTCGATTGCATAATGTCGCGGTGATGGCGTGATCGCGTCGCATTTTCATCCAATTCATCCAATTCATCACATCAATTTACCTAGACCTCCCACTTTATATATCCGGACCACGTCAATCAAATAAGGAATTTGCTTGCTTGCTTCGCTTGCTTATAAAAAACTCTTCTGTCATTCGCGCATTGATGCCATCCCAGCAGTTGGGGAAAAGGTCTCGTATTCGTAATCCTCATCTTCGCTGCTGTCGATTGGGCTCCCGGGGCTCTGTGCAGCGCTGATATCTGCACTATTTAACCCGCTGAACGTGTCGCCTGCGAAGCTGCTCATGCCCATTGAGAGTAGGCTCTGCCGCCTGCCTGGGTTGAAGTCGACCGCACTGCCCGTACGGCTCAATTCAGGCTTTTCTGGGAGCTTCTTGAGCAATCCGGTCGAAATGTCGAGCATACCCATGGCGAATTCCGTAAGCCGATGGCTTTCGCCGGGCTTACTGCTCACGCTCAACGTCCATCGATACTCGCCGAGTCTTCGTCGATACCAGTCGGCCTCCTCTCGACCTGGAGACGTCGCCCAGAGAAGGGAACCGAAAGTGCCAATGAGGGCGAAATTGGTCTTAGATGCGAAATACCAGAACGCACGAAGATGCTGAGGGGTGAGGCGATTCACGAAATCCATGGCTGAAATTAAGCGAGCTTTGGCGGCGCTGCGGCATATATGCTCGAGATACGGGTCGATTGCCTGCAAGTCGGAGGCAAGCGCCCGGATGATGCGGCGATGGAGAGTAATCTCAATTGCGAAGTAGGCTAGGTGAAGATACCCGATACTGGACAGCCGCCCGGAGGAAAGGGCACTGCTAAGGAAAGAAGAGTCCATGCGGATAGTCGTCGGTAAGGCCGCGTACCATTCTTTTAACTTGAGCTGGATGGGTTTCGCTAGCGATAGCACGAGGTGAGTTCCCTGCGGTCCGGCAGCCGTCACATTCTGCATGGCTTGAAGTGTGTAGAATGTCTCGAGGATTTCGGCCAGAACCTGAGACAGGTACACCATCTGCACGAAAAGCGTCCGGCCTCGTTCCATCTCCTGTCTCCCCTCCATGTCGTTCTCATCGCAATCGGCCTCGGAGAAATCGTTAGGCACGAGAGGTTGTACAGTCCAATTGGAACTGAAAATATGCGACGGCCGTCCGTGAACGAGCGCTCCCCATTTGTCTTGCATGTAGAGTGCCCAAGCCAGTCGCTTTCGAAGACCCTTTTCCCACGGTGGAATCTTCCAATGTGTGCAGTCAAGGTGGAGACCGAGTTCTTGGGCGGTAGCCACCAGCTGAGCGGTTGGTGCCCACTGGTCACCTTCGGGCCGTTGCGAGAGTAGGAGACCAGCCTGTACCGTGGATAACTTGGGCCGCCACATAGCGTCAGCGAGCGATGACCTTATCAATCTCTCCAACGCGCGGACATTGGGGCGTGGACATCTTGAGAGCTCCTCCGAGTGGTCCCACCAGTTGATGGCTAGAAGGTAGACAGCAGCGAGGACGGGCGGTGAGAACTCGTGACGATCCCGGTCGTACTTCTCGTAGAAGACATTCTTCTGAATGATGGGAAAGCCCGGATGCACAATTTCGAAATAGAGGTTAAGCAGCTTCCGGCCATGGGGAGCGACGATGCGCTCGATCTCATCGACGTCGTCGAATTGGTGGTCATACCCCGGCGTCGTGGCATCCGGTAGCATCAAGAAGGTGTCATGATCACTGACTTTTCGGAGGGTCCCTCGGGCGAGGAGACTCTCGTCCTGCGGGTCGAAGGGCGAGAGGTTAATCAACGAAGGCTCGAAATCCGTCGTCGGACCGATGTACTGACTGTAGCGGTCTTCCTGGAGGCCGAGGGTGCGTTTGAGGAGGGTTGGTCCTCCAAAGTTGGCCATTTCTTCAATTAAAGAGTTACTTGCGGCCGTGCTGGACAGACTGGGCGCGTGTTGCCGCAGTCGTCTGTTATCTGACCGACCAGGCGAGCTGCACCAGCCAATCGCGTATTAGTAAACCATGCTTTCCGGTATTGGTGCGGTATAGACGAGGGCGCAGCAGCATGATGATGCATTGCGGGCATGGGGGTCAAATAAGAAAACTAGGCCAATCCTTACCCTCTGTGACCATTGCTCTCGTCGGCCAAGTCACGCGCCAACTTTCTTTTCCGAGGCGGTGGGCTCTGACATAAAGAGCACTCGACACCATGGGTCTGACACGACATACACTTATCCTCGTCCTCACCTACAACGCACTTAGACCCTCGGAGGGCGCAAGCCTCACACGGTGTCACCGTCCCGCTCAAGGCCGAATCGGAATCCGCCGAGTCGTTGCCGGCCATACTACTCATGTATGCGTCTCTATTTGCATGACTATGCCGAAATGGTAGACCGGGGTTTTGGTGTGAAGTTTTGGGGGCAATGGCAATGGGTGCCGTCCTAGGGACGGTGCCTGGATTAGACATAGCCAGGGGGGAAAGCTCAATAATCATGAGCTAGGTTGTGTGTTCCAATATTCGATAAAGAAGTTGTGGGTGGTGGGATAGATCCGTCCCAATGGGTATTCGGCTTCGCTCGCTGAAGCCTGATAAGGAGATTATAGACGAGGTACAAGATCGACTTTGCTTACGGTGCAGCTATCCGCCAACCCAATGGAAGAGCCACCACGAGGAAGCGTAGATAGCTGATAGATCCACCGCCTCAACTTGAGGCTATAGACCGTAGGAAAGAATGCTGGTCTAGTCAATCCCAAAACCGCAATGGATGGATGGGTTGATAAGATATCCCCAGGATAGCAAGCAGCTGAGTGGCCAGCGGAGATAAGATATTTGGACCTCCCGCGACCTGCCTCTGGCGATTAAAAGGCGCAGATGATTTGTATAGATACAGAATAGGAGCGCGCGTGACGTTATGACGATGTGTTGTTGGGGGTCCCTTGAAGGTTTTTGGTTGGTATATGACCACACCTGATTGAGGTTCTCTGCAGGCACCCTGGGTTATTTTGGCACGTCCGCAGCCACGGCTGCAGGTCAAATGGCCCGGCACTAGACCCCAATATAGCCTGGGTACTGGTACCAATCTCGTGGTGAAGGTCGTAAGGCTGATTGTTCTAGGTGATGACGGAGGCTAAAACTAGATAAGCTAGGCCTGTCTTCGTCATTGAGGCTGCAAATCCAACGGGCGTGTCGATGGTAAGCGGTTGGGTAGGTAAAAAAAAAGAAAAGAAAGCTATCGAGGTAATAAGAAGAATATGGGATCTATAGTGTCTAGGGTAAGGGGGGTAAGATCGGAAGCAGAAGCCACCAAGCCTGTGTAATAGGTAGAGATAGTCTAGAGCCGTCTCCGTGATAGGGATATTAGCTGCTTCTATGCGGGATAACGGCAGGTTAAGAAGTGGTCAGACAACGGTGACAGTACAGTATCTAAGGTTGGATAGATAACGAAGAGCGTGGTTGGTAATATGCTTCAGAGGGACCGGACCCTTTCACACGCAACGGACACAACGGCCAGAGGAGGAGGGGCTCGGGAAACAGTTGTCCTTTACCGCTATACTACAAAAGCTCTTGGCTATGGCTGCAGGTGAGGAGGGTATCTGGGGATGTTTATTGGATTCAGGGACCAGGAAATGACAGAATCAGAAAGTCGAGGGCCGATATGCCTGTTGCAGCAAGCTAATGGCTAAACGCACGAATTACTATAGAGCCATTGATAACGTAGGTGGTTGATCTTATCTCTGAGACAAAAGGCATGACAAGATGCGAATTGTAATACCTATTAGTACTAAGAATGAGAAGAGGCACTTGCTAGTGAAATCTGATAATGCTAGGTTAGACTGATTAACGCGACCACTACCGCCGCCTGGTCTAGTGTGTAAGGAAGACAGGCTAGCCAGCATTGTACCGTGTACAGACAGCATTGGTGCAGGCGCTGCCATCCCTCGGGAGGCTCACCAAGGTTTGAAGTACGTCGGAGAGACTTGATTGTGGCTGCGAGTCCGAAGCCAAATTGCCCGAGGGCGGCCGGCAACGCTGCGACGCTGGTTTTTTTTTTTGGGTGGCCGATTTACAAGCAGCGCACCAAGTAACATACACTAACACAGAGCACACGGTTTGCCGGCCTATCCACCTGCGAGATGATAGGAGCAATATGACCCGAGAGGCACGCCTACGCAAGATAAAACCAGTAACTAGACTTAGACGAGGGGGGCAGGTTACAACTGCGTACCCTTACTGTACCCTCGCTGTACCCTCTACGTCGGGCAGCGGGCCAATCTGATGCAACTCTCAGGCCATAACGACGGGGTTGTGCTGCCATTACCAAATAGAAAAGCTGGTGCGCCGGAATGTGGCTAGGCTGGGAATTATTTAACGTAATGAGCCCAACCTTGCCGAGTCATGCAGGGGTCAAGGTCTATACCATACGAGCAGCTGGCCTTTAGAGACAAGCCTTTTACCAATCATTGTGACGCCGATGGAGCTCTGATTGCAGATTGAATCAGCTTGTGAAGATCGGATAGTACCGTCTCACACACATGTAGAGGCGTTCCGGGGTCATGCTGTGGGTTTTACTAGCACGTAGTATGTTAGATGTATATCGGCCGGGATGAAGAGAACCTTACATACATACATAGATAACATGGTGACGAGAAGGGGCCCCAGACCCGGGTATGAGAGAGGGAGTGGGGTTCTATGAATTCTGGAATCGGCCGGGTTGGCGGCTAAGTGGTGAGACATGACATAATCATGGAATAATAGAAAAGGAATAAGAAAAGATACTATCATGTCATAGTCACGATTTTTCAATTCGTAAATCTCAACTCGGTCGGGATACTTATTCGTCCGTTCAGTTGAGACTATCAACGTCCACCATGGAAGGTAAGCAATGTTACAAAGTGATAGTCGTTGTCTAGTTACGACCTGGCGTATATCAGGCTGTATGCAATCCGGTGTTAGTGAGGACATATCTAGTGTAAGAGGATCCGGATCTGGCATGGGTTATAGTGAGGAGTGTGATACGCATGTGCAGCGGGACCCCATTAGGTAGGCCCCCGACTCTCATTATGTCATCCTATCAAGGTCTACTTAGTTAAGAATATTGTCATTGGGTCGTTGGACATGCGACACCTTTCTACAGACTAGGTAGGTCAAGGACATCTCGGCGTCACCGCCCCGCATCGCCTATCCATCACCAACGCACGCTACCTATTTACGGTGTGGTCTTGCTGAACTTGCATGCAGATGAGGACCCCCACGGGACAGCCGGTTTTCCCCGCGTGCAATGAGTTCCGTGCAGTCCTCAAGTGAGTATACGGGTATAAACTATTTAACATCACGGTTCGAGTACTACTTAATGTAGATAGTAGTATCTGCCGTGTGTTGACCCGCGGGATGAATGGTCTAGGCGCAGATGCAGGCGATATAAACAGGATGTCCTTTTCACCATTGCCATTATTATTGTAGCTGCTCATTGGATGATCCGATGGTGATAGATAGATGGGTTCTTCTTTTTGATTTTGTGTATCACGGATTGTTGCGTCTCAGAATCGAAAGGCTGGGATAGGTCATCAGAAATATTCCACCTTGACGAACAGGCACTGTATACCATTATACGTACCATTATACGCATATTAATTTAGTGTGACAGTCCACGACGGCGAACGCCCCAGCGGTTAGCATGGCAATATGCTACTTTTACCGCACGGCTTTGGTTCAAGAACCCCTGAACGGCTGGCCGAATATGTAGCAGCCTCATGCTGTGAACAGAGGAGTATTTTTTTTCTACATGCAACTACCTAAATGATCGGCGTTAGGTATAAGACCGACGGTGATGACGATGAGAAAGAAGACAGCTCATTGAAAACGATCGGAATAATTCGGAACCATTGCGGTATCAATTTACGCACGAACTATGCCGGTATCGCTAAGCTGCTGTGAGAAAGGACGACAAGATCGCCCGACTTTAGACTAAACCTAGTGATTGGGCTTCATGAGCAAGCTCATGTACCTAGGCAAGGTTGGGAAGGTCGGTGTTGAAGAATGTGTTCCACCGTCGAGGAGGAAAGGAATACCCCAAGATAAATAGTGAAGGTTTTCATTATTAATTTTTTCCCTTAGCCTTACAAGATGTGAAGGGTTGGATCGACGGCCATGGGTACGGCTGTGCAGTATACCAAGCTAACGTCTTTGCATTAATACTTCTTGGCCTTGGCGTTTGCGTTTCACTTCCATTCGCCGATGAGTCAGTCGCCTCGAGCCTGTGTTCCGTGGATCGACGTCTTTCAACAATCGACCCAAATTGTCGGATACATACAATACGAAGCCTATTTCGAGATTTTATGCAACGGCGAACGAAATGAGGCATGGTACGAGCAAAATGGATAGCGAGGGGGTTCATCCGTCGCTTCGGCCGATGCGCATCTAGTTAGACAGCTCAACGTATGAGCCGCAGAAGCTGGGCCGTCCGTACGGCTCCGTGAGATTTCGGCCTCGATCAATGGAAGTTACATAAATATAAGTATTTGGGTTATGTTTGAGCGTCAATTGTGAACATTTTCGTTGTGTATCTTACTTTTCTCCCCATCGTGGTTGGTGATACCGTGTTCTATCTACTTAGTCTCGACCTAAAACGCCCAGATACGAAGATGTCGATTGCGAACGACAAGAAGAAAATCGTCATCCTTGGGGGCTCTTATGGTGGCATATCGACAGCCCACTACCTACTCAAACATGCCGTACCAAAGCTCCCTGACCCGAAATCCTATCAGCTAGTCCTCATCAGCACATCTTTGCAAACTATGTGCCGGCCGGCTGCTCCGCGCGCCCTTATCTCTGATGCTATGTTCCCTCAAGACAAGCTTTTTGTGAGCATACCTGAAAGCTTCGCACAATACGCGCCCGGAAGTTTCGTCTTCGAGCAGGGAACGGCGACGGCTTTAGATCACGAGAACAAAACTGTCTCGGTCCTTCTTACCAAGAGCGACGATAGTACTAGTGATGAGGTTAAGATTGCATACCACGCGCTGGTTATTTCTACCGGAGCTTCCACACCATCGCCGCTTCTCGGGTTCACTCGGGATGAGACGGCGCTGAAGACTAGCTGGGTCGCGTTCCGCATAGCCCTGGCTGAGGCTAAACATATTGTAGTCGCAGGCGGTGGCGCATCTGGCGTCGAGGTGGCGGGCGAACTCGGAGAGCATTTGAACGGGCGGGCCGGTTAGTTGAGCTCAGCTTTGTCGAATCCTAAAGTGCAAATCACTCTTATTAGCGGCGGTGCACGGATTCTACCGTATCTACGGCCGGCCATTGCAGAAACGGCCGAAATGTATTTGGCTAAACTCGGAGTGCGCACTCTGCATAATACGCGTGTGACGGCGGTTGTCCCGGCTGCAGCTGGCACGGAGGAAGTTGCGGCAAATGCAACGCTGACTCTGGATAATGGAGAGACCTTGCGGGTCGATTTGTACATCCCCGCGACGGGAGCTATACCTAACACAACCTTTGTCTCGGAGACCCTGCGCTGTCCGGATGGACGAATCAACACTGATGCCTCGACTTTGCGCGTCGTGGGGGCTGGAGAGAGAGTATATTCTATTGGCGACGCATCTTCAGCTGCTCGTCCTGCCATACATAATATCGCCTCTATGGTACCCGTGCTCTGCGCTAACATCAAACGCGATTTACTACTAGCAGCCGGTCAATCGGCGCAAGCGGCAGGCAATGATAGGATATTCAAAGAGGATACGCGCGAGACGCAACTCGTGCCTATTGGGAGGAGTAAGGGGGTTGGTGCCGCCATGGGTATGAAGTTTCCCAGTTTCCTCGTGTGGCTGATCAAGGGGCGCGATTACTGGCTGTGGACAACGGGAAATCTATGGAGTGGAAAGCAGTGGACGAAGGAATCGTAATGTGAATAGGCAGAGTTGAATCGGGCCTACAGTGTTTATTTCTCTCTTCTTAGCGTCTCACATTACGATGCATGCATATTATCTTGCCTAGTAATTTTAACACGAATTCGTTGCGGATAGTCAAAATGCTAAGTAGAGGGCTAACTCACGGAACTCTCTTATCCTACAATGTCGTTTTACATGTCGTACATGAATATGAGCCTTGAAGAGCTCTAATTTGTGTTCAGAATCATCTTAAGTTCATATTCATTTTCGCCAGCCACGGTTGCCACCACTGCCACTTTCACCATGCCTTTCGGCTTCGAGTAGAGCGTCGAAGTCCTTTTGTGCCTGCTCTCTCTCGTAATTTCGCTTTTCTCTTTCCTCATCCTCGGTCGTATAAGAGTAGCTATCGGTCTTGGGGGTAGAATCCCTCGGGTTTCGTATTTTATCTTGCCTTAGCTGCCCCCATTCATGTTCCTCGCCAGATGAATCACCCTTCTCCCAATTAGCGTTACCTGATTTTGCTTGTTGTCTTATACGGTCCCAAGAGGAGCCAGATAAGCTGGACTGCCGTTGTCCTGCGTCTTGCCTCCTGGCTGGGAGCGCTACCGGTGAAGCATGGTCGTCATCGTCAAAGAGACCAGAGCCATCATTCTCATGTAGCGGGCTAGGATCTGGTAGAGCGTTTTCTTGCACCTTGGGAGGTGCTGATCGCGTAGCTGTACCTCTAGCCCAGTCCGGTTGTGTAGCTCGAGAGGCCTCAGTGACTGGACTTGGCTTTCCAAAAGTACTACTTGGCTGAGCGGCATAGTCGGTGCTCTCATAGCTTTGAGGCGTTGGGCTGTCCCCATACGCTTCATCACCTGGTTGTTGCGGATTTTTGGGAGGAACTGTCCTTGCAGGATCTGGAAAGCCCGCCTGGCGCCTTGCTTGTTCTCGTTGGTGTTGAAGTTTCTGATGGTTTTGGCGACCATGTTGGATTACACCGTCAAGGCGCGGATCTCTCCATGCATGCGCAGCGAAGGAATTTTCGGCCATGGAGCTGAAGAATATTGTAGTTGGAAACCAGGCAAAAGGAAGATAAGCGCCGAAACGGACAACATGCCACATGAGAGTAGCAGGATGACCTTTCAAAAATCGCAGCCTCTTTGTAGGGAAAGAAAAAGGATCAAACTTTTTCATCTTAGGCCGGTAGAAGGGAAACGAGAAAGTGCGCCTCTTGCTCGCGGCTATAGCAATGGCGATAGTACAAGATACCGGTTGGATCCAGGATAAGTAGCGAACAGAGTGGGCGCTATGCTCACCGATGGCGCGGGCTTCTGTGCTAGTCAAGCGGCGTTGGGCCATGGCCGCGTGAGACTTGACCTTCTTGAGTACGGTTAAAACGCGGAGGAGGTCGGATATGCCGGCCCACGAGGCCCAAGGCTGCAGTTTCGGTAGACTGTCAAAGTTGATTGTCCCTCCATCTTCTATATACTTCCGCTCAAAGCGGCCTTGCGAAAAAGGATCCACGTAGGGCCACGGCTGATTGTGAGTAGGCGTGTCATCATTGCCATCCTTTCCAAATGAGCTGTCCGAATCTCCGGTGGATGACATGGCGCTTATTTTCCCTCGTACACGGTTCTCATCGTATAGGCAAAGGCCATATGTATCGATGATTGTGTGCAAATAGATACTTAAGGTACCTACCTACCTTGTATACAAATGGTATCACGACGGTTCTTGGCATGTTCCCCATTGTTTAATGACCTGTGGCTGAAGCCACTCGATCATGTGGATGACGCTGTGGCTTGACGCGTTTTATTGACTTTTGGCATGCCCCGGTCCAATCATCGGTCGTGACGCGTTTGACCGCGTTATTCCAGCCCGCACTTTAATAATGTAAGGTGATGGACAATGGGCGAGGATTACCTACAACAACTTCAAGGTTCAATTTATACCAACCATTTTGGGCTTGGCAACACAATCCCCAAAAAACCACTTCTCCCTGTCTCTGTCTCTTTTATTTCTCTTTCTTGTTTTACGCTATTTCCACCTTTGCAAACGCATATTTAGGCCCCTTTCTCGGTTCTATAGTTGAACAAGCATGATCCTGTCGTACAGAAAAAGCAAGCCGTCATGCCCCTCCAGAAGTCTTTCTCGGAACAGAATGGCTCTCTTAGGGTGAGTGAGCCTATAAGTTTCCTTTGTACCCGCTTAATTGAGCCCATAACCCTTCTAACTAGTATGGGTATACGCAGACTCGCCAACGTTGGCACAAATCCAGAAGCCATTCTGCTATAAGCCAGTCCTCACTCCCGGCTGCTTCGAATACTTATCCTCGGCCCCTTGAGCGTGTTGCCGACGCTACCAAGCAAAAGCTCAATGCTTTCAGCTTCCGCCCTCCTGTCCAAGAATCCGAGTCCGACGAACCTGTCAAACGAGAAGTTGCCGACGAGAACGAGACCCCAGTCAAGCACGACGCCGCCTCTCTTCCCTGTAACTTACCATCCGATCCTATGAGGCACCTCAGCACTCCCGTGAGCCGCCTCGCCTGGCGGGACCTAATTGGGGATAACGATGTTAAAGGAGAAGATGAAGAAGCTAGTCCGCAGGACAAGATTGGGTGGGATACGAAACAGAAACCCAAGTATGGAGTGTCGCCGATGCCACGCAAACGAGGATCAAAGAGAGCACGAAGTTCTTCACCCGTGTCGTCGCCTGCCGCAGCCTCGAAAACGATGGTACCGGCCGTCAATGTCAAAAAGTTGTCTGCCGCTCTCAAGTCGCCTCATGCCGATCCAGCTATTGAGCTCTGGGATCGCTTTTCTGTGAGCGGTTCCACAGCGACCACGCCTCTGGGAGCAATCAACCCGGCCTTGGCCCAGATTATGGTCTCTTCTTCGCCTCAACCCCCCAAATATGTCGGCGTGGGTCGTGGCGAAGGGGGATTGAGAAGAACTATTAGCTGCGGAGTCAATTGGCCGAAGCGTCGCCGCGTCGAACGGGCCGAGACAAGCCCTTCTATGAGTGTTACCGTCGAAGAGAGCCCTAGAGGCAATTCAAAGTCCTCTATGGTCAATGCCTTGTTGATGAGTGTGACGGGCGAGCTTAACCGATCCAAAGCCGTCCAAACGCAAATTGATGTCCTAAAATCGCCGTCACCTCAAAAGCGGTGGTATAATCCTACTGACCGTCTCTCGGGATCACCAAAGCAGCGCTTATCTCCTTCGAAATCGGCAATTTGTCGTACAGAAGATACTTCGTCCGACTACGGAGACGACGATTTTGATGACGATACACTAATGAGTCTAGACATTAATATCAATTCTGCATTGGAGCAAAAATTCCGGGCACCACAACCACGAACACCCGTGGCGAAGCAAATTGTAAATCCGAATATCACCACCCAAGGCACGAACACATTAGATGAATTTGCCGACTTAGATGACGATATTTTCGCCGATGCAGGGGATTTATTGTCACAGATTGATTCTGCTTGTAATACGGACCAACAAGCCAATATATCCCAGGTGTCTTTTTCCGCGACCACAGGCGCGGTCTCCATTAGACCCATTCTCGATGAGTCAACAGAGGACATGTATGGGGACGACTTCGGTGGTGATTTTGATTTTGAAGCCGCTGAAATAGCTGCTACGCAATCGGTCAAGCAGCCCAATGGATCAGTACCACTAGTATGTAAGTCATGGCTACAATATCAAGCTACGCATTAACTCACATGATTAATAGCCATCTCAAAAACCTAAGACGATTCAGCGCTATCTCATCACTCAGGTTTTGCAGAGCCAGTACATAGACGATCGTGGAAGAGAGTTACTAGAGAAGGTAAGCGCCTGAAGACGAGTGACTTACCCACTGCTGACATTTTTAGGTGTTATTAGTTGAAGTCGACCGGGAAAAAACCATGAAGACGGTGCACCTCCGGGGAGACTGGGTAGAAACACCAGCAAGCCCAAAATCATACATCCACATCATTGGAGACTTCCAACCTTCAGGGCAATGCATCATAGACAACTCCCAAAATATTCTAATCCTACACCCAGATCAGTTAATATCCGCTACAGTCGTTGCGGACAGTTTCACCTGCATGCGCAGGTCTGTTCTCCAAGATCGTGTAAAGGCAACGAGTGACAAGACGCCACCCCTCGTGTACGGTACTTTGCTCCACGAAATTTTCCAAGAAGCATTATTGGCGAATAATTGGACATCTGAATTTTTGGACGCGGTTATCAGCAGGATTACTGAGAAGCACGTGGAGGATCTATACATAATTCAAGTTGAAATCGACGATGCTCGTAATCATCTCCAATCTAAAATGCCGGAGCTGAAAGCCTGGGCAAAAACGTTCGTTTCTGCTTTCCCCAAGGTGTGTTCTTCCAGCTTGGTTGATACATTAATGCGGTATCCTGTGCTAATCGTTCAATACTAGCCTGATGCTATAGTCCAAGGCCGAAGTGGAGATAAGGCAAATATGAGCGTTACCAAGCTACTCGATGTTGAAGAACACGTATGGTCGCCGATGTACGGGTTAAAGGGAAATATCGATGCGACGGTGCAGGTCACCATGAAAGAAGGTTCTCGGAGACGAACTCTCACTGTGCCCTTCGAGGTGAAAACGGGTAAAAATGCAACGCCAAGTCATATGGCTCAGACAGCACTATATAATCTTCTATTGTCAGATCGGTACGATATCGAGATCGTTTATGGAGTCCTATACTATATGGAGACCTCACAGACACACCGAATTCCCACGATCCGCAACGAGCTTCGGCATATGATTATGCAGCGCAATCAGCTAGCATGCTATATAAGGGAAAGGAGCGTACAACTTCCACCGATGAAGAAAAGTGCGAATACTTGTGGCAAGTGTTATGCCAAGGTATCCTGTTTCATTTATCACAAGCTCGCCGATGACGGGGACGCCGAGACGAGCGGTGTCAAGGGGAAGTTCGAGGAAGTGGTCCAACACCTGACTCCGGCGCACCAAGAGTTCTTCCTAAAATGGGAAAATCTATTAACAAAAGAAGAGAAAGAAGGCCAAAAATTACGTCGAGAACTCTGGACTATGGCCAGTACCGAGCGTGAGAAGGTTGGACGTTGTTTTGCAAATGTCGTTATTGAGGAGGGTTCCGCATTCGAAGACAGTGACAGCCCGAAGATCAATCGATACCGTTATAACTTCGTCAAGGAGAACGCCAACTCTACTTTCTCCTTCCTCGACTCTCAACTGGCAGTAGGAGAACCGATCGTAGTCTCGGACGAAATGGGTCATTTCGCACTAGCCCTCGGCTACGTCACCTCTGTGCGAAAACAAAAGATTGCCGTCGCTGTCGATCGGCGTCTTCATAATGCGCGTATTCGACGTCCTGGATTCAACGAAAACACCAATCAGGTGTTCGCTAGTATCATGGAAGTTGCCCCAGAAGGTGCAACGTTGGCTCAGTCGCAAGGAAGAATCAAAGAAGCACCTGTGCGGTATCGCTTAGATAAGGATGAGTTTAGTAATGGTATGGCTACGGTACGAAACAACCTAGTTCAAGTGATGGCAGACGGAGTATTTGGCTCGAAAAAGATTAGGCGGCTAGTGGTGGATCTGGCTCCTCCTCGATTCAAAGTAACTACGACACAATATTCGATCGCTGAACAGGCGAGTCTCAACGTGGATCAAAGACGAGCCATCCAGAAAGTGATGAGCGCCCAGGATTATGCTCTCGTACTTGGTATGCCTGGAACCGGCAAGACAACGACCATTGCCCACATTATCCGTGCGCTTGTTAGCCAGGGGAAGAGTGTGCTTCTCACATCGTATACTCACTCTGCCGTGGACAACATCCTACTGAAACTAAAGACAGATCAGTATCCTATCCTTCGACTTGGGGCGCCAGCAAAGGTTCACCCCGAAGTTCAGGAATTTGCCATTCTGGCTAATCAACCAATGAGTAGTTTCGAAGAGATTCGACATGGTTGGCATGACACTCCAGTCGTGGCAACCACCTGTTTAGGGGTGAGCCACCCCGTCTTCAACGAACGTACGTTTGACTACTGTATCGTGGATGAGGCGTCGCAGATCACCCTGCCCATCTGCCTAGGTCCAATACGGCTGGCACAGACCTTCGTATTGGTGGGAGATCATAATCAGTTGCCACCACTCGTTCAAAACGAAGAAGCTCGAGTAGGGGGGTTAGATATCAGTCTCTTCAAGTTGCTCTCGGATACACATCCTGACTCGGTAGTCAATCTCGAGCACCAATATCGGATGTGTGAAGATGTCATGACACTCAGCAATACTCTTATCTACGAAGGCCGGCTAAAGTGTGGGACTGAAGCGCTGCGCCATCAGAAACTAGCGATCCCTCATATAAGTCACTTACGACGAAAACACTACGACGCCAATACAATTATGCGGCCTGGCACACCAAGGTCGTTTTGCGTGAATTGGAACAGCGATCGCTGTTGGCTGCACTGCCTACTCGATCCCGATGCCCGTGTTCGTTTTGTCAATACGGACTATTTACCCTCACCACGGGAGGAGGCCAAAGGCAACCGTATCGTCAATCCAACCGAAGCCCGTGTTGTAGTCCAACTCGTCGATTCACTCCTTGCCGTTGGCGTACCGGCCAATGAGATCGGCGTTATGACACACTACCGGTCGCAACTCTCCCTACTAAAGCATGGTCTACGTGGATTCGGGAACAGCATCGAGCTACACACGGCTGACCGCTTCCAGGGCAGGGATAAGGAGGTCGTGGTGCTCAGTTTGGTCCGAAGTAACGAGGCATGCAGCATAGGCGATCTGCTCAAAGACTGGCGCCGGATCAATGTCGCGTTCACGCGTGCCAAGACAAAGCTTCTCGTGGTCGGGAGCCGTGACACGCTGAAGGGAAGCGGAGATCAGGAAATGCTTAGCAGGTTTGTCCGGCTGATGGAAGATCGTGACTGGGTATACGACCTACCTCGTGATGCGCTAGAGAGCCATTTCTTCGAGGACAGCGCGACACAGTTCACGGCGACGGGCGCGCCAGGCAGCCTGTCCTCCCCATCTAAGAAAAGCCCGAAAAGAGCAGGTGGTGTCGTGAAGAGAGCGAATCAAATATTTTCTGGGAAAGAAAATCAGAGACCAGGCCCCAAGAGAGGGAATATTACCGGTAAAGCGCTTCTGCGGAATAATCCTGTCTCAAGAGATATCCTAAATGAAATGATGGAAGGCGTTTACTAGGTTGGCTACTTTCGTTAGCGGGCACAGATGGGTTTCTCATTTTTTCACTGGTGCATTGGTATATGTTACGGGGTTATAAGCTGTCTTGCATCAACAGGGATAACTCATGGTTTTAGGACATGGCATGATGATAGCGATTTTTGCTGGTGCATTGTTACTTGGGGCCCGTGTGTGCTTGGGTTGATGCTTGGGTTGAATGAGCTGATGCTTAGAAATCTGTACGAACTGGCGCTCATTGGCAATTATAACCGTGGTTCCCGGCTCTCAGCCGTGTGGGATCTTAGGAATAAAGAAGAGGATCATGCGAGTTGTGCGATTCCCCCTTCAACTCTTCGTTTAGCGATCAATGCGCGACGTTGTTCTATAACAATATCTCTTGTGCCTTAGTAGCATTAAACCATATCCTAGTATTGAATAGATAAATCATTTATGAGAATCCCACAATGTAGTAACTTATTAGCATGCCGACGTGCAGGCGATATATAGTCCATAAAAAGTACACTAAAATACACGAGATTAGGTTGGCGGGATAGATCGACTAATCGTTCACGATGGTTTATGCCCCCTTTTACTCCAAGTGAACCGTGTCCGTTTATCCCTATTCACTGTCAGTCTCTTTCTAAATAGTAGCTTAGCCGTCTCAGCATGGCCATTGTTTGAAGTTCAGCATGGTAGCACCCGTTCACATCATCTGCTACCTTTTGCCGAAAAAAAACGAGTCCGATCGTAGTTGAGTGATTAAGAGACTTCCCTTGATATCACAACGTCGGATGAGTGTCCCGAACTACCAACTCGGTGACTCTTCCTACCCGGAATATTAAACCGGGTGGTTATTGTAATTAAACGACCAATAGCTTGTCTTGCCTAGGGAGGCACTCCCTGAGCTTGAAGAGTTGTCTTTTTGCCCTACCTAATACTATGTTGTTGACCCGTCATGCTCGGTTAGTACCATTAGTCTTTTGTGCTAGTTGAAGTTCTTCTTGCCGCCGAAGAGGGTCACTAGAACAATCTGAGCTAATGCATAGCCTCTGCCCTTACTATACGACACTTCTAGGGCGGCCCTCATACGCGCGCTGTGGCCGTTGAGATTCTTGGCGTGTATATCGACACCAGCGAGGATGAGACGTTCTGCCACTTGAGGCAGTTGCGCTTTCACCGCGTAATGCAGTGCTGTGTTCCCTTCCCGGTCAACAAGCCTCAAGTCTGAACCGTGTCGTATGAAGGCATCTAGAAGATTCAGAGCTTGTGGTTTCGGATAAAGGTCAAAATCTTCAATGAGCACCATTACGGGAGTCTTCCCGTTGTTGTTATATGCACTCACATCGTTCCAGGATTCGCAAAGGGAGTGTTGAAAATGACTGGGCTCGAGGCGCCCCGTTCTTAAGAGAGCGTGGAACTCATTTTCGGGATCAGAGGTGATAACTGCTACTAATTCAGCGATTGGCGGTAGGTAGTAGTTCAGGCGTAGGTATGACAATTCTTGATAAAAATAAGATAGTTCGAGAGGCCAGTTGTCTAAACCTCCGAACCCATAATTTGTAATTCGGTGAAACTTGTCGGAGCTTAATTCCGCAAGACTCAGTAGGCTAGACCTAGCTCGGCGGATTTGAGTATCGGTCATACGGTGAGACTCAAGGCTCGCAAGAAAACAATCGAAAAAAGAACGCCCACTTCCGTCGCGTAAATTGAAAAGGTATCCTTTATCATCAACTCTAGAACAGAATGAGGCCATGGTCATGTCTGTCGGCATATCCAAATCGCACCAGCGCCGAGCAATGATATGCATAAATGACTCCCATTGAACGTGCCTAACGTTTAATATGTTGCGGACATGTTCGCGCGGGGGCAACCGGTGTTCATCGTTGATAGATTCCATGATTCCTATAGCTTCTAGAACCATAGAAATTGCGGTGCTGTCAGGCGCCCATTTGGCAGCAAGATGCAGCAAAGTTTGGTTCCATACATCTCTGCCGTAGTCTATGGTAGTAAAGCAGGGCCTTGCGAACACCGAGCCTGAATCAAAACCTGACCCTCGGAGTGCAGCCATGAGGAACCTACGATGAAGGCAACCCCCAGTCCGCTTCAGGCTGTTCCCACAACACAGCTTAATCAGCGCCGTGTTTTCAGCCGATTTGGCCCTCTTCGTGTAGGTTTGAAGAGTAGCTGCTACGTCGTCGGTCTGAAGAGCGGCTAGAATATTATTATCGGCTGAGTCAAGCGTCCAACGAGAGCTTCGAGAACTAAGAAGGCTCCCCAGTTCCAAGAGAAATGATGACGTTGGTCGGCCGTCAGAGACACTGGCCCATGTTCTTCGAATCCAGGACAACCGATGTTCTTTAATCAGATTTGCCTCTACCAGTTGATGGCTATATTCTCCATCATAACTAGAACTGGCTGGCCTTGTATTGGTGGATTCGTGAAGCGTCGCATTAGGCTCGTCAGATGTAAACGCCGTGAGGCTAGGAACGAGGCACCGCTGTTGAATGTTGTTCGGCCGATTCCGGTTATCACGATTACAAGGGTCGGTATGTGCTCTGCGTTTAGACACACGGCCGTGTCTTACAAGACGGAGATTCTTGATCCTCTGACGTGCTTCTTCACGGTTACGGGGCCGGAGGCTACGATATTCTTTGTAATTCTCTGAGAAAAGCTCGCCGAGCCTGGCTTGCGTTGACCGTTTCCCGGCCACTAATTTAGGCCCAATTGAAGCAGATAACCTGTTGCAGCTTATCAATGAGTGCAATATCTTTGACACGGAAAACAAATAGAATGTACCTTCTAGATTTGTAGCTTGACTCGGCCATAGCCGATAATAATTGACTGATTTGACATACACTCAGTGTAGATTCAGCGGTATACAGGTAAAGGCGTATTAATCGACGTGTGATCGAAGGTTGCTCTAACAAGCGGCGAGCATTTGCAGGTCGACCCAAACGTTTTTTCCTGAGCAATATGGGTTGTGTTTCTCCCGATGATGCGCTCGACGGTGATGGGGTCGCATTATGAGAACTATGGGCCAGGGGCTGAATGGGAGTTGTCTTCGGATGAGTACCGGTGATAGAACTAACAGGAATAAGAACATTACTATGATCCATCATGTATTGTCTACAGTAGAATCGATGGGAAATGGAAAATATCGGGGGTTACATAGACTGAGAGATGGGATGAAGAACATATCTATTAAGTCCTTACACATACTTACTGGCGGGGAAGAGGCATAATACATTCCTAGCTGTGTATTATGGGGCCGCGAACTGTGAAGCCAGATCCATGGTACACTTTCTACACGCCTAAACGAGGCAACGAGGCGTCAATCGAGAACACGCCCGACTAACGACAGTCCCCGCTCGACTATCTTCTATAATTCGACTTTGCCGCACGGCAGCTGGCGCGCAAAAATCCCCTGTCCAATCATCTTTTTTGCGCAATAAAAGTCCCTGCATTAGGGAGCCAGGATAACTCGTACGTGGCATCACTCTAACTAGATTAGGCGTGTTAAAGAGATGATGAATATTACCGTGCAGTATTCCATGGTTCGTTGCTTACCGCGCATCAGTATCTAAACCACCTAACCTGGGTAGATGAATCAACAAAGGTCGCGAACTGATCGTAGTTTCAACCAAAGAGGCCATCAACCTCTGAGTTGACTAATTACATTTCCCGAGAGCGTGGGCTAACTATACCTATATATCAAAGTTACCTGCACTAGAAATTACAATTCCGTATCACGGCTACTACGTTAGTCTCTATATACATCGTAAATCTAAGTGGGACTGGCGGCTACATGTAGGTGGCCCCTGTATGGTGACTGCGGAATGACCACCCACTCCACCAGGCCCTGTTTGTGGCCATTGTGATTTCTACATGAAATGAGACACATAGATTTTCTAAAAAAAAAATTATCTGTCTTTGTTTGTTAGCTGTTAGAGAGAAGCATAGAAATGTCTATTAGTTTTAGTCGGCTGTCTCCCGGTGTCGGGAACCCTCCCGGCCGGGGCGGCTGATCCTGCCTAGGTATGATTTGAATATAAATAGTGTATTATAATAAAGCTACAGGTCTCTATTTATATAATGTTAATATTATATGTTCAATAGGTTAACTATACCTCTAGAGAAGAGTACATATCTGACCTAAGTGGAGTTGGCGGTCAATGTTGGTGGCCGCTCCAACGATACCTTGATGCATTTGATCTCCCACCGACAATCTCCCACTGACGTCACAGATATGAACGGACATACACTACAGACGAACTGACCAGGTGCGCTTCTTATCGTTCAGAGCTGATTTCCGTATTAGACAGCGGACCGACGATGCCGGCGTTGCCTGCCCCTCGTGGGGTATGACAAAGAAAACCGCAACGGGCACTACTTTCAGGGCCGGGATCTCCCCGAATGGTCGGATTCTGGTCGGATAACGGATAGCGGATATCGATTTATCATGTTGGTGCGGCTCAAACCACGTTCGCCTTAAAAAGAGGACAAATACCAGGTTGGGTTAGCCGCGGGTTCAAGATGGATGTATGTATGAGATACGTGTGCAGATGGCCGTTACATGGGTCACCGACATTGGGTCGCCAACATGGGTCGCCAGTCTTCTGGGCAACAGTTACAGAAGGAAGGCTATTCGCCCAAGCAAGTGGAAATTTTCCGACCTCTAAATTCACACTCTGAATCACTACCCGCGCAAAAAAATAAGCAAGTACAGCAAGGCAATGGTAGGCAATGAGCATAAGCAGGATAGCCACTAGAATAAACGTGAGGCCAACGATTTTACGTCCCTATGTACTAATGCCGAAACGGAAAGGGGGTCGCGCAAAAATCCGTTACTCAAGCACTATTCACACCGCGTGATTATAACATTACATAGTATTATTTGCGCGATCCATTGCGGTAACTGAGCTAAGCATTTCTGGATATCAAGGCCTCATAGCTAGTGTTGTGTTCTACATATATTAGGCCCTATCTACGCAGAGGTATGTACGCCGGAGACACCATGGCAGATTATAAGAGGAGACAAGCAACAGTATATACCGAGTGTTATCTTTAAGTTGTCTTTCATTCACATATATTCCCCTTTATAATCCTTATAATGGCCCATGATAAGAATAACCAGTCGTTTGATACTGTCACACAGTGGCAGGACAACAACTATCAGTTAGATTACCTAAACTTTGTCGGCCCAACCTCTACTCTTGACATGCCTACCTCGGCCGACAGTTCGATACCTTTAAACTACACTACTTTACACCAATATTACCCCAACAACACCAATTGCCTGGGGGCCGTATGTCCGATTCACACGATTATGGGTACTCAGAGCTCTTTTGAAAATTTCTTTGAGCCCATGTTCGATCCCGTCAGTGTTCACTGCGGCACCCCGTCTTTATACCAAGGATTAAGCTATACTAGCCTTTCCTTTCCAAGTCATCATGATCGTCTTCAATCTCCAGAACCTAGCTCAAATAGTCCCAAGTCGCAGGACAATTATATACACCAGGCAAGAGATCAACCACGACCGCCGAGGTATTCACTCTGCCCACTTAGCCCCCAACCCGTACTGACGCTACCCAAGCACCCAAAAATCTCGTCAAGTTTTGCCCCGGAAATGCTCTTTATGCGACCAATCTTTTACATCCAATAGAGATCTCAATCGACACCTCTGGTCGAAGCACCCCACCTACGCTGCGGCTGCTGACGTACCCTCACAGCAGTCGTCATGTCATATTCCAGGCTGTACTTACACGGGACGGCGAGATAACGTGTTGCGCCATATACGGTTAAAGCACCCAGGTAGCGAATAGATAGTTATGGTGTCCTTTGACAATTTTCTCTTCCCTGCTGGGGAAATTTTACTTCAAGAATCATTAGTCTAGTGGCCATAGCAGGATATGCGGATGTAAGATAGAAAGTCATGTCACGGCCGACCCAAGCACCTCATCAACCTAAAGATGATATGGATGATTTGAGCAACGAAATGCTTTATTCGAGTATTAAGGTGGGCAGGATTGGTTATATTTGATTTCATATTCCTTGTCAAGGTCTGTTTGCACTTGGGAATACGGGATTAGGCCAGGGCTTGGTCGGAGATCATGGGCTGATGAAGGTGATGATATATCATGAGGAGTGGAAAAGGCAAAATAATAAATAATCTTTCTTTAAAAAAAGAAATTAAAAGAAATCAAAAAACACACAGCTGCTGCTTGATCCACCCCCAACGGTACGTTCGCCACTACTACTCCTCAAAGTGGGCTAAAGGGTAATACTCAACCAGACGGCGGTATGTTCGCTTCCGTGGTACTCCTTATCGGTGAGGTGACGAATCAGCAGATCAACCCCCGGCTGCGTGGAGGACTTAAACCCCTTTCTATAGGTTTCAGTGATTAAGAGATTCCTTAATACTAAACTGTCAGCTCTACCCAGTAGGCAACTTGTTGAAGGAATGGCTGCCACTTTTCTTCATATACACTGGCCTGGTTGTACACAATTGACGGGGCAAACAATCGTGGGTCGGACGCATTTTTTGTCGTAAAAGACACGATCGCGCCAGAGCCTCCCCCGCGACGCGAGGTGCTCGTGATGTGCTAATTCCTAGAATTTCAATATATTTTATCTCTTTAGCATAGTTTTTATTAAACGTTACCACACCTCACCTTGCTGTCTATGTATATGTATGATAACACAACCCCCATGGCACGGTGTTAGAGCCAAAGGTCTTGTATCTAATATATAACAACAAGAGGGTTGTCAGGACTGCTAGTATAGGGTATATTATGACATTTGTTGATGCACGAAGTTGCTGGAAACTTCGTAACTATCTATTTACTATATACGAGAATTCCTTTGTTTAATGTCATGGAGATGTGACAAGGGTATCCAAAATTATGTATAACACCTACAAGTTGTGTGTGGGGAATCCTTTAAACTAGCCTTGGGAGATTCTTGTTTGATGCAGCCTTGATTGTTTTACTTCCTTGTTCCTTGCTCCTTGCGAAGCTATGCAGGGAGCCTCTATCCATGTAGACAAGGTTTAATTAATAGTAAGCTCATTGAGATATTGGATATGCACTCCGCAACTTAGTAGAATAAACTCGGAAACATGAGCGGCTCTATTTAAAGATATGATGACAACCTTAATATGAGTGCTAGTGTGGATACATTGTAGCATCGAGCATTCGTTGCCGCGCGTGTATGCTATTAGCACTAGTATGGTCTAGCTTGGGTGGGTATAACGACGCCGTTGATTCC
Source organism: Xylaria sp. Z50 (assembly GCA_037356035.1). Taxonomy (NCBI): domain Eukaryota; kingdom Fungi; phylum Ascomycota; class Sordariomycetes; order Xylariales; family Xylariaceae; genus Xylaria; species Xylaria sp. Z50. The sequence goes on from JBAWJU010000062.1 coordinate 148,978, forward strand.
CTGCCTGCCATAACCGGACAACGATCACGGGTAACGACAAGCGGTCCGGGCCAAAAGAACAGGGGGTAAGGCTCAAAATACTATCATTCCTGAAAACAGCAAGCCTCCTGTAACAACAGAATCCAACGCCGCAGAAGTCAACTATCGAGCCGAAGTGTAGGCTGGATTTGTGAGCGTCATAACCTCATTGTCAATGTTATATGTGGATCCGCTTATTGCTCTAAACCCTACGTTCTCATCCTCGGGTTTACTTCTATTTTCCGTTCACAGATGAGGGTGGCAGGAGGTCTGCTAGGGTCGCTGATGATGGGCTACTAGCAATGCCGTAGAGCAGCACCTAGCATATGGTCTTCTCTGGAATGCTAAGCTTAATGTCTTCTTATAGGTCTAATGATAGACGGTGTGCCGCCGGTAACTCACGTTGGTTGAACCTGTAAGATATCTAGCTGGTGTAGTCTCGGTAAGCTGAGAGCATTATCCCGCCTTTTCATTGCTTTTGGTCTATATAATGGCAAGTCTATGAATGGAAAACTTTCAATAACATATTGCAGCTAGCGGCGATTATTAATATAAGTTAATTATTCAAATAGACGCATCAGCAAAATATCTGCTGCGTTAAGCAACAATGACCACATAAAGTTTTCGATTAGAAAATACCTTATCATACGATTGGCGCACACAGAGCGGACCTCTAGGGAGATTTTGAGTTACTCTTGTCATAACCTCAGTATAGGGGGGGTGATAAACATATGTTTTTACGCGAGGGGTCTAATCTACCATCACTGATACGTACACCTATGTACTTACATCTTCTTTGTTCCAGCATAGAAGGCGTGACAACTCTCTTTCTAGCCTTGATATTCCTCTTGTAAAATATACTAACATTCTTGTCCTGTGATGCTAACAGTTATAAGGCCAAGCCCCCTTGTCCCTCCGGCCCCCTTTGCGACCATTTTATTGATTACAGACTAAAGAATATCGATGATCTCAATATGGCTCAAAGTTACTCTTCGCTAGCAACGAGGCTTCTTATCATCAAAGATTACTGTGATTTAATCCTTGAGTGTGAGGGACAGGAATTCAAGGTCCATAGAACTTGATTGGTCTGGCAGACTCCAGGAAGGTCTATGCATGTAACAAGAAATATGAGTTATGAGGATAAAGAAGACAGGTTAATATAAACCTGAGAAGGTGGGTGGCTAAAGATAAGTTCCATCATCTCGCTCCTCACATCTAGACCAAGTATAGAACCATAGTATGTGGACAATTTTCTGTCATGGCCGCCGCCCTAAAGGGACCTTTCACGGTTAGTTTTATCTGAGAGTCGCTACCTAATTTCGTGCTCATAGGTAATAGGAGGCCAAAAGCTGCGTGTTACAAATACCTTTCGATATTCGGAGCGTGCGACGCTTGATTGAGTTCATGTATATGGGAGATTATAAAGTGTTGTCTAACCCAGTCATGGATATCCTCTCGCCTACCGTGTCCGACGGAACTTTAGTTATTAGAATGCTATTAAAGAACATGAAAATCAGTAAAGATTTGGCCGCATTATCTTACCAGCGCCCCAGTTGATGAAGGCATCGATCCTACTGAGGTAGATCCCGACATTGACACCCTTGAGCTCTCAGAGAGTACTTTCAACAGATTAATCTTTCATGCCCGCATAAACTTCATTGCAGAGTACTATGATGTGCCCACCCTTGCGGCACTATCAAAAAACCAAGGTCCAAAATATTTTGGTCGACGAGTGTTCTGCTGAAGCGTTCTGTTGCTTACTCCAAGAATCTCTCTGTTCGACGAGGGATAAGAATTTCCTTCGAATGCTAGGTGAAGAAGCCATCAACCACATCTATGAGCTATCCGGTGGCGATTTTTCCGACGAAGACAAGCCTGTGGAAGTAATCGCTGCTTATGTTCTTCCTAAGTGTATCTCGAAGCTGAAAGCTGCCGAGGCTCGCGAAAAACAGCTCATAATAGATCTCGTGATCACCAAAGGGATGGCCAAATATGAGCGCAAAGAGTTTGCCCGTCTCTCACAGGATTTCGATAAAGGCATTCAGCATGACGACATTCAACTACCAAAGAATATTCCATCGTGCCGAAATATTGGTTGTGGAACTAAATTCAACAGCTACCTTGAGCGCTCGGATTTAAACACTCGACCAATTTACACCCTATGTTGCGGACGTTGCGGCTGCCGTCATTATTGAATATGAAAGTGGAATGGATGCGTCACTAGATCATTGGTACAGTATTAGTTCGTTTATTAGGGAGAAATATCAATCATAAATAGATCATTGTTTATCTAGTGCCACGCCTTTTAACCTGGAGTATGGAACACAGAAGATGTTATGTACAAAAGCGGGGGGTATCAGTTAGTAATATTGGGTTAGACTTCTCGAGTGACAACGAATGTTTATCACCTCCCATGCTTGGGTAATGACATCTAAAGTCTTGAAAGGTTAACAGCATTACCTCTAGATGTTCACGTGACACTGTGAATTCCTCTTCATTATTAGTAAGGTCTATACGCGGCAGAGCTCCATCACTTGCATTTTGGTCGTTTCTTCAACTACTTGTCAAGGTTGTAGGCAATAAAGACAGTTGTAGTCACGGATTCTGCGATTCGGTTTCTAGTATATGCTTTTCAGCCTGGGTAAGCGTGGTAATATTACCTATTACTGTACTGAAGTACTATTAGTGGTGATCGTTAGATTCGAGGCTTAGAATTCTGGCTCGGAGCTCGTGTCACTAGCAAGACGATTGAAATACACGCTTGGATACTTAGTAGCTTGAAAATCGATCAATTATCTTTGATAAGAGTGGCTGGAAGGATTGATAGTATATTTAGATATACTAGGCATCAAATACTTGGGTTTAAGCCGCAACGAGATATGTGTCGTGCTTTGCCGAAACCGGTATAAACATTATGCCTTCCTCCTGGCTAGTATCACGTAAAATTTCCCAACCTTTCCGGGCTGGAAACGTCGAGATGATGCGAGCGGCCATAAGTTACTGTACCCTTGCCCACGTGAATGAAGGACATGACACCTTTTCCTCTGAGAGCTTGGTGGTTCTGCCCTAATATTGTGGCGTGGGCGGCGACCCCTTATTGCTTACGCAGCTTCGCCATCGCGTAGCTGAGGGTCCTCGTAACACTGTAGGTGAAGACGCGCTAGCCATTCATCAATTTCGGCTTATCGAGTATGCTAAATACTGGTGCCTATTTGAGGGTGATAGCAATAGCTACTTCTGGAGTGGTGGTTGGGGATTTGAGTAATGTGCCTCTCTGAAAGGTTGACTAACTCTGCTCGGGAGTCGTACGTTGCTAGGCTGACTACTAGATCGCCAAGTTTAATGCGGACTCCATCAGTTCTTACCTATCAGCCACAACCGGTGTTGATATTGGTATCATAGTTGCTGTAGTGTATCAGAGCCGTCCGATCCGAACCTACCTAGTATTGATGCTTGGTTCGGTGCTTAATTGTTCGACATCGATACGAAAGACATCACCAAACTTGTGAAAGGGACCTTAAGGAATAGGAGTAGCTATATGAACTAAGAAAGAAGTCATAAAGCTGACGAAGCAAGACGTTAATAAGACAGGCCTCTGTGTGCTTTTTATCGTTACGGTGTAGTATTCACTTCACCTATTGATAGAGCTATCATGCCATTCAAGCTTGACCTAAGTCTGACGCGAAAGACTGAACTAAGTTGACATGAGAGACGCATTAACTGCCCTTGTTGGGGCAGTGATACGGAATAATATTGATGCATCTGCCTAGTATTAATAGCTATGACCAGCCACCACCTAGTAGCAGATCAGCATGCGAAGGATGCTCACCACATGTCCCCTCATGAGCTACCATGATTAGTCACAGCAATCTCACGCGCAACATAGAGCCACCTTTTTTAGATAGGCCGTCTCGCCTTTAGTTCTATAATTGGGGATTATATATACCTAAATCAATGAGCGATATCCACATCGAAGGTGACCTACTGGATCGTCACTCCTTTACCAGGGATGAAACGAAGCATAGTACTTGAGAAGGGTTGAGAAAGGAGAATGGCTAAGCGAGCGAACTAATTGTGAGGAAATACGAATTTACGAAGCGTGTGGTGTGGTTACCAAATTAGTTTATAAATGGTATGCTAGTTGAAGGAGGGTAAGCCTTTCATCCTTGGCTCCCTAGTCTAATTGGCGTATTCGAAACAAGGTCCTATGATCGATGGGATGCAGCTCACCTCACCAATGATCATCATCTTCGCCGCTCGCCCTCCTAGTATCCCTGGCAGGAATACCGCTAAATGGCGAGGTTGTGTTAAACAGGCCTTGGCCGCCAATTCCATCCCTGTCCGGCTTGTTGTAGGCCCCAATCTCGATTGCGTCATCACCTCGGCTGTGGTGATTTGTAGGATCAGCCTGATTACCCCAGATGAGATCGAGATACAGCTCAGGCCTAGGAACATCGCGGCCCAGAATGTAACGCTGACAGAACCAGGGGAGATACTCCACGACCTGATAGCGCGTAAATCTGCTCTTCTTCACGGCAAAGATGGCCTTTAGATCTTCGAGCGATCGGCGCTTAGTCTCCTCGACGAGTAGGAAAACGAGGATGAAAGCGACGAGATTAAGACCTGCGAAAAGTCCCAATGTCCCACCGTCATCCAGCTCGGCGTAAATACTAAGATAGCCATTAATAAATGCTATGAGGCAGTGTCCAGAATCAGCGCGTTACCTCGGGAAGAAGATTGAAAGAAGTCCGGCGAAAAGGAGATTCGTGGCAACGGCGAAAGCGCATCCCTATCGAAGAATAAGTGGTTAGACTAGTCGATATTCAATTTTCGATTGATGACTCACAGCCTCACGATGCGATAATGGGAAACTATGAAAAAATTAGCATCTACAGCTCTGGTTTTGGATAGGCTAACTAGAGCACAACCTTTCGGATGCTAGAGTGAAAGGAATGGGACCTGATTAGAGTTAGCGCAATGCCTGACGTTGTCCTAGGGGTCCATGTACCAAGTCCTGGGGAATACGCGGCCGCGAAGACTATAGAGATTGTTAGCCCGCAATACAGACATGTTCATCTAGATACATTACTGACGGAAGATGAATAAGGCAATGACTCCGCCTCGGGCGTCGTTTTCCTTTGGGATCAAAGTCGATAGCGCTGCTGATGTCATGAAGAGGCACATAAGGGGCAACGTGACTACGAGCCATTTGCGGCGGCCCAGGGTGTCAATGGTCCGGATAGCCGGGAGACCAAAAAAGAAGTTGACAGCGCCTTAGCTCGTAAGTATGGTAGCTATGTAGAGTTACCCGAGCTGTCTGAGTTCAACATACCATATCCTAGGCTATAGAGCATAGGGTTTAATTCACCCGTTTTGTCACGCAAGAGTGCACTGAAAAGAGGTCCTAAGCAACGCATAAGCAAGGGAGTAACTAAGCAACGAAGCCTGAAACGTCAATTCGGCACCCGGTAGGACAAGCAGAACATATATAGTGAGCTAGTCCTGGGCCTTGGCGAGTGAACCTGCTGAACCGCGAACTTCCGAACCGATATGAAGCGAAATCAAGCTTTAATTTGGCCCTTACCAGAATAGAAAGCAAACAAATTTACTATTAGGCTGTCAGTATATCGACGAGAGTGTAGCGACCAAGAAAACTTTGGCAACTCATAGGGTTCTCAGAGCAACGAACTTACTCCCACAGAGCTGTTGGGCTAAAGAAACAATCGAACTACTTATGAGAGCATTCCTGAGGCGCCGCTGAGTGAATAGCTGCTTGTATTGAGTTACATATGCCCTCAAGTGAGCAACGAATCCTCTAGGGATGTCGTGGCTTTGAGTTTCCGCATCCGGCTGAATGGATTGTTCCTCTTGTTGGACGGACTTATATATCAAATAGACGTCTCGCAGAGCTTGAAGCTGAAGCTCTCTAATTAGCCTGATAGTCTTCTAGGTGATCAAAATTATCGGGTTAATTACTTCTCCACCTCTCAGCTTGAGAAGAATGGCATATGCCTTTGCTGGGTTGAAATGGGTGCTGTGTTGTCGCATATAATAGCGTGGGCTTTCGGGGCAAAAATACAGGCTGACTAAAAGAAATATCGCAGGCACGAATGGAGCTCCTAGTATTAGCTGCTTAATCAACTTACGGTCTCCAGCTAGGTAAAAAATCAGGTTGAATGCGAAGCCTACGGCGATGCCGAAGGCGACCCTATTAGTGTTAGCGTCTCTTTCTTATGTTGCCTTGGGCTAAGATTGCTGGTCTTACCACAATTGCCAAGCAAGAATTGACGTGCCTCGCCAATACCCAACCGCAGTTTCTGAAGCCAATATAGGCGTACTAACTGCCTTAATTCCCATGCCTTACGTTATATTGTTAGTTAGTTACACGATAAGAATACTGACTTCATCTAGAAGTTCATGTTTTCAAAGGATGTCTCAGTCCTGAACTGACCTATACCATTCAAGACGCGGACCCCAAAGAGCTGCTCCCAGCTGGTGCAGAAAGAAGCACCTAGCGAGCTAGCGAATATTAGGCACGCAGCGATCGCCATTGCGCCTCGCCGGCCAACACGTTCGTTGATGGGCAAGGCAAGCCAGCAGCCTACTAGTGCAGCAAATAGATATGGCGCTGCATTGACGGCACCTAGTTTCCAATCGTTCAGTGTCGGCTTCGGAGGCGAGTCTCCCCGTTTTTCAGGAGGCTTCACGGTATCAAGGCCAAATTTATCTGCGTAGAGGGACGCTCCATTGATGGAGGACTGGACAAATCCTTGGAGAAACGCCGCAAGAGATACGGTAAGAAAAACCATAAGCATCGTGGGCTCGGAGGGTAAAGAGTCCTTTTCCTTTTTCAGCGCGACTTTCTCTTCCGCTGTTAACTGTACCGGAAGGCCCTGGCCGGCGTGAGGTTCCTCGGATCGCGCAACCTTATCGTATATCCTAATATCCTTTGCTACTTGGACTGCCCTCAAAAGACGATCCACATTGACCAATGGGAGGAATTCCCTGTGGAATTCGCGGACATCTCTTTCAATTTCCTCTTCTGTGAGATGAGCTAGGGAGCATGAGCAAGGGTGATACAGCTACGGCGGAGGGCCCGAGAAGACCATACCTAATGGGCTTTCGATAATTACTTGGTACCTGTTGCGTCTTCGATGTCCTAGAGTTTGGTACGAATCTCGAGCCGTTGATACGCTCGACGCTCTGATGCCTAACCCGATGGGAGGGGTTGCATTGGGCTCGCGGACGTGTAAGGCCTGACTAAAGGAGGAGCCCCGCTGGTTTATCATCGTTACTAGATGGATCTATAAGACTGTTTGTGGATGATGTCAGCCCTTGATGTAAATTGGTCCGATATGAGGCTCGAATATCTTTAATTTGAGATTAGAGTGGTTTAGGGGAGAAAATACGAAATTCGGCAGAAATGTCAACAAGAAGGCTTGAGTAGAATGATCGATACAACGGCATCTATGTACGACGCTGCGATCTGCACCGGGCCGTTCTAGTCCATTTCTTGTTACGCAATTGGTTGATGGCTTACTAGAGGCACAGACAAGGCTACGGGCTGAATCTTGGGAATGATGACGAAATGGTCGTCACCGCTGTCTCGATCGTCTGACCTGCATATGATATACCCCGGAGTCCTTCTCCGCAATAGAATAAGAAGGATACGTACTTATCCACGGTGTATAAGTGCGCCTTCGAATTCATCTTTGCTAAGAAATGGTTGAGATATCCTTCTGTCTTACCGGGAATCCTACCCGTGCCCAGGAGTATTTAATCGTGCTATTGCTGGACATGAGTAGCCAATCATGAAAAATACAAAGAAGACTAAAAGGAGGATGCCCACCTACTTGAAAAATAGTGTCCAAGTGAGGCGCGATGCAGTAATACGCACATGGAAGCTCAGCCCCCAAGATCCTTTGCTCACCGATTTGAACACGTATGCCAAGGTAAATACATATGCACTTCTCTACTAGTAAGGACTGCCCAGGCTGCTGAAACCTCTCCATGTACAATTCATCGAGTAATAAATGAGCTTGCCCGAACATTCAGCTGTGTTGAGCCACCAACACGGTAAGACAAGTCCGTGTTAGCCTTAATGCCTTGTCTCCTCGTTCGATCCTGGTTCGCTTTTTGTATTCAATACAGGATTCGGCATAGGGCCCTGAATTATGACGCTATATGCGGGAAAATCCCCGTCCCATGGCGAAGATCCATTCAGTTCATCTAAGCTTGATAATAGCACCGAAGTTAAAACGTCGACTTTAATATTCAAAATACAGATATGGATCCGTTCTCAGCTGCCGCTTCGGCCCTTCAAATCGCTGCTTTCGCCGGCTCCCTTCTTAAATGTATATCCCGATTTGTTGAACAGACAAGGACCATTGCAGACTCGATTCATCAACTATGTGACGAAGTACGCCACCTAGAGGCCGCACTGCGTGGCATTAACGAAATATTTTCCAGGCGCCCGCAACAGTTATCGTTCGAGTATAGGCACCACGATCGGATATATCATATTCTTGAATCGTGCCATAACGCCCTCAGCGACCTAGACCACGCACTACCACAACTCAAAGATCAGACAACGCCGATTCAAAGACTCAAGCTTAGCATGCAGAGGTCATTAAAGGGGGAACGTCTAAAGGAGATTGTACACCACATCAATTCATACACAAGGATCCTTCAATTGAGCTTGTCAACGCTCTCTCTTGGAGAGTCATGGATGAATCGACAGTCACAGGAAGAGATCCTTGCTGAAGTGCGAAGAATCAATCAAGCGATCCGAGCGACAGAGATATTCTCAGGCCGCACCGATAGCCGTGTCAGGGGTCTTCGAGAACTCCCAGCGATATCGACCGCACGATCGGACACCCCCCCAGTCGATGCGGAAGCGAGAAGTGTTCTCGATAAAGATATACGAGAATGGCGTGAAACGGTTGAGTAAGATCTCAGTTCGTTTTCTTTAGTAGGAGTTCTTGTGAGCTAAAATAGCCTATTTAGGCGTCACTCGCTTCTCCCACATGCTTAACGCCCTCATTATAAATAAAGGCCGCTAACTCTTGGTAGTGAGATCGCCGCAGCGGTATCCCTTTTTGTACCTCACGACGAGTCAACCAACGGCCGCCTAGCGATCTCGATACATAGCACCACAAGTAGCGCGACCCTACAAACTTTTGAAGATGAGGACGAATCTGACTCCGAGCACGAGGAACTTGATGAAGTGAGCTGTAAAGTAATGCAACTCACGCTCGAAAATAACCAGAAAATTGTACGTCAACTCATGGAAAGTGAGATATATTTCCAGGCTGCGGAGTATCAGCGGCGTGGCATCATGAGACGTAGACGCCTTAAAGACGGAATCGTCGGACAAGGCAAACAGGGGCACGGTTCTAGTGGTGTCTTAGGGTTGACTGATATGGAAGAGACTCTTGCGGATATTCTCTTTCACTGTGATACTGCGCAGACAGATGAGGAGACAAAAAGGGTTCTACAGGTGTTATTGGACCGTGAAAATGAGCAAGTAGAAACAGACGACGCTGACCGGCAATGGAGATTAAATCACAAATTGGGGGAACTTTAGTAAGCAATCCGTTGAGTCGTTTCTCCTTTGGTGATATTGAGAGTGAAGATCTCGTTGATCTGGCGTCTTATTCGAAAGTTTTTTTTCTCCCGGCAATCCGACGGAAATCATGAATTTTCAAGGCGAAATACTAATTTTAGATGGCAGCGTGAGGCAAGGAAATTTTCGTAAGTCACGGAAAGTTCTAAGGAATGCCTTTATGGGTCGGTCAAGGGCAAATCCTCGACACGAAAGTCTTATAAAAGAGTCGGCAGGGATGCTCATCAAAAGTCTACAAGCACTCCAGTTGATCGATGAGGCACGGGGTATCCAGAGTTGGCTCGATGAGGAATTACCGGTTGAATCCTGCGGCAACGTTGAACCGTCACCTCTTTCGTCGCCGAGAGGGAGCATGACTGCGGATGACGATTTAAGTAACCTTTACCGGTGTGTAATGAGACCTCCCGTGGCTAATCTCTTAGACTTCTTGTCTCGTGTGATCTGGCAGTCTCTATGTTGTTGAAACCAAGATTCGACTGACATATTTCTATACACGCAGGTGGTCCAAGGAGCAGGGGTTTGATGCCCATAGTCCACATTTTGGATTTGACATTTGCGATCCTCGGACAGGAAATGCACCTATACATCTGGCGATTCGGCAAGAAAATTTCGAAGTATTGCAAAGTATGTTATCGAACATTCCACATGTCGAACAAAAGGATGGCGCAACCGGGTCCACACCGATGCACCTCGCGGCGGCCACACGCAATAAACGACTATGCGCTCTACTTCTAGAGAAAGGCGCCGACGTTAACGTGATTGACCAAAAATTTCGGACTCCGTTGCATAGATGCCAAGCCAGTTCTGGTGGTGTCCAGGTTGCCGAATTGATATTAAATCGGTACCCGAACCTAATCGATCGAATCGACTACTCGGGCAAGACAGCTCTCTATATGGCGTGCGAAATTGGCAACGAGAAGAGTGAGCATTGAACCCCTAACGTATCTCCTATCGCATCTTCTGTGAAGAAAGAAGTGCTTGTTGATGATGCGACGTTCGAAGTCAGGCATATGCGTCTTCTAGAGACTCAATGTCGCAATAATGCTGACACTAAATGTCATAGTGGCTGCGTATTTATTGTCAAAAGGTGCCAACCCCAATCGAGATGGCCCTGGGAAGTTTATTCCCTTAGTGAGCGCAATCGATGCGGTAGCCCAGTCAAGGGCAACTATCCATTTAATTAAACTATTGTTGGAACACGGCGCCGACATCGAATTGTTGGATGGGAGTGGTAGAACGGCGCTCGAAGCTGCAAATAACGCAGGGCTTGCAGGGGGGGAGATCAAGAAGTGTAAGCCGTTCTAAGTCTGTTTTCTTCAAGTCACTTCTAGAGTATAAAGCTCCTTTTTAGGCCAGTATCATGCCCTAAAAGTTCCTGTTGTTTCGAAACACTCATAGATCATATGTAAAACGGCGATAGCTAATTTCAATTCTGTAGTGCTGAGCGATAAATCAACAAGGCGGCTAAGCGTGGTGAGGATGCCGAGCACAACGAATTCCCCTAGGGAACTTTCGGTGAGTAGTACGGATGCATCGACTTCAACTGGATCTCGTAGATCGGCTGGAAGTTGGATAAGGCTCCCGAGCCTAAATCATCGACCCCCGGGCTAGAATAAGGGCTTATCGAAATGGACGCTGTATATACTTAGGTAGTTTGTGTTTATAGACGCTCACTAGAGGTGCCATCATTATATTCTAGTGTATGAGTATAACTTTGTCCGGTAGGGGATGTAACTTTCACTTACAATATTATTATTAGACATTGTAAAATAAAGCCTCAACAAACTCTCGAGGTTTGCCGTCATCTTGGATTCTTATAAAGTCTCTTGGACCGGTAGCCATTATCCCACTTGATCTTGGCGAAGATGAAAATTGTAGCTTCATGTTATGCCTCTTTCCGCCTCAGTGCGAGGATATCGGATAGTTTAAGTTGCCCTTTTGCACCCCAACCGGAAGGACCGCTCTCAACTTCGGGGCGGACAGTCACGTACCAATTCCAAGCGCGGTGATCAAGGTCATTGGCGTTTAAATGACCTGCCCAGCTTTCACATAGAAGCCTAATAGCGCCAAGAAGCCTGGCAACATTTTCCTCCTTCTCGAGTTCCATGGCTTTGACGGTCCTTTTCTTCGAGGTAGCTTTTGATGTGCTGACCCTAGAGGGAGTAAATTGGCCATCTTGCTCACCGCCTTTGCCAGGACCGCTACTTCTTTCTTCGTCCTGAGATTCAACTCGTGTAGCGAAGCTTTTGAAGAGATACGCTTTGGCTGATTCCGGTCGATGTATAGGCATGCCAACAACACCAGCCTCATACGATCTACTGGACACGGAGCCAGTTGTGCTAGCTTTATTCTTCATGGCCTCGAGATCTAAGCCCCATATTGCCTCGCCCCCTAGTGTAACTTGTTCCCCTGTGATGCGAAGACGTTCTGACAACGCACTGCAAATCCCCAACTTAGTTATATTGTTACCAGCATTAAAATATTAGAGAGAACGTGGGAACTTACTCCCTAAGGCAGTTGCGCATGATTCTCCAGCGGTCGGGTCCGAGCATGATTCCACCGTACCAACGCGTCATCACAACTAATGTGTCGACGGCATTCATCTCTTGCATATTCTTGAGCAAGAAGGACCCGCACCCGCTCTCTCCGTCATCGAAGGACTCCTCTTTAATCGTAGTCGCGTTGAATAGATTAGTACGTACCTTGACGCGATAGGCCCAAGCATTGTGTGTCGCGGATTCGAGTGATGGAATAGCAGCAAAGAGTGATTGCAAAACTGACTGGCGTTGAGACGGCTCGGTAAGGGAGGTAGCCCGCACAATAAACGTTGATTGTTTTAAAGTAACAGGTTGACTAGTCGACCACGCTCTTACCATGTGGCTGGTTGTATTATTATCAGTATCTCGATCTTGATCACCGCAGCTAGTCTCGGCTGCGATCGACGGCGCTTTCGCGTCGGTAGCTTATTTTCTGGTCTCCCCAATTTCTTCCTCTCCCTTCCATTCATAGCCGCCCCTTTTTAAAACCGTGACTTCTCGACCCATCACTCTAACCCTTGGCTGGCCGTGGCCCCAGCCTTCATCATCAGCACTGAGGCCTTTTTCAAGGCCTATAGCAACAGCTTTACTTCTCGAGTTAGCGCTGACTACGGCTTGAGCCAAGCTCAAACGACTAGAAGGAGGTTGTTCTGGCATTGTGTAACGCAACAGCTCAACAGCGAAAGCCAGGACAAGGGGCGCTCTATTCGTTAATAGGATAGTATTAGAAATGAGCTGTTCATCCGTCTCGATAGGAAGCTCAAGAGATGCTTCATATTCGCGAGGTTCCATGGGATCGGGCCCGCCGAGATATCCTATATCACTAGAGGACTTCAACCGCTTCGCATCCGCGGTGAGATCCGAACCGGACCTCTTGCTTGCCGCCGGCATGGCTGGGTTCTTCATGCGAGCTTTGCATGCATTCTGGAGAGACCTCGCAATTTTGGCATCAGATATAGCTGACTGAACATCGGAGGGCGGACATTCCGCTATTTGTTGTATGCTTCGGAGATTCTTAGCCTGGAGACTCTTCACGCGTGATAAGGCATCTTTGATTGGAACTTTCATTCCCACGGTCATCAACCGAATGAGATCCTGAAGATCCTGCTGAGCTGACATATTTTCGGTATCATTAGAAGTAGTACAGTTGTATATTTATCAAATTAAGACGCGTCTCAAGATGGGAGGAACCGCGTTGGGAGTGCTGACGAAATGCGTCATTGCACTTGCCTATACGCATCTATGCTGTTAAAGACATTCCCTTCTTGCCAACAGGTAGGTAGCCAGCCGCCTGTGGCTTATAGCGTGGCTAAAAAAGTGGCTCAATTCCAATACAGTCAAGATTCGTATCGGTTCGCACGGTATCGAATCCCCAGAAAATCCACCATACTGTGCCAAATCTACACACCTCCTACCTAAGGTAAGATCGATATCGTATCAACTCCAAAACTCTGCAGGCGCAAGGGCCCCTCCAAAGCCCTTATCGCCACTGAAGACAAACGGCCTAAAAGGGGATCGTCACTCAATCTGCGTCACGGGCTCCATATCCGACGTCTACCTCTCTCATTGACTAGCTAGCTCCCAATAACCGACGCTCGCAGCTGACCAGGGAGATATCCCCTAGGCTTTCTGTATAAGGCAGATCGCTTGGTTAGCTTGTTGGCTGCTCATCGAGTCTTTATATGATGGATCGATGAATGCGAGGGAAGCAAATCTGACAGGTCTCATTACGTAGATTTACACGGATCTAACATTGGATTGGCGGCCCTTGTGAGTGAGGAAGGTAGGCGAAGTGAGGTGAGAGCCCAGCTAGTAGTCACTAGCCTGACGGGTCACGATGCAACCCCTTTACGGTAGTGCGTCGTGTGCAGTTGCAAGGAGTCTCGCGCGTAACTATAGGCTAGCGAGGAATATCCAAGGCTTCGCACGGCAAAGCCATGAGGGGTTCCGTCTGATCAGGCGGCAGGCCTCATCAAAGGCACAGAACCCCAGCAAGAAATCTGCTGCGAAGCCCCTCCCCTATCAGCCCACACAGCCAAGAGCGCAACCAAAAAGGCCTGCCCAGCAGCAGCAGCAGAAACAAAGCGAGAAATCCGTCTCGGATCTCGTCCGCGAGCGGTGGTTCGCCATCCTCGGCTTCGGCAGCGCGTTAGGATGTCTAGGCTACTTCACTGCGAGTTTAGCGATGTACTGGCGGTCGGACCCGGCGCCGTGCTATCCGCTAGGCTGCGAGCCCGAGGAGCCCACGGGACGGCCGTCCATTCAGTCGCCGTACGAGTTCGACCTGCACCTCGACAAATCGGAGTGGCGGTACGGCATCACGCGGTTGCGGCGGGAGTTAGGCGCCGCGGCGCGGGGACACGTCCTCGAGGTCGCAATCGGCACCGGGCGGAACCTAGAGTTCTATCCCTGGGGCACTGTGACTGAGTCCTTAGTCCCGCCCGAGGAACGCGAGAAAGCGAAAGCCAAATCCTCCAGCTGGATCCCGAGTTGGGGCAGCGAGAAGAGTTCTAAAGCCACGCAGGAGAATGATGGCGCAGTCCTCAGTTTCACGGGCGTCGATATTTCGCCCGGCATGCTCGACATCACGCTGCAACGGATGCGGGGGGTCGTTCCACACATGACCGGTCAAATTCCCAAGAAGCCTTCGTTCGCCATGTTAGCCGCCAAGCACAGGGATAATGAGAAACCACAAGGCAGCCACGTCGTTTCCTTTCTCTCAGATAGGATCCGACTTTTGCAATCAGATGTACAATCAGCGCTCCCCGTACCACCCACACTCTCATCACCATCAGACACGAGACCACCCACTAAATACGATACCATCCTGCAAACCTTCGGCTTATGCAGCGTGAAGGACCCCGTAGCCCTCCTCTCCCTCATGGCATCCTCGCTCCAGCCCAACACAGGGCGAATCATACTCCTCGAGCACGGGCGAAGCATCTGGGACTTTGTAAACGGACTTCTAGACCGCGGCGCCCGCGCCCACCACCAACGTTTCGGGTGCTGGTGGAACCGGGATATTGAGGTCATCGTCAACGAGGCCGCGCGTCGCGTCCCCGGCCTCGAGATCCTCCGTGTCGAACGTCCCGGGTGGGCGACGGCCGGAACGCACGTCGTCGTCGAGCTACGCATGAGGGACGCCAGTACAATGAGTGAGGAGAGGCCAAAGGAGCAGAAAGTAACTGGCTGGGCTTCTATCTTCTCGTCCATACTATCAACGAAGGCGCCAGAAGATCCCAAGAAATCTAATTGAACAGATTCATTTATCCCACCAAGTCCGATTGAATTTCATCACTTGGCATTGGTTAGAAGCCAATAGAGTCATTGTATATATGTGTGAAAACATATACCTGTATTCATTCATCACCTCTATAATTGTATACTAAACCCCATAAGCATGACCCGTAGGATCTCACCAAACCATCCCAATTTAAGCAATCCCCATATCATTGCAATAGCACATGAATAAGAGCACCGCACAAGCGATTGATTGGAGATTTCTTTTAAATTCATTTCTAAATTGAAGCAACCGAAACTTTTGCCTTTCCTCTTTTTCCAGGTTGCGCCTTTTTTTTTAACCCAGCCGAGTAAGCAAAATCTCGAGGTCTAACCCCGCGCGCCCTGTGTATATCACCTAGGACTCTGTACTATCTTCTTTCGTATGCTGTCATCGAAACGTAGTCTCGTCTTCATCCATCACTCAAAGTCTAACGAGATGACTCCTCTAGCAAATACACCTCATTCTACACCTGTTCAACCGTACGAGCCGTGATGCGATACACCACTCCTCGGGTGTCTTCAAACGCCCCTCCTAAAATAGTCATACACACCCAAGGCTCCTCCCAGACCAGTGGAAATGAAAACCGGATACCGACAGAACAAACGCTCCCATTCCGTGCCAATAGTTCCATGAAACCTCAACTCCTTTTAATAGAAAGATGAAACACATGACTCATCATACAAAACTCCTAATATGCAAATATGATTATCTGTCTCCATGAGATCAGACTGTTTAGAGAGGGGGGGTAATGTATCGGGCAGTCCACGGCAATACTAGAACTCGTCCAGTAGACAGTCAAGTTCATCCAATTCAATCGTCTCAGGACTTCTATCCCAATCCAGTAAGGCATCTAACTTGGACCAGCCTTCAGCCTCACCATCTCGCTTGATAGGGGCCGGTATCGTCAAGGTTGGACGCATAGCTGGACTGGTCATGAAGGCCATGTGCGGAAGGAAAGTGGGGATAAAAGTTCGGTGAGGTTCACCGAAGAGCTGCTCATTCTGCATACCATCATCTATGCCAAGTTGGTCGACAGGAGTAGCAGAGAGCAGCTCTCCACGGGCCCGGCGTCTCTGTAGACCGTCTGCAGTTTGTGTGAATTCCTTCTCATCTTTCTCTAGAGGGGGCTCCTCTGCTCTGTGGATGCGCGACAAAGTGTGGAGTGGTCGGTGACGCCCAGAAGCCGAACCTATCGACGTTCTAGGAACAGGATAGTCCTCTTCCATATCCTCAAATTCGGGGGATGAGAGATCAACCTCAGGCGAAAGGCTTAGCTCCCTTCTCCGGTCATTTTCGGTATCCTCAGTGGTAGAACCTGAGCTTGAAAGCGACGGAGTATCGATGGTATTATGTTGGATGGAGAATGGATCTGGCAGAGGAAGATGAGGGCACGTTGTGAGGTAAAAGTATGTGCGCCTTGGATGAATGGACTCGAGCTCCTTTGCCAAAGGACAAGGGACCGAGGTGGTCCAACCAGATCGCTTCAGAAACGTTGCAAGTCGTGATGATATGATTGCGCATGGGTTCGCCGACCTGAAAGTGGTGTCAGTTAGACATGAGTAGACAAGCAACCATTTAAGATGTGACTTACTGTTGAACGATTGCAAGTTTGTCCATAAGTACAGTGGCCAGCTCCTTTACGAGATGGGGGCGATTCCGCGTTTGTTGTAACCGAATGATGACAGCCTCGACAATATCGTCATTTATCCCGTCAAGGTCAACAGGCTTAACCTCGAGCGCACTGGCAAAGTCGACATCGTCTGTCTCTATGGAAGCGTGAACACCGGGTGATGGCTTCGGCGTCGGTATCGATTCGTACTTTTTAGAGCCAGTTGTGGTGGTGGGGGTGGAAGAGGAAGAGTCGTTATGCGATCGCTTAGCCTTCTTGCTAGGACGGGGTGACCCCTCAGATGATGGCCGTCTCGTCGCCATGTTTGTGTGTGTATTGCTGTTGCTGTTGTTTGCTGAAGAGCGGTTGACAGGGACGTGTATTCCAAGGGACGGAAGGGACAGCGATTTGCGACGGGTATTATAAGGCATGATGATAGGCGCGACGGCACAAGGGAGAGACATAAGAGGGCAGGACTAGGCTGTATATCCTTGGAGATCTGATACTCGAATGGCGCATGAATCACGGACGGGGGTGTCGTGGATCCAAACTATGGGACTAAGATTCAAGCCGAACATGCACCAAAAGACACAAGTAGATATCAAGGTAGCTATGATGCAAAGGGAGAGGGGCGAGAGAATAAAGATAATAAGTGGTAGGTGGTAGAGCACAGCAGCAGCTGAAATGGTACGTATTATTGTATGGGATTGGGTATTGTATAGCAAGTATCGACTAATATTAGGTAGGGGAGATGGGGAAAGCCACGGGAGAGGGCGGGATGTCGAGGATGGAGAGCAGAGGAGGACTGGAGGGGGGGTAGTGTGACGATCAGAGCGACGTCGATGGGATGGCAAATCGGAAGGGAAGGGCGAAATCAGACGGGATGATGATGATTGACTCTTTCACCGTCTCGAGCACGCGTTAGCAAAAGGGAGAGACGAGAGACAAGAGAGAGAGAAGAGCCGTGTGTTGGAATGGCGACGGGAAGGGTGGGTGGCGGAAAAGTATACTACCACACTACACACGACCACACTACACTACCGCACTACCACACGACCGAGTAGGTCGAGCAACAACAAGACGCCTCGGATACTCGTACTTGGTGTTCTGCTAATCGCACTTGGGGTTAAACCCAATAAGGAAATTGCTCCACATTGCACCCAATCCGCTCCACACCATTCAGAAAACCCACCAAAACTAACCCAATTTGTAAATGTTCTAAAACACGTCCGAGCGCCAACCTTTAAGTTCAACAAAACAGACGGTCGCGCTACAACCACTGCGCCTGAGGCGTAATTACGTTCCAACTACCTACCTACCTACTAGCAGTACTATATTATAGGGCACCTACCTACTAATACTACTATAATTATAGGGTACCTACCACTAGCATTTTCTGACCTACTTTTTTTTTTAACAGCCTTGTGGTACTTCTGTTGTGGTGAAGTTTTCAGCTAATTCGATATACCTATAGATATATCACGGTGTTATAAGCCGCGGTGTTCTGACCGTTATGTTACTTGCTGTTCAGGGTTGCTTATTTTCTTATACAAATTGGGTAAGTGGTGGAGCAATGTGGAGCAATTTCTGTATTGGGTTTAACCCCAAGTGCGATTAGCAGAACACCAAGTACGAGTATCCGAGGCGACAACAAGATGCGAGCAAGCAACGGGCGCTCTCATCGAGACCCCAAACAGAGCTTCACGGTGGTACGTACCCACACTAAAGGTACCGGTAGTATGCTATAGCGTGGGTACCGAAGGTATAGATAGTACCAGTACACAGCCAATACAGCCAATACAGCCCGCGCTACACTAGAGGAAGAGCTTATGTCCCCAGTGCATCAAAATCCAATGCAGGCAACGAACAAGAGCCAGAAAAAAAAAAGAATCTGCTGGTTGGTGGGGTCGCTAGCGTCTAGCCTTATGACATGTTCGATTCTGTACATTTAGTCTGACCTCCACCAGATTAATATGGCTACAACCAGAAAAGAAACCTGTGCGAAAGGTACCATTGTGCCCCCCCTGCCTGCTCGCAGGGGAGCATCCTGGCGGTTTGGCTGCCCACCTGAAAGTCAATGGCCAATAGGAAACCAGGCGAATTCCTGTAGGTACTGTTGGTACAGTAGCCTTTCGCAGCTGCTCCATTGTAAAAATGCACTTCCGCAAGTTTTCGCATTCCATCGCCCGACAGATTTGTTTTATAGCTTGATTTTTCCCTTTCAGGGTCTTGTCCGTGCACTTGGGGTGGTTAGATTGTTTTGAATGTCCATCCTCTTTAGCCCAGTTGCTCAGTTTCTGCCGAGTTTCCCATCTGAGGGATTACCTCTCTATTCGTGTAGTACACCTCACTCATACTGTAGTGCGAGTAGTACATAGTATAATCGGGAGAAAAGAGAGAAAAATAACACATAGTGTAGTAAAAGCCACACCCACTTGTTTAACACGCTAAGGAGCAGATTTTCCCGGATCCTCGACCATGCCCAAAAGCAAATGTTGTCTCCATCTCGACTCGCGCAACAGACACATGGTTCTGCTTACTCGGTTTTATCATGTCATCGCTATGATACTATGGATTTCAGGAATTGGGGGAAGGCGGTCGGGGATGGGGAAAAGGCGGTAAGCAGCGCGAACGAGGCATCGTGCATATATCCCTTCAGAGTCCCCGTCCAAACCCCCCCAAACCAGCCTGTCCTAGAGCTGCCCAGAGAGAGAAACAGGTAAAGTACATGCATGTCCAGACATGCGCATTGTCGGACGTTTCTGGTGCAGGACAAATCCCGGACCTCTCATTGGTCGAATCTAGGCTTCGTCATCCCAAAGAGGCAATATACTAAGGTCCCGGTCTCATGTACAAGGATAGGGGGCTGATGTTACACCAGTTGCAACTTGCAGGCAACTTGCAGCACAAGTACTGGTACTTGGGTACTTACATTAGGTATATCATATACGTTATCACATAGTACCTACCTAGTATAATATATACTAGTATGTCTTATCACTATCGATAAGTTCCTTTTTTTTCCCAGCCGCTCGCGACTCCAAACCGAAAATATTTCCGGCAACAACGCAGCTCGAAAAAACTTTCGGATATTAGTAAATCAAAGAATGGGTCGACCGAGTGACCAAATTGAATCAAAACAGAAATTTGCAAATGTAATTTCGCAGGATTGAGAAAATGCCTCGACAAAGAGAAGTACTATTATGGAAAAGGGAAAGGAAAAAAAAAAAAAGTTGGGTGGAGAGCAGTTTGCGGGGCACGACAGGGGTCCCGGTTTTTTCTTTTTTCTTTTTTGTCTCTTTTTTTTTGGTCTCGTCCTTGTTCCTCCGCCACCCTTTTTAACCGTCGAGGCTCTCGAGACACCTACCTAATATGACGGACGGTGTATCAAGACGTAGCACCGACGAATATGTTCACTGGCTCCTCGGGTAGTACCATTCCCTGCATAATTCCAATTCCCTTCGGTAACCCGTTTGTTTGGTCTATGGGTTGGTAGGTACCCAAAAGTAGAGGTAAAAGTAGAGGCAGTGGGAGAATGGGGCCGTCTCACGGTGGGCCATTGAAATATCCCTTGAAGCTGCCGCGAACCGACATGTCCCTGCCTATTACGGCATCAACATCAACACACCGATTCCGCACCGAGTACCTAAATAATACACTAACCGTCACCATCATTCCACATTGCCTCCACGTGTACTACCTACCTATGTAGGTAATAACCATGAATGTCGGTGTCTCTGAGTGTATTGCTTAAACTACTGAGAGGTATGCTCCTGAATACCTATGCTACTACACTGCCTAGTCCTACGCTCGGGATCACGGTTATTTTCACAGTAGGCATACACTATACCACACCATCTATAGGTACACTAGTAGCGAATCCTTCCCATCTGATCGGATAGCGTTGCCTTGGCCCCGTCCAGAAATCTGATAGTGTACCAACATATAGTACAGTACTACCTACTATGCGCTTCATCCCCCAGGTCCCGACCATCGGTCGTATCAATCTCCCCAACGTCACAAAGAGTTGGGTCATGTGATGCTGGTAATGCTGGTGATGCCGGCGATGCTAACAAATGAAATGCCACGCGATGCAGCAGACGGTAGGAAGGACAACGGGTGGGCGGCTAGTACTGAATCGGGATAAGTAGTAGTATGTACATACTCTGTAGTGGTTTAGTGTATACTACACGTAGGTACGGATGACTGCAGTCGGAAAGGCTGGAAGACTGCCGCGAACCACGATGGCGGGGCGCTTAACCCATTTGCAGTTCCTGTTCTACCGAGGCAGTCAATGCCTATTCAGTATGTTCACTACGCTGCACTAGGTTAGGTACCTAGTCGGGTCTAGGTCAGGTCAGGTCTAGACAAAACCCCTTCCAGTGGTGCCCTTCCTTGGGCCTTGACAGCAATTCTTCTCACGCGAGAAACTTCCCCAAATGCACGTCGGCTATGTTGTTTTGGAGTTGGACGCATACTCAGTCCACCCACTGCTCAGTCCCCTACACTACACCACTCCTACGTAGTACAGTGTCTAACGCTAAGGTCAGACTAAGGGCCAGGTAAGATTTATCTACATACCAGTACTTTACAACAAGCACTACACACCTGCACCACATACATAGTATTAGGTACACTACCTACTAGCACACTAGCACACTAGCACACTAGCGCATACCCTGGACCCATATTGTAGCCAGACTAGTACACACGCATGTCATCACTGATTTTCATCGTCGTCATCTTATCGTACCCGCCGACCAGGAAATCTTATACTACAAGTATGTACATAATAGTGTACATAGTAGTGTGTCGACACCAGATTATAAGCTCATCGTAAGATGCACCTCCACTTTTCGAGATCTTTGATCGAGTGTCGAATCTGACGAGTCCGGGGTCGGTTATCATGCCGTACCAACAGTGACGGTACCGTTGTATTTGGCTGGATGATCCGTGTTCTTTCTGTTCCGACTAAGCGAAGCCGATGTGAATAGCATACCTAGTTCAGCAACTTCTACTAGCCGAGATTCTAGGTTCTAACGCGTAGGAGCCACTCTATGGTTGATCCTTACGCAAAACCAACACAGTAGTTCGAACGTTTCGGCATTTCGGACTGGGAACAAGTCCAAAGAACCTTAAGGCTAGAGTGTGGAATGCTCGACTGACTCGAGAGATTCACATCAATACGACAACTACACTTACCTAGGTCGACATTCCCCGAAACACGGCTGAGCCGGGCGAGGTGACCCTTTTAAATCGGTCCAGATGGTTTGATCAGAAAACCGGTCCGCTACGTAAACAACTACGCTACCATGATAGTAATAATAATAACAACAATAACAAAAGTTGCTCCGCCCTACAATGGAGAGGTAGGCCCGACTTCTAATTTGACGAGAGGACGATTACACCGCCATGTTTCCCTATCAGGAATGAAGTGACTTCTTCCTATAATAGTGATCTTGGACGAATCAAGTAACACGCTTTACACTACCTAGTATACCTACGGTACACTACATACAAGTATGTAGTGTACGATGTATGATCTAGACAATATGCGCAATCCCACACAGTCTGCGCGTCCACCAACAGCACTGTCTCCTCACAGTGCAGAGCCTTTAGTCCTTACCTAGGGTAGTCTTTTGAGGCTTTCGCGAATTGGTCTCAGCTCAAAATGTCAGGTCGACCCATTGGTGCATTATCGCCACGGTAATACACTACTCACTGCCTGCTAGGCTCTAGTATACCCAGGTATCCTTACCTAGCGAGCTACGCTACAGTAGTAGTAGTATAATGTCGTGTATCCCATTTGAGATTCGAGGCAAGTATCGACAGGAATAGCATCAGCCTCACGTGGGACTTTCTTAGATCATGGGTACGTGCTTAATTTACCGCCGCCATTAAATCGCTCGTGAGAAGTTTAACGCCACCACTCAACTCCCGAGATCCACTTACACATGGCCATCTGCGCCCATCTACTGGTAGGTGGCACATAATATAAAAAACGAGAAACGAAGCGCCACAACGCCATTAACGCCACAATGCTTACTTGGTAGTGTCTTTCCGAGCCGCAAGGTTCAATCTAGGCTTGGCCCCGATACCCCCTCTCATACCTCTAGTGTGTCGTTCCAGAACGAGCGTTTGTGTCATGACAAACTCCCACACATCATGCGCGTCGCCGTAATTAGGCTATCCATCCACTGGCGTGATTCTCATACATCATCAATAGCTCACTCTTCTACCATAATGTATTTAGCCCCGGCCTCTTTGACACCGGCTCAACTCTTAGATCGTCAAACCTCCTTCACTACGCATTCTACACTACATCGTCCATCCATCCCTATGCGACGCAAATACAACTAGTGTAGCTTGGTTCAATACGCAATATGTCCCGGAAATAATAACGCCTGGGGCTGGGGATAATACGGAGATCGCTGTAGATCCGAGTGCGAATTAACAAACAATGGTGTATCAGCTTTGTGAAGAGTACGGATGATGCACGTTAAAGGAGGTATTTAATTTATAACCAAGATTACTGAAAATACGAAGAGCTATGCGACAAGGAGAACGTCAAGATAAAGTAGTAGACAGGCATATATCGACAGAAATTTAGGAGAAGCAATGAATTACAGATACATCATCTCCTTTCATGTTATATAATTCTGTCATGTTAACTCCTCGCATCTCTTCGCTAGACTTCATCACGAGTCCCCATATACCACTAAAAACCCAATGTTAGAATGTTAAAAGGGGGATACACAGCCAGTATTATAAACTTCCAGTAGAGATCTCAAATACATGGCCCGGTAGTACATACCCTTCGCTAACATAGAAAATGATCTTTAGACAACCTTGTGTCAGGGAGACACCTCGTAGCTACGGAACAGAATGATCAGCCCACGAATGCCTATCTACCCGCAATAGCAGTGCCCAGATAGCCACTTGGTTCCTCGATCCCTTTCATCCTGAGGATGAAGACGCCTTATTCGCTTACCCAACAAATCAACCAGCTAAACACGACACATAAATCCCATTCATCCCGTCCCTATCTCTCCCCTAATAAACGGCCATACTCCCAACGCCGCGTTCATCCCTTAAGGAAAATCTCCTCGCTTGCTAAGAACGCGCTGTATCTAGAACGCTCATTATGGTAAAGAAGTAGTAGCAAATGCATCCTATGACTTTGTATCTTTAGATTGATCTTGGAGGATCTTCAACAGGTCTGCCATGCTTGCTGAATTATAATCGGGGATATCATCGCGCATCTCTTGGACGCGTTCCTTGGCGCGTCTCTCAATAGACTCGTCGGCACCATGATCAACCTTGTCCATCCACCAAACGAGGAGGGCCTGGAAATCCTCGCATGCCTCGGCTGCGTTGGGTGGCATCTAGTTGTGTGATGCGTTAGTCTAGTCTCTTAAGTGACAAGGCAAATGAATATACGGATATATAGGTAGATCGAGAGCTAGCAGATTCGACTCGCTAATAGATAAAGATAAGGTATTAGGAAACAGAGGAGGCCGGTGGGAATAACATACATCCTTAAACGGCATTCCAACTTCCTTGGTGCGGCGGCAGGAATGAGCACTGCAGGATTCTTCGCGTGTTTTGAGGAGAGTGTCTAGAGAGATGCTAAAAAAATATACGGTCAGCAAATTTATTGTTATTACTTTTACTAAATCCTAGCGACGTTCTGTTCCGGCTATTAGAGTGCCCAATTACTGTGAGACCACAAGCCACGAGATATGACGGACGAGTGTATCAGCGACCAATCATCACTAAATATAGAGCTATATGGATGAGAATAAACAAGAGGACATTCGACTTACTGCTTACAACACTGATAGCAAAGTGAAATGCGAACCTCATCCGCGAAACTCTCGGTGCTCTGGCCTGCGACGATAGTACCATCACCAATCTTTATGATCTCACCCTGCCCTGGTAGTCGTGGAGAAGGACACACATACTCATCCTCCCACCAGTTAAGGGAATTATGACGGCCGCCACATTGAATTGTTTCGTTTGATTGTTGTTGTTGCTGGCTCTGGTCTGTAGGATTGTATGGCACGGTCCCCCCCGTACAGTTTCCGCAGCGCGCAGTCATCTTGATAATGCGGGAAAAGTCGGACTTAGATGAGATAAAAGTAGGTAGAGAAGAGCGATGAGGCAATCGTAGAATCACAGTACACAATTTTCTGATTAGGTGGACATAAACTCGTATACTTCTTTGTGTCCTGCCTGTGTGAGGATGTAGAAGGAACACAATAGTATTTATAGGACAGGTGCGTCGACACCAGTCACCTGGGATGAGCAAACCGACGCAGTGACGCACAGAGGCATTTTATGTCATGGTGGAGGAAGTGGTAGGCTGAAACCATTGCGGCACCATACTGTTTGCTATTGTATCATAGTACAATGGGTATCTAGAGGAGTGGATTGTTATCAAGAGCACCGACTCCATCCCACGCAAGCATGGGCCATCAGTTAGTCCTCTCTCATCATACACCGATACGTTACGCGCGGTAATCGTCCATCCTTACATAGTTGGAACCGAAAATCATGTGGTTAGCCGTGACTAAGATAACTATTTGCAAGTCTTGGAGCCTAAGGAACTACTTCAATACATGCTAGATCATGAAATAAAGTAACGAGTCAAAACTAGTGCTTAGGGCTGTATAAAGATGGAAGATAGTAGCGAAGTAATACAAAATAAATTTTGGTATAGGTGGATACTTGGTCTACTACACCATCAGTATAGGCGGCTCATGACTGTCTGTGTGGTGTTTTATTGGCTTTGCTACTACATAGACTCCCCTTTGTTACTAGACAAGATGGAATGCTTGACAAACAACTCCACTAAATATCACAAACTCACCCCCTACCGAGATGCGCTCTTCTAAAATGTCTACCTGCCCATCTACTAGCGAGTCAACGAGATAAACAAGCTAGGCTGTAGCGAAACGTAGCGGACCGGACCAGAGCCTCATCGCCTTCCCTCTCCACATCAGCAATATGATAAGCAAGAATGCAAGCGCACAAACGGCCGCTTGGATTCCGAAGCTTGCCTTCGTCCCCTGGGCATTAGCCCACGTCACCTGGAAATAACTGACGACGAATCCGCCGAGAGAGCGGGAGTTATTCACCCACGCCGAGACCTCGCCAGACGCCTCAGGATAGCAGTCGAGATTATACGATGACACGGCGACGGTGGTGATCATTGTGCTGAAAACGTAGAGGCCCCAGCTCACCGACGTCACCATGAAATGCCACTCGTTCTCCAGGCTCTGCCCAAGCAGGACGAGACCCAGCAGCATGAATGGGAGGGCGACGGCGATAGCGCGGAGACGGGCCTCCGGCTCGAAGCGGCCGTTATGGGTTCGAACTGTTTGATTGTAAGATCAGCGATTGCTCTGACCGATGGAACTTTACGACAGGCTAAATGTAACCGCTCACTTACTGTAATGCTTCGCGAAGAGATCATGCAGCCAATGCCCGACGGTCTCGCCGATGACGACGGCGACGATGGGCGTGAAGTAGAAGAAGCCGATCTGTCTCGGGCCGAACCCATACACGGGCTGGAGAAAGATTGACAGCGTGGTGTTGATGCCCACAACCCACGCGAATGTCTGGGCCGTTGAAGTTTCAGTCAGAAAACCATCCAAGTCATACCAGAGACTCCCCCCAGCATAGATATAGTAGTAGATAGATACTTGGACGTACAAGAAAATAGTAAAGACAAGATATCAGCACAGTAGGTTTAGATATGGCCCGAACGGGTCTCATGCACGCTTGAAAGAACGTATTTCGCCGGCCTCTCGATTTCCATTGCGCGATTCCAAGCAGGCTAGTGACGCGGTTCCCGCGGTCGGGCTGATCGCACTGGGCGATCCGACGGTCGTAGTAAGTCTCTTCGACGAATACTATGGTCAGCGCGAGAGCGAGAGCGGTCTCGGCGGTATAAACCCAGAAAGGCGTCGGCCATGGCTTTGTCGCAATCTGGACTATTTATTGTCATTTTGCGTCAGAAATGAAACATTTTGCTTTGAGGGGAAACCTGTGGTAGTTTCGCGGTTCTGCGGCGGCGGATAGTACTCACAGGCAGCAAGCAGCGGACCAAGATAGGGGCTGAGAATAAAGAAGGACCTGATGAGCAAGTCCGTCAGTACGACTATGAATAGTAGAGCTAGAAGGTGAATATGGAGGCTCTTACGCCCAAAGGTTAATTTTTCGCGCCCGTTCGTGGAAGAAGAACATGTCCTGGATGAGGATCAAGCCGTTGACTTGCGACACGGTCGAGAAGAAGCCGTTTAGAATGCGAGCTGTTTCGAAGGACTCGAAGTTGGTGGCGCCAGCGCACCACTACAATACTCTAGATCAGTAATTACTGATTTGACCACAATCTGGGTAGTTTTAAGATAAATGGAAGTCTCTAAAACACAGATTTGGCCTAAAGCAAGGCCTTTCTGCTCTCAAAGTGAATAGAACGGGGGCAAAATAACTCCGAGATTTACTCACAGCAGCCGTAGCGAGCGCGACGATGAGAAAGTAGAACATGACGGGTAGGCGCCCGAAGTAAGCGCTAAAAGCCACGACTTAAGGAGCGTTGTTAGCAAGCGTTCTTACCAACTAGCGTGAACAATGTTCGGAATTACCAAAGATGCCACCGGCTCCAAGCATGAAGACATTCCCAGCCTGAGAATGATTCACTTCGTCCTGGGACATATGCCACTGTCTGTACATGTGTCAGCATGTCAGGTACGATTGTATGCTAGCGATCACTATGAAGACATACTCGGCTTGCGGGATCAAAGTAACGGCCCCCGTCGCAGAGCCATAGTCGGGCAACAGGGCAGCGAAAGCAACGATGAATAGAATGAGGTTTTTCTTGTACTGGCGCCAATTCAACGGATCAGTAGGATCATCGCTCGGCTGAGGGATCAGCCGAGTCCGACCGTCTTTGGCGAGCTTGACAGTGTCGTCCCCCTCTGCACTATCCACGTCAACCTCATATCCTACTGATTCCTTGAACTCGTGAATCTCGTCTTCCTGAGAGTCATTGTTCTTGGTGGGGGTTTCCCCAATCACCAATCTCTTTTCCATATCTTCGGTAGCCATGCTAGCAGGAGAGTTACGAATGAGGAATTACAGACTTGAGTTTTGGGGGTGGCGGCTGCGGACTGTTGTGTGTCATCTTAGAGCATGCTGCAGGCTAACATATATGTTAGCGCTATTCCTTCATTCATTTATTTATCAAGGACTCCCGCCATAGCCAGCGACTATCCTACGCGATGGCGCAAATATGCGCCATATTTTCCTGCTCTTCAAAGGTCGGCGTTGGGTGCCAATAGCGTGTGTGAATCGTTACAACTCCCTTGCCAACGACGCTGACCCTTTGGTCGTAGGGACCCGGGAGGCCAATCACGGACATTGCTTAAGTTCAGACATGAAGGACTACTAACTGCCAGAAGAAACTAAGAAATTACCTAAGACCATAATGCAGACACCTCCCTGGTTATCAGGCGGGCATTGCTTGGGATCTGCACCCACGCAGGTCGGCAATCGCTGAGGTTGCCCTAGGTTTGTATGCATCTTGGCTCGGCGACTTGAATATTATGCTTATCTCACATTTATTAATTCTTGGTACTCTGCCAACCCCGGGATTAACAAGGCTTCTATACTTGCCTAGCCCTGTCGATTGGGGTAATGCTATACAACCATGAGTGCCCTTCCCAACTGAACGGTGCACTTACATATCCCACTACGTCGGCCGTGCTGAAGGGGGTTCGAAGTACGTAACAAAAGAATGGTACGTTCGGGTTCCGACGCATATCGTCCATTCCGTCGTCTTAAGCTTCCAATTCGCTTGAAAAGATGCCACTTGTATCACGCATTTTTATTACAGGCGAACCCGGAATGTCAGCATATAACAGCTGTTAGATTGTACAAGCATGAGGCTGTTATGTAAGGAACTGCGTCTAGTATAGTCACTGGTATGTTATTTATACGAGGGAATTATCGACTTTATAGGACTCTTGGTGCCACACATCTATACTCAAGGCTCTCTTGACTAGTCTTGGATGAGACGACGTTGGATCGCGGGGCTGTGATTCTAAATATTGCGGGGAAGTCAAATAACTGAGGTAGCCACTCTCATAGGTGAGTTGTGGATTGTTGAAGTAGTAGGTATATGAGTGGTTCAGATCAGTTGATTGACTTGGTAACTAACTAATGAGTAGGTGGGAAGACCTCTTATATACACCATTTGCCCCTATTCGTAGATTAACATGACAGTGACTCCTTGACCCCTTATACTTTCGACATGGATTTCCTTGCACTTTGACGTCGGCCGTGATTAGGTGTAGGGTATCGGGTGCATCGGGCGGTACCACCGGATATATATTTGACTCGGATTTAATCGATTCTAAGTTTCATATGGATATAAGGTGAGAAGGTCTCAAGACTCTTCATGTCTAATAGTGATGGCATAAGACGAATAGGGAACAGTGGAACACGTTGAAAAGTGGACGACTTCAAGGAAATCCTTAGATAGAAGAGATACATCTAACCTAAATCGGCTACCTACCTTGACTGACTTGGCCTTACATCATTGCCAAGCCACGAACTTGCACCTCTCTCCCAAGTCTAATCCAAATATTTCTCTATGTAACCTAGACCAACGGACTCAAGACTCGATTCTAAAGGCCAGCATACAAAGCTATAATACATAGGACGTAAAGGTACTAGGTAATGGCCGCTCCCTCTTATTTGCCGTATCACGAACCATCCTTAGTCGAGCTTCTAATATCATCAACCTTCCTCCTCGCTCTCAATGGCATCAACTCGTTGCTCGACCGCACTTTAGCCTGCGGTCTAATCGGTCAAGTCCTGATAGGCACGGCATGGGGCGAGGCGGGAGCCCGCTGGCTATCCATCGACTTCCAGCGCGTGGTATCCAGTCTCGGTTACCTCGGGCTTATTCTCATCGTATATGCTGGGGGCGTGGGGACCAACGTTGTGGCACTGAGGAAGAACTTTATTCTATCAGTTGCTATAGCGATTACGGGTGTCATTGTCCCAATTGGCCTATCCTTTGCGCTCCTGGCCCCTGCCGGGTCGTTCCTTGGGACGGATAGTAGCGCGACGCTTCTGCCGGCCTTTGCTGCCGGCGCTGCGTTGTGCTCCACGAGTCTAGGTACTACGTTCTCCGTGCTACAGGTGAGTGGGCTGAGTCGTACGAGACTGGGCGCCGCTCTAGCTTCGGCGGCACTTCTTGATGATGTGGTTGGATTGGTGATGGTCCGCATTATCACTAGTCTCGGACAGAAAGGAAACAATGGGAGTGAGTGAAACCAACAACCATCTCCTGACTTAACGGTGGGGAAAACGACATCCCTGATCTCGTACTACGGGTGCCTCTAAGGCATCTAAACATTTTGTAAAGAACGATGGTTACTAATTTCATGTGTTGAAAGTTGAACCAGCAACAATCTTGAGGCCTGTGTTAGTCTCCGTTGCATTCGCCGTGGTCGTGCCTCTCACGTGTCGCTATATCCTGAAGCCCGGGAAGACAGTCCTAGGCCGCCTCGTACAAGGGGGGAATGGCAAGAGGGAAGAGGAGATGGAAGGGAACACTGGTGATAAAATGAGAATAACAGCTTGGATCCATTCTCAAGAAGCTGCATTCGTCGCCCAGACGGCGCTTTTGATCCTACTAATTGTCGCAGCTAATTATGCTGGAGCTTCGATCTTACTCGCTGCTTATCTTGCGGGCGTGATCGTGAGCTGGTGGAGCGGGCAAAAAGAATCTTCTCAGCCACCATCTGCCGAGAATCATCTAGCGGAAACGTCGTCGTCGACAGAGCGGCGGGCGCAGGGCCCTGGTAGACCGGAGCTTGAGCTCACTGGTGATCGCTCGTCTTCGGAGATGATAGACCAGGAGAGTCCTACTCTGCAGCATACGGCCCCAGGGGTCTTTGATATATATTATGCACAGGTTGTGAATCGTGTGCTGAAACCATTTTTCTTCGTGAGTGCTTCCATCTAGGATTTACATTCGACCTCGGCCGATCCCTAACGCTCACTGCTTCAGGCATCAATAGGATTTTCCATTCCGATATCACAGCTATTTGTAGGCGAGATAGTGTGGCGGGGTATGATTTACAGCATACTTATGATTATTGGCAAACTTGTCTGCGGCCTTTGGCTTGTGCGCTTTCCGGTGTCTTTATCAGATACATTGCGAAGGGTGGTTTCATTCATTGCATTGAAGTATAGTCAGGTCGTGTCCAAGATCCGGTCTTGGGGTTTCAGACTTACGATAAAGTCGAGAGTAACCAACGAGCGCCAGTCAAACGAAATCCCGTCAGTCCCGACAATATCTATAGAACAAAGCACACCGCCATCTTCCCAGAGACCACAACCAATCTCCCATACTTCCTCGCATTCTCCGAATCCTGGATTAGTTACGCCCCCTAAACCCCTTTCCTTATACCCGGCGGGGGTGATGGGTTGTGCCATGGTTGCTCGCGGCGAGATCGGATTTCTCATCTCATCGACAGCAGAAAGCCAAGGTGTATTTCGCCGCATAGACGAGGACGCCTCCAAAGCTTCCAAGGTCTTTCTCATCGTAACCTGGGCTATATTCCTCTGCACGATCCTCGGGCCTCTCTGCACCGGCTTACTTGTCAAACGGATCAAGAAACTTGAGGAGGCTCGCGCGGCGTCGAGAGGCGGAGGTCAGAGTGCCCTGGGCGTTTGGGGTGTTGGATAAGGTAGATATTGGCGCCGTAAGATATCTTTAACCTGTGTATAGCCTTCGCCGCGAATCTAACCTGCCGTCACTCCATGTGCGGTTATTGAAAGAAAAATACAAATTGGGACATTTCACCATGTGAAAACTTACACGGCATCTAACGCTCTTACCCTCATAACTTGCACCTTTGTATGAAAATTCTACCACGCACGAGTTACTATGTTGGTCAGCCAAGAAGGACTATCCCTCATATGTATTTGGGTCGCTTCAAGGCTCTACCGTTATGATTGTGACCTGTACGAGAAGATAGATGTTACCTACGTAATTCGAAGTAGATGGTATAAGTATTGCGCGGTTTGGTGCCTGTTGCACTTAGGTACAAGGCGCAGCTCTCACTCTCACCCCGTCTCCTCGCCTTCTACATATGCTGTATATTCTAATGTAGGTCGATGCTGATCGAAGAATTAGCTTGCTATTTGAATGTGCTAAGGCACGATGGCACGATGTCACACCTTATAGGCTGCCACTACCCTCGTACATACTAATGTTCGAACTGTCGTCCGACCGCGCCGCGGATTCATCTGCCGAGTCCTAATCATGCATTTCGGTCGTAAGTTGGCTGTTCAAGGTGCGTTGAATACCTCTAATGCTGTATCTTTCTGAAGTTGATTTAGGAAATATATTTTAGCAAATGAAAACCTACGGAAGCGACTAGTAGATACTCGTCGCATGACTTTTCGTACTTTGAGCATCGCACAAAGATCAACACATGTCCTCAAAGGCATAAATAGATAATTGTTCACCGATTTCTATATATTGATACACGCAATGGGATGCATAACATTAGGCCCTTGCCCAAAAGGCCTTCCATCATGCAACCCTAAGTCAAGGGTACTACAACATACAAGTTTTAGTCATCCTTCATAGACGCCGTAGAATGCCCTTTCATCATAAACTAAACCGTACCGATGCTCGTGCAAAATACACATTGCCATTACGCTGGCCACACACGATGGCCTTTAATGGCTTCATGCCCAAACCTCTAGTCGTGACTTTTTTCGTAGCACATATTGGTCATGTGCGGTTCTATATGCGGATGTATAGCCAGCCCATAAACGGCTCCAGGCGGGCTAATTGACGTTTTGTTTTGAGACAATTATTGTGCCTGCCTCACGATATTCAAGAATTGCTCCGCAATCTGTTGACGTTGATTAGATAACTGAGGATGGGAGATGAGTCAGACGTTCAAGTAGCACTTACATCGCGGTCCGCCTTGATAAATGGCTGGTCGAAGAACATGTACTTCTGTTCCTTGGTGAGCTCGAGAATGACGGTCACTAAGCCCCATGGCTGCGGCCAGTATCCCGCTAATCGTTCAAGTAGGATTCGAACAATTTGTTGGCGGATATCTGTTTCTTCGGGATCATTCATGTCTTGGGAGAACAAATCGAGGATAACGTGGGTAAAGTACTCGGTTGTAGGTTTTGGATATTGTAATCGGTCGATGATGCTACCTAATAAATAGTAGCGACCTTCAGGGGATAACTCGTGTACCAAGAGTGACAAAGTGGTCACATCAGGAGAGCCGGGAACGAAGACTGGTCCTGTTGATCGTCGAGATTTAGAGACTGCATGGTCGCCAATATATTCTACTATGTCATCGATGAACTTCGGGTCAACCGTGAGAGGTACGTGTCCAAAGATAGTTTCGGTTCCAGTTCCGGTGCCTTTCTTAATGGCATGTGTAAGGTGTGCGATGGCATCCTCGGATGGACCTACTGCCATGAGTTGCTCGAGAACACTTCTTATTCCTGTTTCCCTAAGCGCTATGGACAGAATAATTCTGTCTGCTTCTGAGGTTTGAGAAGCAACATCTTCCCCAGCATCCGACCTGGGGCTACAGTGTAGGACGATGTTTCTCAACTGTCTCACGTGAGGCGCGATACTGCTACATAGTTGGATAGCATTGGCTGACACATAATCCGCATAGTCATGTGTGAGCAATACCATTAGCTTGACAGTTGCTCGATAATAGTCTTTGACTACATCTGCGATGTCAATGACTTTCATATGCTCGGACACGTTTCTTAGAAGTGACTGGAGGATCAGAGTGAACGGCGCCCAACCCGATTTCCCCTCAAGAGCGAGCAAGTTAGGCAAGAATAGTCTGTGTCCAACGAGATATACCCAGGCAAAAGCGAAGCCTGGGAACCGCTCTGGGCCGAGGCGTAGGAGGGTATTTGCTAGTTCTAGTAGAACGTCTTTCCGATACGGCTGAAGATTATCCACGAAAATGTTGTCAATAGCGTGTATCAGCATCACGAATAGACGGAAAAAGACACGCGTGTTGAATCGTTCTCCTCGAGTCAAGTGATGGTGGTTGAGTAGAACGGAGACTAGAGCAAAAACGGATCGGAAAACTGGAACAGGGCCGTTTTGAGGATCTCCACTCTCATCGGCGCTGTCTTTGGCGAAAATTTCGACCATTTTCACAAGCGCTTCCACGTATGCGAGGGCCTCATTCTTACTGTTTACCCCGGCATGCATGACCTGCTCATACTGGTTTATCGAGGTTTCAATGCCCTTGCGTAGGAACAACAAAAAGTCGTCCCGACCGTTGACAATTCCGTCGCCACGCATCCGCCGGACGAAACCCACTAGTGCTTTTTCAGTTGCATTGGAATTCGACAGTGCTCTTACCCACTCTTCTAGGATGTAGTCGAAAAGCTCTCCTCGTTCGGCCGTATCGTCGATTTGAGGCTTCGACAATCCCGACTTTAGTAATTTTGCCTTTAGTTGCTGCCCAGCCTCGAGGTTGGGGTCTTCGTTGATCCATTCCCATGCAGCTACAAAACTATGCACAAAATCAGCGTATAACGCAACCGGTCTGTCGTTGAATAGAGTTAAGTCTAAAAGTTGTTCGAAGAACTCCAAGTACGGTTCTTCCCGTTGAGCAAGGACCTTTGCTGTCATTGTGTCAATGTTATGTAAGTCAAGAAGGTCCGTCTGAAGCAAAGCGGATATCAGAGGGACGTTGAGAATGTTCTGAGCTGGTTGATTGTACAGACTGACTTGAACTCGATCGCGCAAATTCGAGCCAGAACTAGCTGAAATCCTCAATATCAACTCGAGGATATGAACAAGCGCCTCGACGAACAAGGTACCGTGATTGTATCTGCTGCTGAACAATAGATTGCAAATCTTCTCTGCCGCATGGACAGCGGGCCCATCCGAGTTTTGGGAAGTCTTGATGATGAGCTGAGTAAACGCGTCTACCACATCGAGGATACCATGCGCCTTAGGAACTTCACTGAAATGAGTCTCCTGGGAGCTATCGGCTGTAATTTTCAACTCTTCCAGATACTTTGAGATCCTCTCTTCAATGACTCTAGCATCCAATTGGCCGGGATGAGCTGAAGGGCGACCGTTAGTCACTCCTGCGTGCATATGCGAGTATGGTAGCTGCGAACTCAGATGTTGCAGAGATGGCGTTTCCGCGGGCGTGGGTAGGTTAGGAACAGCACTGTACTGCTCCGAAAGGACCTCATTAGCTATGATCCTAGTTGCATCGGAGGCAGAGGCGGCATGCGCGCTGGTGCTTTGAGCGATACCTCTTGGTTGCCTGGCGAAATCATCATAGATAGCCATCTGCTCTGCATTCAAACCCGATGTATTTGGGGCGAGCTTGAAGGGGTGAGGGATCGTCATAGCCCATCGAGTGAGCCCTTGGTCGACATACGGTTCATTGGGTCTCTGTAAACGATGTCGCCGCCGTGCCTCCATTTCACCTTCAATCATCTCCTCAATTTCTGGAACGGCACGATCTTCTGCCTGTTTCTCGATGATATTGCATGCAAGATCCAGGTTGGAATTGACGCACATTAGAATCGTGCCTTCTGGCAGACCTTGCGGAAGATCACTCGCGGCGGCTCGCAGATAATTTGTGATGTTTGCCCTCAGAGGCTCTTTGGAGGTAACTTGTGCCAGGCTTCCAGCCGTTGCCTTCACCATATTAATTGCCGCGGTTCGAAGCCTAGCTTCGTCAGGTTCTGTAGAAAAGTCCTTGTGAATCATTTGCTGGGTGCTAATAGCCGCGATCGTGACAGATCTGTCGACAACAGGCTGAATAATGTCGTGCAATGCTTTTGTAACAGCGTTGCGCACCATATCATGAAGCCGGGCAGTGTTCACTACCATCTCGTTTGTCGGTGGAATTGACAACAGGCTACCAACTTCTGGGACCGATACCGGAAGACTCTGTGGTGATAATCCGGTGGCGACGGGACCAGGCAAACCGTTTAGAGAGAGGCTTTCGAATTGATCAAGTTCTGGGACTGAGAGCTCACCCGTATCATCAATGGGCTCACGATCTTGCAGCTCGCTAGAGGGTTCTATACTCTTGTGGTCGAGATTCAGATCCTTGCACAGAACCTCAATCTCAAACTTCTGATTGAGCTTAAGCTCAGCCGTATGATACAACTCGATGAGAAGATGGATAATGTCCATCAACCAAGGGTTAGGCGGGCGGAAGATACTCGATTTAGAAGCCTGGATGAGGACTTTGCACACGAAGGGTACCACGACTACTAAACGTTTAGTATCGTGGGCTTCTATTAGAAGCTGTTTGAAGGCGATGTTCTTGTGTTTGATGGGTTGGTCCCGTGCTAGCGTGAGGAGTCCCAACCAGGCACCTAGATACTTGAGATGCGTCCTATCAGTAGAACTCTGCATAGTGCTTTCCGCATTGAGCATCCGTGCTACGCTTATGTAGGTCTGCCTTAGAACTTCAGACCATAGGCCACGGTGTTGGAAGAGTTTGACAAGATCAAGATAGACTTGATGGTAGTTGGGTTGCATTTTGGCGCGTTCCTCCACCAGATGGCTTGCAAACCACTGCTGGTGACGCTCGTCCATGATTTCACATATCTCCCGGAATGTGGTCTGAAGTGATGTTGTCGTTAAGTTGTTGAGACCGAATTGGATCTTGTCTTGAATTTCCATAACTGGATCTTCAAATATGAGCTCAAAATTTGGAGGGTCGATATTAATAGCCGTAAAAGGAGGCGCATGGGCATCAGAGGCTTCAACGGAGCCGTTTACCATCGTGTCATTTCCTAAATGATTGGCTGCTCCACTTCCATTCTGAGCGCGCGCCTTTTCTTCTTCGTCCTCACGAACAACTTCTTCCGCCTTTCTCCAAGCCTCCGTTCCGTGGAGTCCGGGAATTTGCAATAACTGTTTGCAAAACCCGGGCCATTCTCTGAAACGTGAAAATAACTGCATCAAAGCCTGCAGACCAAACTTGTACATGTTCTCTTCCGGCCTGTGGTCTCTGACCGCTTCAAGAATCATCCCAAGCCCGATTTTAAGTGGTAGCTCTGAAATCAGCTTATGCGAAATAATTCCACCAAATAGGACAGCGGTAGTGGCTAAGGCCTCCAAAGGATAACCAGCGAAGTGAGAGTATTCATCAAAGAGCCCATGGATCATACAGGCAAATATGTCTTGTTCAAGCGGCTCTCGAGAGTGCTTGTAGGCCTCAAGTCGCTGAACAACCACCTTGACTTCGCTCTCTTCGCTGTACATCTTTTTGTACTGCTCTTCCATCTTCGCAACGGCAGCCTGGGGGAGACCATGGCCATTTTGCCCATTGGTATCGATGATGTCATCATAGCCCTCACCGTAATTGACCAGCCTGGGATAGGCGGTGATGCACACACGTTGAACCATAATAAGCTCAGGAATTGGTCCACGGGGAAGAAAATCCTCCAATATCTGTAGGAGGGCTAGAACAGTCTTGAGGTGAAGTGACGTACTCGTGTTCTGGGGTATTTGACCATTCAGGGCCTTCTGGGACTGTATTTCAAGGTTTGCCTTGATGAGTAAGAACTGAACCAAAGCTGGCGATATCGTGGGACTTCTTTCCGCAATGTTACGGGCCCATTGCGTGAGATCTAGTTGGCCCTCGGCATGAGCAAGAGATGCAAGATCAAGTCCAAAACCATTGGCAAGGTATACAAGATCATCTAACCAACCATGCTTCATGACATGGTCAAAGATGAGGGGGAGATCTGCCGGTTTCATCGCGTGAGCATCTACAAGTCTCTGGGTTACCCAGTCACTATCCTTCCTCCATAAGCTATCCAGGACAAATTCATGATATTCAGATCGGCGATGAAGAAAGTTTTCGAATAGGGACGCAAGCGTGTCTACAGCCATGGGCGGCCACGGCTTCGGTACGCCAAAGGCAGATACGATGAAGATGTCTAAATTAGGAACGACTACTTCTTGAAACAGGCGCTTAGCTTCTGTGCTTTGCGAAGCATGCAGAGAATGGAGGGCGACTTGAAAGATAGCCGACAGCGCTGGACCAGAAACGAGCGGGTGTTTGACGGCTATCGAGGCTCGTTCACGAACCTCTGGCGGTGATTGAGCATAGTCATCAAGAGTAAAAGTTGGCTGAAGACCCGGTATAGTGCTCGCGTCAAGATCGTCTGGTGTCAGCGAAGCGAACGCGCAAATGAAGGATAGTTGGGTTTCAGGATTCTCCCAGTGTGACCCGCCCCAGAGGCACTGGATATCGAAGGCTAGTGAATGGCTATCGTTCGCTTGGGCAATCGGTAAAAGAGCGTTATACAGTCGTAAGAACTGCGCGGAGGACACTCGTACATCGCGCTGATCAAAGTATCCAATAACATCTTGCCAGATAAAGGCTGGGGATACGACCCGACGAAGTGCAGCAACCAGGACGGATGGATTATGTCGGTAGGTGATGCTAATGGTAGTATAGGTCAAGGCAGCAGACACTTGCTCTTCGGTCAGCTGGATATTAGGAGGCCGAGTCTGGAGGTAGCCTAAACATGTGTCCTCGTCACGGGTAAAATCGACGCCGATTGCCCGAATATATAGAGCTAGGGCATTAGGAGGTTTCTCGCCCAAGACCCGAATCAGGTCCAAAGCAGCTAAAACTTCCATAGGAGGTGCATGATCTGAATGGGACCAGCGTGACTGCACTTTGTGGCTCAGCTCGTGCTTGGCAGCAGAGTTGAAGTTAGGCGGGTGTCCCTGAATATATCGGTCGACAATAGTAGCGATGAAGGATGGACTTAGATCAGAATGATCGCCATAATTAGGCCGGGAGATTATATTAACGAAGGTTGGAAAATTAGTCGAGAGGATGGCATCGGCTGTAACAAAACATCATGGTCAGCATAAACGAGACGGAGCGGAGAGTGGGTACGACGGTAACCGACCCTTAGTCTTCAGATCTGAACGAGAGCCGAACTTGAAGGCCAGTGCTAGAATGGTTTTCTCAAGAGCATCAAGTTTGAAGTGCTCCATAAAGGTAGAAAGGTCAAATTCGCGGAATATGTCCTCATTGGCGGTCTCGATGGACTCGGCTATTTTGGAGGCCTGTTCTAGATCGTGTGAGATCTTATCCATCTCGCCCGCTAATAAGGAGTAGTTGCCGGGATTAGCGGTGGACCTATTCAGGCCCGGGAATATCTGAGCAGCATTGCCGGCGACTAGCCGCGTAAAATATCGAGAGAAGACTTCCATCCCGTGATCATCGAGCAGCTACATAAGCGAAGGACCAAATGTTAGCGACGATAGTCCGGTCGAGGACCTTGATGTAACCGGGAGTACTATACGAACCTTGTTCAGCTGATCGATTTGGAGCTCCCACTTTGCACGGTCTTTGTCCTTGTTGATGGAACTAAGTAGCAGGTAAACCTGGGCAACGACAATTTTGGTGAGAGAGTTATTGCTACCCGTAGTCGGGCTGCTAGTACTCGGGCTTGCGCCAGCACTTAGAGGACCAGTCTGTGACGGATGGGGTGAATGGGTCGAACCTGTCTGCAAACCTTGAGCAGGAACAGGCGAAAAGGTTCCGGATCTTGAATGGGATGAGGGCGGAGGGACCATGAGGGTGGTGGTCAGGGGTCTGGTCTGGTGGAGGGGAAGAAGGGGGAAGGGAAATTGGGAGATGGGGTGAAGTGAAATGCGAATCCCCTAGAACCCCTCGCAAAATCACACAGAATGGCGACTAACTATCCCACTGAGAGTATCCCACTGAGAGCGAAAGCCACACAAGCAGACACACGAAGGCTACGGGGCTACTCGACGACGAAGAGATGGCGTAGGCTTATCGACTCGTTGGGCAATGAGGTCATGAGCCTAGCTGACTGACTGGTCGTCGAGGTCGAGATGGTAGGCAGTGTTTGTCCGGATGGGAATCGAGTAATCTATGAATGGGATAGAAGAGCGTCGACGTTG
Source organism: Xylaria sp. Z50 (assembly GCA_037356035.1). Classification (NCBI taxonomy): domain Eukaryota; kingdom Fungi; phylum Ascomycota; class Sordariomycetes; order Xylariales; family Xylariaceae; genus Xylaria; species Xylaria sp. Z50. Next base: position 189,076 of record JBAWJU010000062.1, read on the forward strand.
GGTGGGTATGGTGGAAAGGATGAATAGCCTCGTCCGGTGAGTCTAGTCGTTTAGTCAGGCGAAAGCTGATATGCCTGTCAAATTTGTAGTCGGCGAGAAAGGCTAAGCTCGCATCCACTGTGCAGCGCTTAGTTGAACGCCTGCTTCTCAAATGCAGTGGTAGATGTCGAGCTCGATGAGATGCTGTGCGGTGCGATGGTACGGCTGGCGCGTCTTACTGCGGTCGACCTCGAAGGCGAGGGTCAAGGATTTGCTTTGGCGGGAAACGGGCTGTCGCACGGTGGCGATGAGGATATCGACGAGTAGAGGTTAATCAAAATTTAGTTATACTTTGGCCGGGAAGAGGGTTATTGGGCGTGGTTGGGACTATGGCGGTTGCATAAATTTTGGGTTGAGGTTTTGTAGGAGGAACAGGTAGAGTCTGGGGGATGGATCATGTGGTGGAGGCAGAAGAAGCAGAGATCGATGCTGGTACAAGGTACTTTGCCTACCTCCAACTTGGATGTATAGCACCGTACTACTTAGGTAATAATGTACTACGAGGAGAGCGCCCCCCAACCCACTGCTGCCGCCTGGCCCTGTGAAAGCCTTCGGTATGGAGGGAGTGTACCTAAGTAGGTAGCCCAACGTACATGGAGGTACGACGCTGCCCCAAGGTACGTACTGCACATCAAGTACTTGAGTACATACCCTGACTACGGCTGGTCATAGCTTCGTCCCACCTACGTTCAACAGCTGTGTTCACTTGACAAAGCCTAGGTACCTACCTGCATACCTCAGGCACCTACCAGGCTACCAGGACTCCAATGCTCTTTCAAGATCAGTGACCAGCTTCATAGACCGGCCTCATAGTCCCGTCTCACCTTCATACCTCCTATTGAAAGTCCATCCATGCAGCTTATACTCTACCGAGCTGGCCGTCTTTCAATGCTTTTCTTTCAAGGCCGGTCCACTAGGCACTTCGATAATATTCACTTCATCCTTGCGCACCAATTAGCATTTACTTCGTCTCATCACTATCCTTGTAGATCCAGCCAAATAGTTAAAATAAGTCAAGATATCGATATCTTCTAAGTCATTCAGAGAAGGGATATCAGTTGTTTCGTGACATTTGAAACACGCTCGCTAGAAGAATCCATGAAATGATATTAAATAGGGTAACGAAAGCAGCTAGAACACGCTCACAAGGGCCCGAAATGGAAATGTTGGGCTGCATCAGTGTCAGGAAACCCCTAATTCGTTGCAATATCCAACCTTGATGCATCATCATAATATGTAAGGGATAAGCAACATGATCGATGTCTTGGTCTGACCAAACCCGCGGAATCTATAATCTCGCCCAGTCATCTTGCTCGCGTTAACCGCCTTTCATTTAACAGCTAGATAGATGCTCTTGAATCATGGCTCGGCTCGACAAAGCGGACCATCCTGAGTTGGCAAGCCATGGTCAACAGCCCTTACGATCCAACTCTCGCTCCCCACGCCAACAGGAGTGTAAAACAAGTTCCAAGGATCCCAGCTTGTTTTCACTTCCACAAGCCTCGCATAATTGTTGCCATAGAACGCTCTCTGCCACTCCGGTTCCTCGATATCGCCCTCATTAATGTACGATCCACCCTCGGGCGTGGCCCGTCGGATTTGATTCATGTACACGTTGAATTGTGTGTGTGCGTCTCGTACGCCCTGAGCCGAGAGGCCCCGCAAGTTCGTGCCTTCGAACACATCGGCATGCATCACTGCGATATCATGAGTCAATCACGCCCCTATCGTACAGAATCTGCGGGCATTATAGGAATGTGTAGGAACCTCGAGACATGATTCTATTCAGAACTAGTAGCCTCTGCCTAGTCCTAACATAGTCTCAAAGAGAAATGAAATTATGATATAACTCACCGCCTATACGAAAGGCAGGGTTAACGGCGCTGCTGCGACCTGGGTATCCTGCGACATCGAGGCTGGTCATGAATTCAGAGTCAGCATTCATCGTTTATTGCAATTAACATCGAGTGTTTCGGGTAGCCACAGGAGCGTTAGAATGCAAATCTCTGATAAGGCAACTCATACTCCCAGCATACGTCAAAAGAGGGCATAAAAGACTTCAGAGTACTAACGTAGGCGCCATGTTAATCCCATGAAAAAAATAGCCAGCCTCGACAGTATTGCGAATAGCTTTCTGCGTAACAGCGAAGCGGCTCGGATCCTCGAAGCTCACCCGAGGGAAGATTCGACTAGCAAAGCGTCCACCGCTACCAGGCGTGTCTCCGACGCCATGGCTCACATCTTCCCAGTTAGAGGCCTGTGTAACACTGGAAGCAGGCAAGTTGATCCCGAGCGCTGCAATGCGGTCGTACAACTGTTTTACGAACGCAGTAAGCTGTGTGGCTGACATACCCGGCATCTCGATGCTTGCCGAGAAACTAGCTCCTGGCGGAGCATTGCTACTAGGCGCGATACGTGACACCGAACTGTATGCCGTGCCCCCGTTGTCTACGATGTCTAGCCCGAACTTGTGATATGCGTCGAAAGCTGCCCAAAAGGGTGCTGTGGCATTATTGGGAGAGTTTGCGGCCGGCCGGACGGAAAAGCTAAGTGAGGAGCTGAGCACAGAAGTTGCAGGATGGGCTTTCACAATCGCAGATGTCACAATGCCATATGCGCCTAAGTGGCGAACACCTTCGTTAGTCTATCGCCGTCCTTGAGAAGAGAGATGGTGTATGTGGGAGGGTATTCGCGCTTACTTCCACCTCCCCCGCGTAGTGCGAAGAATAAGTCCTCGTTCTGATTCACATCCGCCGTCACGAACCGCCCATCGGCTGTGACAACCTCTAGCGACAATACTTGATCGGCTCCCATGCCGTAAGTTGAGGCGAGCGCCGAATGACCACCACCTGTGATCCATCCCCCGTACGCGCCGACGGTATAGGGACCAGCGACTAAGACTGTCATGTTATACTTAGCCATCATGCTAAATAACTCCCAACTCTCTAGTCCCGCGCCAACACGCGCAGCCATGCCCTTATACTCGCCGATACTATACTCGGGTAGGAATTCAAATTCCTTCAGCCAGTGCGTCCAGATACTCACGGCACCGAAACCCGTAGACCGCCCATAGAAATCATGACCCGTATTCCTACCACGATTAGTACAGACGTCATCCTAGGATCGTGACCTGAAATTTCCTCAACGGGCCAATCTCTAAGGAAATACTGTCAACTCACTTGACAACTAGTCGGAGATTTTTATTCCGCGCGAAGTTCACCGTAGCCTGGATCTGCTTCACCGTCGTGACATTTACAACATAGCTAGGCCACCCGCCCTGAGTACAGTTTAGACCTGTAGTGCTTGCGGCGGCGTAGCACGTGTCGCCCTCGGGCCACATAGTGAGGACCGTAAGTGGGTCATTGATGTAGAAGCGTGATGAGCTTGTGTTGCGAAGCAGGAAGTTGCACTGATTTGTGTCCTTATAAGGGCCATTATAACAGACGGCGGCGGCGGGGATGGGCTTGAGTAAAGCGCCGTCGAGAGAACCGTTCAACTGTGTCCACTCCGCTTCGAGAGGCCATGCAGTCGTTCCTGGGTAAACTTTGCATTCCGGTCCATCATATACAGGGCTTGCCGTGGACCTGTCAGCGAAATCAATGGCAGAGAAGTTGCCAATATCATCTTCTTCGAGCACCGTAGCCTCGAAGGGGAAGTTGATACAGCCGGCCCTTGATGCCAGGGTAAAGATACCTGCAAGTACAAGAAAACGCATGGTCTTAGTATAACCAGTCACGTAACAAGTTAAGGCTGTGTACCTTTTTAGGTCTATGATGTGCCAATTGGTGATAGAAGAGCGCTCTGCCCATTCTGATATATACCTACTATGCGTGCCCTCATGATCCCGGGACAATGGGATGATCTGATCAACTATCAGATGTAACCGACATAACTCCATGAACAATACATCTTACAACGCTGACATGAATGCTCCATACTCGGGCACACAACTACTGCCGTCGAAACTACTGCAACGTGATGATGCCCCGTTTTGTAAAATGAGGCGCTTCTTCCACTCCCCACTCATGTTCAAACAACTCATGCCTACAATATCTACGGGCAACGCACGGGAGAGTAACCCGATATAACGGTAGTAACCAAGGATGCTATTAATAGCATCATGCATCGGCGGCCGAATTACAGTCCGATTTAGTTACAATTCGAAGCATAACCCATTGTCATAGTTTATCAGCCTGACACCCCTCTCTCCACGGGGGTCCACGCTCTTCTTTGCAGGTATGAGCAGAAAAAGGCACCAGCTTGCCTAGGCTATCATCTTTCGTCCATACTGTCCCGTGACTGGTCTCCCGTGTGAACAGTTCCCGGCGATTTGGAAAGTAACCTTAGAACAGACACACTATCTTTGTGGTCATGTATCGTTTCCGCGCCGAATATTACTACATTCGGTAAACCATACTGCGTTACATTACATAGGCACGCCTTTTCCGAGCACCAAGATCTCATGTCTTAATATATTTTTAAGTGATCAAGTAGTTCAATAGCTTCAAAGGTAGCATCAGGCAAGAAATATATAAGCAACTAAGCAGGCGCGGGTCCGGTCTCGTCCCAACGGAGCCGGGTGTCTAGCCTGCAGGTAGTATGCCAAGCGCCTATCATTTACTTAGGTATGTATATAATCAGGAATCTGCCCTAGAGATATCGATTAAATACCTGCCTAGACCAGGTAAGCATGTAGTTTGGCGTGCTAGATAGGGGGGATGTCACCTTGGCTGCAGCTCTTTACCCCAGCTTTCGGGCTTGTCAGATATTATCTAATGTGTTATTCCCCGATTCATAATCTATCTCTTATGCGGCACGGGCTGTTGACAACCCAAGAACCAGGATGAAATTGTCCCGCTCTGGGATGCCCAGCGTTGGTTGGAGGGAAGGATTTAATTATTACATAAGACTGCCTTTCCCGTTCACCGCCCCCCAAACGTCGAGTGAGCGAGTCCGTTGGGAGAGGAGGAGGAAAGAGGAATATGCGGTCTGTCTTGGATCTTCTCTTTGAGTGCCTTAGCTATAATACACGCTTCTTTCGATTATATGCATATGAGAGCTTTTAACCCGGAATAAGACATCGAAGCATGCCCCTAAAGTATGAACGCATCAGTCATGCAATGTCATTACGATCAAATGAATAAGCCTCGAGAACCGTATCATCTTTACATAATCCAATTTTGCAATACTAGCATAGGAATAATTAAAAGAGGTAACACTCTAGGAACCCTTTAATACTAGTAGCTAAACAGAAGATAGATAGCAAGCTTCTCTCGCAAATTCAATCAAGCCGGCGTCGGCGTAGCTGTGGCAGAAAGCACTGCAGAAGCTGCACTCGAGCAGACACATCCTTGGCCCGAAATACTCGTGATAGGAGGGGCAAAGCACGTGGCCTCAGCGGTGAAAGACACCAAAGTCGTAGTAGATGGAGTATCCCTAACGGTGCTCGCCTTCACTAGCACAGGGATAGCCTGACCAGTCGATAAACTGAACACGCGATGTCCCAGGACTTTCAACGACGTAGAAATTTGTCCCGAGTGCGTGGTAAGGCTAATCCAAGTGCTTTCATCATTGCTGAAGATATCGTCAAAGACCGCTTTTGTGCGCTTAGTCTTTGCCTCATCCGTCTCACCCTCATCGCCCCTCCATAGTAAGTCAGTCTCCGTAAAACCACTCTCGAACCGAAATCCCGGTAAGAGCGTCTTAAGGGTCGTCTTGCTAGAGCGTTCGTCACATGAGCGTATTGAGATGCCTTCTCGTAACGATTCCTTTATCGTTGGCGCGAAGGGACGAGATTTCGGCAGAGCGAGATTCGCAAACGTTAGGTTGGCAGTTGTCGCAGAACGCGTTAGCGGACTGCTGTAGTACGTCTGCGGAGCCGGGATCTTCGACACTGCGAGAGCATGTTTCCAGAACTCGTTTGCTTTGGTGCATTGCGCCAGCCCGGCGTCTGTCAGGCGTGCGTCCTTCCAGACTACGGTGCCATTTCCATCCAGTGGGCCCCAGTAACACTGTATGATTCGTTAGCCCTATAGTCCTGCTACTATTACTCGCGCTCATAAGAGGACCTACATTCCAGGCGGGTGTTCCATAGTAGCTTTCTGCAGCATTGTGGTAACCCTCGCCGTGCCGCGCCATGAACAAAACTTTGTACTGCGTGTTCTTATCGGCGTTGCGATTTAGGGTGTTGACGTAATTTTCGAAACGCTGCCATTGCGTCTTCTTCCCTTGCCGATCGAACTCCTCGTCAGTGGGATATGATCTATTGATGAGACCATAGTTCACAGTGGTCTATCATCTCGTTAGCAAACCCGTACTAACATGATGGCGGCGAAAATTAATTAGGAGAGGGGAGCAGCACATAATCGAAGATTTTGGGGTCTGTAGCCAGATCATCCTGTAGGAAAAATCCACCGATAGTCGTATAGTTTATAGCTGACTTATGTTGATTGCATTGCCGGGCTAATGAGGTCGCGCTCAGCGAAAGTAGGGTAAAGACTGTTGCTGCTAACATTATGGCATCTAATAAATAAACATATTAGGACCACACCAACATGAAACGAGCTGTATTGAAAGAAAGCAACGTATATATGGAAAGAATAGCCGTGATACTTGGGGATAATATAGGAAACGTGCACATATGCACAACATACGCTAATATTTCTCCCCACCCCTACTTGAGGGTCTTCGGTTCTAGATTGTGGCCGCTTTGGGTGTACGTAAACCTACGCAATCAATGAACCCCTTGACTAGTTCTAGTTGTGAGCTAAGTTATTCTGACTATAATGCTAGCAAGTATCCTTTGTTGAAATGCACCAATACATGAGGACTGTGTTGGATCGTGTCGATCGTGGTGAGGTGAGGTCAAGTGGGGAATAATTACCGAGCCTTGGCAGAAGATGGAACGGTGTCAATTGACCAATGGATCGGCAACGTGGGTGCTCAACATTCACCATGACTGTTAATAAGGAACATAGCAAACTACTATCCTAAGGCCAGTAACAATAGTTTTTACCGGACTTATAATTGCTAACCCTTACACCTTTACATAGTAAAGTTGAATAGGAATATGCCATCGATACTTCGCTTCTAAGGGCATACTCATTTTCAAAGGTTTGTAGAGCCTTCAGGTATCATGTCGTTATCATAATATATAATCACAATCGAACCTTTCTTAATATAAGTGAAGGTCTTACTCAGTGAATGGGCAGGACTAACTTACCCTTGCTCCCCAACGATTATTTTAGTATACTTCTCAAGTTGCTTGACCTGTGTTACGCAGCCAGTTAAACTATCGTTGTATGAGTAACTGTAAATTTGTCCCAATCTAAGTTCTCGCTGCTGCTCTTCACTAGTGTGTTTTGCACTAGCAGCATATTCTCTCTCGAGCTCAAACACTCGGTCAAGCAAACGTTTCCTAGCGACAGCAGCGCTTGGGAGGTATTTCTGGGAAATTCAGAGTTAGCATTGTCACAGAGAGAAGCCCAAGGGAAAATCTCACCGGTACTGGTCTGTCGGCGCGCAGTGCCCCCGACAGAACATATAGATTCGTTAGCACTGTTGCGATCTGATCGCGCCTGTAGCTGAGAAGATCCATAGCTGCCTTGGAATCATCTCCGATGAAATGGGGATGATAAAATAAAGAAGATTGCCGGACTGTAACGATGTGGTCAAAGAACTGCTCACATGCACTGTTGCAAAAGGTTAGTAATACCGTTGTATCGTAGAAGAGAATCTAGATAATCCTAGGAGCTTGCAAAAGCCTCGGGAATAGAAAATCCATAACAAGACAACTCTCATTCCCGTCACGAAGAAGTCATAAAGAATAAGGATTTCAAAATACCTACCTTATGAGAGCCGAGTATGGTAATGGATCAAAGGGAGCCCTTAGGCGGATCTCATGGCGCGTTAATCCCTAGGACAGTTAGCCCTCAATGCATACCCATGTCCGGGGTTAGGGGCTCTTTACCAGCAATTGTCTAAGCCTGACAAATCCTTCTCGTAATCGTCCTTCAAGAACTTCAGAGGCTTTGATGTCTTCTTCCGTCGGTGCATCTCCCTCTTCATAGTACGCGTACTGAGATATAATACCTGCCAGATACAATAAGAATCTACGACAATAGAAAAAGGTCAAAGGCTACTGACTCCTGTAGACTATGCTGCAGTTAAAAATCATCGAAGCAATCCCCTTGCGAAGGTCATGACGAGCGACGAATGGCCAAAGAACCCAATTTACAATGATCGACGCAACGACCCCGAAGACCATTGAGGCCCCCCTAGTCGCTGCAATCTCTGCTATTGATGGTTTGCCTCCTTCAATCACCTCTGATAGGGATACAACAGTGAAAGAGATGCACCCGACCATGCCCGACCTCTGTAATGTTTTAGTAGCATTCAAACGTGGGTGGTTTTTCTAGTATACTTACAGGGTGTGTACTTTGAGTATACCTATACATCATAGGGAGCATCTATTAAACCAGTAAGCAGTTAGCCCTTACAAGACAATACGGAACGGGGGGCGGATAAAAAGGCTAGAAAGGGTCTCAAACTAATACCTACAAATATTACAGCGAACACCGCGATCACAAATGGGTTTCCACTCCCAGCCGCATAGGCCAGGCCCGCCCATACAGAGCCGAGGATAGCGCAGAACGCTCTAGCAAAGAGGTCCTGAACATTCCCGCCGGTCCTAGAAGAGGCTTTGTCAGCTCGATGTTACCATGGGTATTGAGGTCTTACCTAGGACCCATTATCAGCCAGCCCATCACCACACCCCACCATCCATCATAGCGATCCCACCAAGAATGACTATCTACTAGGTACGCAGGTACCGCGAGCAGGGAGGTAACCAAGGCAGTCTTAAGCCCGAACCGTGTTTCAAAGCCCTGCATCCGATGAAGAAGAGTCCAAACCCGGTAGCGAAAAGGGGATTCTCTGGACTCGGAGCTGTTGGTGAGATCATTGGCCGTTGCGGTTGGGGAACTACCATTTTGTTGACTGGTGGGTGCCCCCTTTTGTTGAACCGGCTGGAAGTCTCGAGACTTGATCTTTTTGATAATTCTGGCGATATCATTGAAACTTCTGAAATATGAACCTACTATCGTTAGCTTATTGAAAAGCGTATAATTTATCGTGTCTTACCGGCTGTGACACCCCCTCTATCGTGGCGAACTTGGGCATTAGTTCGGTGGATGGCCTTCTGAAATGGGTAAGAAGGTAAGTGGAAGTGCGGATATTTTGGCTGTCTCTGCTGTAACTCGTTTAGCTGAATCACGAGAGATTTAATCGAATTAGCCGCTTGGTGAAGCGAAAGGCAGAACGCAAAGATTTTGACTACATTGGGGAACCTCGAATATGTATGTGGTAGCCTTTTGCTAGCTAAGACTTCTTCTTGTCGAGTATTGAACGTAGTGATCTGCCTTTGTAGATCGATCAAAGTGCTATAGGTATCGCTCGATATGTTGTATGGAGGTCCCAGATAACGTCGATGTCCACACATATCCATTAAGGCGGCGTCGCAGCATTGTAAGGCTGACTTCATTGATAGTAATAAGTTGCCAGTAGGTATTTCCAAACAGTCAGTGACAAATTTCGCTATCTCCTCTCCCTCGGTCTGACCGGAGACTCCAGGCCCATTATCCATTTCGATGATAAATTCGGGAGGCTCTTGATGAGCCGAGATATCTCGATTGGATGCGTCGTCACCCGTGGAAAATTTAGGTAGCATAGTTTCTGTTTTCAAACTTACTGTAGTATTTGTGGTTAGTAATTCTCTTTATACGCGATCTGTGTTGCTTGAAAATAGTGGGAGGCTCTATAGGCATGATGACTTAAACTAGAAGCTTGACGCTCCGGGAGATTCTAAGAAATGGGGACTACGACTGAATAGCTCCGATATCATCATTAAATAACTTACAGAGAGACCGAATTACAGCCTGGATTGAGTTTCGAAGGGCTAAAACATCTTTTGGGTTCAAAGTGGTGATAGAGAAGTCAATCACTAGATCTCTGTAAATTTGAGACATGCTCACAAACGCTTGGGCTAGTCGCCTCCGCATTCTGACTGAATCTTGGATAGGCGGAACACCATCCTATGTAGCTTAGTGCATGTTATTCGGGATAAGGACTTCCATGGCTTACCAACATGATGCCAAAAACTTGGTGAATGCCCACGGCTAGTGGACGGGACCCTGCATCGGGAGCAACAATAGCACATACAACAAGCGAAACAGCTTGTCCAATGAGCCAAGGGACGCCATAGGAAAGTAGTTTGGACCAGGATATCTCCGTACGAGATATCTGTGCTAGGCATGTGTAGGCAATGGCAATTCCCGCACAGATGACGAACTGGTAGGTGCGAATGTAGTAAGAACGGAGACATGCAATGGTAAATATGTGTACGAAGAGGAAAAGAGCGAGGATTGCACCGAAGCCGACTCGTGCGGTGGCCGTGACAACAGACACCCACAACCCAAATGCGCCCCAACCAAGTCCCGTGGCGGTGCCGAGGATAGTAAGTAATGTTCCATCAACTTGAGCCCCGAGCGTCCGCCCAGGATGATTGAGGATAGAAGATATAACCATGATATAAGCATAGCGGCCGAACTTCTGTTGCACGTCTGGTATGAGGCAGAGGATGTAGCTAATGAAAAAGCCGAGGAACGATTTCAATAGCTTAATGCCAGATCTTGTAGTAGTAATACGACGAATGACGCTCCAGGCCTCATGGAACTGTCTTGGGAAGAAATGGGTGAGTGAGAGAGGGTCATTTTTACGAAAGGCCAAGGGTAACGTCCCCTTAGCATGATCCATGAGAGTCTGATTATCGACATCCTCGGGAGGAAGGAAGATAGCATCGAAGAACCCATCCCGCTTCTCATATATTCCATGGGTATTATCAATAAAGCTCTTCTCATTTGAGGTCAAAGATGGAGCCCTAGTGATGGGGATAGTTGGTTCACATGAATGTTGCGTGTCAAAGATTCTATCCAAAGAACCAACGGAGCTGGGGCGAGCTTGGTGCTTCTCCTGATTGTTTAGAAAGCGGAGGGAACGCGACAACCTCCTGGTGATGCTGTTCTCCCGACCATTGCCGCCACTATCCTTTCGGATAGGGGCAGACGAAGATCTTTGACGAGACTCCATGATGGGCGATCCGTAAGGGGTCTGATAATCTAGTTGGGTGGTTTTTGAGGTTTGGAGGTTTGATAATAGACGAGCTTTTATTTAAAGATATTTTCCAGTAGCACCCATGTTTCCAAGCATAGTGTTTTCCTTGGAACAGAGGATTCGACATATAGACGACTTAGGATGAGAAACTGAACTATACACATGACCGGGAAGGATGGCAACGATACTTGAATCGTGTCTTAGATAGTGTACAAAGGAGAGATAGGACGTGCGTAGCTGGTAATTGGCTAATTACCTTCTCCGAGACTATTTGGTTCATCGCCAGATCCTTAAAATGTGAAGAGCTCTTCCTAAAAGAGGCTGTTTTGTGAATGATCAGTATGTGCAACTGACACACCTGCAGTCCGGAGGGTTGGGTGGGACGTCATATTGCAGCGGCAATCACGCTGGCAGAGTTGTATGCAGGTGGGTGATACCTTAATACCGACGGCTTGCCGCACTAGTTCCCCTGTAACTCCAACCCGTTTATATAAACCGTTTGTGTAAACGGTTAGTACGAACCGTTTATGGGTGCCTAAGTACTATAAATTGCAAACGTTTAGGTATATGCAAGCTCAAAAGCATTCGTTAAATAAGTCATTGACAGGTACTCGTCCAGGACCAGCTCGCAATTGTGTTCCGAGATTTCCCTGCTTTCCCAGAGCACTTTTTTACTGCTAGCCACCATATTCCATTGGGGCTGTTGGGGTCTGACGTATATTGTTCATTCTGAGTTGTAACTTGCCGCGCCTTGCGATGCTTCAATAGTACCCCGCTAGTTCTTGGGCTGTCCACGTTTTAGGTATAATCACAACATGCGCACTCTTCGGATTATTGTCTACTTTATCTTTGCCGAATAGTTGCTAATCGCAAAGACAGTTGGGAGCGGGACCATATACCAACGCAAAGCAGGTAAACATCTTGGAAGGATTGTGAGGGCTCCTGTTGTTAATCATCCTTAAGAATCTGTGTTGCTGGTATAGTGACCGACGATGAGCACTCTATATACCCTTTGTCTGAGAACTACTGGGTATATCAATTCTGCCCTTTTTTCTGTGATATATGAGGTTCAGGAGTTTGGGTGTATGTTGACATCGCCTTTTAATTGAAAAGAGAGTCGATTAGAGATTGCCACCTGAAACTTATGTGGCCATTTGTATATGGGCTGTCGCGTTGCAGTAATTTCGTTGGGCTGGAGAAGCTTTTTGCCATGCTTTATATGAGGGCCCGCTGGTTTGAAACTAAAGCCGAGCTTATCCTTTGACTGGCTAGGAGCGCATCAGAATGCCTTGTTTGTGTATGTCTTGAATTCAAATTATATCGAATCAATTCCATGATTTAAAACTGGATAACAAAACATCATAGTTACATGTAATGTTTTTTATTGATTTTGTGTGAATGACTGGGATGTACGGCTAGGATGGTCTAGGCTCGAGCTGTACGCAAAAGAGATTTCCTTCGCAACAGATAGATTGTTGCATTCTCGACTACATATGTACCTTACGGTGCTTGAGGGAGGGTTGAAAATGGGCAAAAAAGGTTCACGGTTTAAATGGAAATCTAGCTTGCACGGTTTGGAGAACGGCGGTTGCATAAATTATAGTGTGCACATGAAGGAATACTCAGTCACCTGACGTGAAATTGTGTGAGCCATCTTGAGCAAAAGCGGCGATGGCACTAAGCCTAATTGGATGAAACGGTACATAAATACAGCCTGGGAACCCTTAGTACGTCGGTACATGGTTAAGTAGGTATGTTCTGCAGAGCTACATAGTACCTACCTATTATGCCCCTCTCCCTAGGTACCTCGCGTCCATTTGTCCATTGAACCTAACCCCAGCTACACACTATGTATAGAGAGAGGTAGACGGTACCTCAATAGCGCCGTGGGTTATGCAGCATTGTAGGTACCCGTGAACCTTCAATGGCACCATTGAGTGATGGAGGGGTTAGAAAGTTCCCATCCCACTCTACAAGTACAACAGCCTCACTTTCTTCTGCCTCGCTATAAACTCCCGACCCTACCTGACCACTTTTCCACTGCAACTTTCTCCCTCCATACCTGTTTTTGGTGTCACCTATAAACAAAAGAAGCTTCGTGCTTGAACATCGTCAACATGGACAGTAAGTTCGAGTACTTGCGCTCATCCCGTCCGCTCTTGATGTGCTAACGCGCGCAATAGGCCTTGCGCCCGAGGAGATTGCCGGTAATGTCTCCCAACCTCGTCCTCGCCAAAGCCCCTAGGATGGCCTCTCACCACAGCCCTCGTGAGCTCTACTAACTAATCATCCTACAGCCCAATTTGCGGCCAAGTACTATGCCGACTTCCAGGCAGACCGCAAGAACTTCGTCGAGTACTTCTACGTATGCGCTTCCCCTCGCCCTCTCGTAGGCCTCTAGACGGACAAGCCTAGTCTCTAGAGCAGCCGTCTCGGCGAAACCCCACTAACCGACGCCCAGCGAGAACACTCGACTCTCACCTTCGAGTCTAACACCCTCCAAGGAATCCAGGCCATTGGACAGAAGTGGACTGTACGACGACACCACAATATGCGTACCCAAGCCGAGAAATCGAGACTAACTTAGAGTGTAGGAGGATTTCCTGAAGACCGCAAAACACCAGGTCACCACCACCAACGCCCAAAGAGCGCCTGGTGGTTTCGTTATCGTCCTTGTCACTGGTCTTATTCAGGTAAGATACCCATTCATTTGGAACATCAACACTCGCATAGTCTAGCATATTCTATACTTTGGCCAAGCCTAGATAGGATACTTCACGCATGTGTGTCTCAGTTCCGCGTGTTGTACTGATCATGTTGTCTAGCTCACCGAAAGCGATGCGCCCATGAACTTCACCCAGTCGTTCCTCATCTCTATAGACGAGAAGGGTGTCTTCTGCAACAACGACCTCTTCAAGCTTGTCTACGGCTAAATCCGACCTTCCTATACCTCAGGGACAAATGATCGATGGATGGGTTGGGTCACTGTGACTTAGACCAGCTTGTGCTGTACAAGCGCTTCTTCGTTGCGTGGAATAGGTGAAAAGGCTGACCAGCCTATACCGTTGGTATCAAGAGAACGAGGCGGGATTTTTGTTGTCGTCTAGATCGTGCAAAATAGCGAAGATTCAAACTGACACGGTTTAACCGTGTTTTCAACTTGTTAATCTAAACTGCAACGTATTATCAAGAGAAACCTTACCTACCACATACTACTCGTAAGGTCCGATACTGTAATCATTGGTCACAACAGTTGCTGTGGGATGGCCGTCTGATGTGTTTCATCTTTTTTATGCTATGGTGTAACCCGAGATGTCTTTGGTGTTTCTTGCGGGCTGAGGTATAGACTTAACTGCTCGGCAGCTTATCCGTAAAACATTTTATGTTGTTCCCAAGGTAAGAAATAGAGAAACGCAAGGGTGACAGATGAATTACTAACACACACGATTCCTTTCTCTCTTTAGCCGTTGACCAGGCACGCCCATCGGCCGGAACCCCCCAGCAGATCCAAGTCTCAGACTTAAGTGGAAAGGAACCCATATTCTATCAAACACCTCTAGCCTGTTCTAGCACTCTCCTATAATAATACTTCCAGAGCTCTCGCGAATCTTGACTTGCGAAACACGTAGTATTATCACTTTAGAGTATATATACTCTGCATCATTAGGTACTAAAGGGCGGTTCCCTCGGTGCTCAATATTCGCTTTCTATTTACTTATCACTGTTCTATTTCGTCTCTTCTTTTGCTATCGTATCCCGATCAATTTCCATACTCTCTAAACTCAAGAAAGAACACTAAATATTCAGAGATCCATGTGATTTATACCTATATATACTTTCCAATTTCATCATCCAGGAGTCTCCGCATTCATCAAGTACACCATCCATAACAGACAACACAACAGGCTACAGATGGCTTACGCAGAATGAAATAACTGATAACCAATAATGGATATCCATCACAAAGCCTCCTATGACAAGGATACATGTAAAACACACATTGTTTTCCCAGGGAGTGTATCTACAGATAGAGCTAAGCTTAGACATCTACGACACCCTATGCCACGCCATAGCCTCACCCAGTCTACCCTACAATATTGAGGCAACGGTTTGAACGAACCCAACTCCTCTCATTATCATAGACCACGTCCAGCCACTTAGCATAGAAACAAGCCTTGACTATCAAGAATGGCTAGGGTGAGCCTTTTAACTTTTTACCGTATAGTGATAATTTTTCCACAATCACGTCCAACGACCCATAGGCTAAACCTCACCCTGTTTTGTCGTTCATTTGCTTATGATTGACCATCCATCTGTTCTATAACTCAACTACACCAAACATCGCCGCACCCTTGCGCTCATTCAATCAGTGACGATAACAAACCATAGAGTCCAAGAATGACCCGAAAATATTCGATTAGAAGCAACTTAACTGAGATCGAAGCCCGCGCCGGACTGCACCGCATACAACAACTTGGCCTTTAATGTTGCGGCTGATTTATAAACCGGGAGCTTGAGCAAGTTGACGCAAGTGCTTGTGCTTGGGAGTCTTTCCTCATCAATGCCGCCATCTCGAATACTAAACTGGGGCTTCAGCTGCGAAAAGCCTAAGAGTGGTGCTCTCGGCGTAGATGTGACATATTTCAGCACGTCTCTGCGTTCCGAGTCCTTCAACTTTCTCATGACATCCCAGAAGAAGCATATTGTGGGATGCTCTTGGCCGTCATCACCTATGGCGTAGAGGCCGGAGTAGGAGGTATTCCGCCTGAGATCTTCAACGTCGATCTCAGAACTATCACCGCCAATCAGGCGCTGAAGCTCGGATTGGTTGAACATGGAGAGCCAGGAAGGATTGATAATACTGCCTAGCCCGCGAAGAAAGGCCTTTGTTTGTCTGTACTGTTGTGCGACGAGTCTATGGTTCGCAACGTAAGAAATGTAAAGTGGGCGATCTTTGTTGGTGACAGGTATGTTGGCACCATCTTTTCTCAACGGCCGAGTAATAGTGCGTCGATCGCCAGACGGATCCCACACAGAGTCGGCAATAGTGAAGTCTAACGAGAGATCTGCCACGTCGCCAGGGTAATTTTTGAGGCTCATTAATCCTTGATAAAGCTCGGGGTCAAGATCTCGTAGGTCATTAAGATTCGCCCGATAATCTGTTGAGGTGCTCTGCCCCGAGGAAGCCCATTTGAGGAGGAAAAAGCTGGCGAACGAAATATCGATGAGAATTCCTTCATACATACATTTTCCAACTATACGGCCTAGGAATTCATAGCGTTTCACCAGATTACCCACTTCACTTCTCCATCCCTCACTTCCTTCCGCGATGCCGTAGTTCCGCAGTTTTGCAGCAGTGTCATCGAATATAGACGGGTTTGGATAAAGTAGATTCTGGTTATTCGAGGTAAAGTAGGTCTTACCGTCGCTGCGATCCGGGCCGAAGGCATCGTTAGTTACGCTGATTAGAAACTCCTTCGTCACACCCCCACCATCGATGCCGGCTTCTGGCTGGTCGAACTGGTCGACGAAGGTGATTTGAATGGGCTCCTTGAGCCCCTCGCCTAATGAGTAGAATTGGTCGAAGGCATCCTCAAACACTCTTCCTCGACCAACCGTAGCAGTATGACGGCCAAGGTATTGTCTTCCGAGCGCCATTGGGCCGTTGGGACCGCCTTCGCCTGATAATATTGCGAGTCGCCATCGGTCAGGGTCAACATGGCCACCCCGTCGCTTAGATTTGTCTAAGTGAACAAATTGCCGGAATATCTGAACCCTTATTTCAAATGGGATGGCAAATGGCATATTCCGGAGAACCTCAAGTTTTGGTCCAATCGTGTTCCGCAACTTGTCCGAGTGGCTTGTCTGTAATCGGCGGCGATCCGTTGACCGGGAAAGCCAGTCCCCGGCATGATTGTGAGAGGGACCCGAAGGATCACTTCCACTGTCATTTTCCTCCTCATCTTCTTCCGATAACTCGTCATTTCGTAACTCTTCTAGCACGACGGCTGAGATAAATACGCCCATGTCGAACTTGGCAGTCATGAGCCAAAAGTCCTTGGGAAGGAACTGTCGCCGTGAATCTCTCTCATACAATGCGCGCATAGCGGACGATACTACGTCACGGAGGCTGAGGAGTTCCATGCCAATAATGCCAGCAAACGATGCGGGAGCATCCTTCGTGTCGCCTGATTTTGCAGGGCCAACGCCCATCACGGCGTCTAAGCGCTGGGAGGCTTGTCTAGACCTCATGATGTCAGGTAGATTGTAATACAACGGAAAAGCCAGATGTTTTAGAAAGTTGACGAGAAGTTTTAGTTCATCTAGGTTTAGGCTACTGGCGCGGATTCTCTGTGTTGCTTGGCTCTGCTCCATTGCTATATCTGTTTCACGGGGTAGGAAGTCTTCATCGTCAGTGACCCGGAGCAGAAAATTGTACAATTCTAGAAAGAGTAGCAGGGTTCTCCACTCCAGGTCAAGTACGGGGTTTTGCTCTAGCAGCGACAGAACAGAGGCGGATTTCTCTTTAGCTTTAGCTTGCTGCACGATAGTGGTGAAAACATTGGTCTTCGATGCTGCCTCCCAAAAGAACTTCACAGACGGCAAGGTGGAATTGATTTCGCCATCCACGGTTCGGATATCGCCCTGGAAAAGGCGCATTTTGATATCATCGCCATGGGTGGGAAAACATCGTAGGAGGACAAGAGTATATCCGGCGAGTAAGCTTGTATCTTCGGATAAATGGTTGATGGCTGAAGCAGTGCTTCACTTTGTTAGCTGATAAAAAATAAAAATAAAAATTTAATTTTCAATACTTACGAGGCAAATCTGCTTAGGAGGTCTGTAATGCCATCTTCATTGACTAAGAATTCGAGCTGGCTGACTATGTATTCTGGCAATGGCGCATAATCGGGCATCTCAATATCTTCATCAGGGTCTGATACATACTCGTCATCTCTCTCCTGCGGAGGATTTGACCGCGATCTTATGTCCACTGCGAGAAACGACATCTGCAAATACAGGGCTTCGAGGTATCTGGAACCTCTAGATGCAGGTACCGCCCTGTTCAACGCAACAAAATGGGCCAAAAGCCATAGTAAATCATCTTTCGTTTTATTGTTAGGAAACTCGGGAGTTGAGAAAGCGCGTATAATGCTTTGAGATAGGGCTCCGAGATCTAGAAGTCGCGCAATGCCTTCAGGGTTGCGCTGTAAGAGACCCAGCTTGGCAGAAGTGAAAAAAGTATAGGCGAGTGTTTGATACGACCCTAAATCGGAGGTCGCTTATGACGAATTAGTTGAAAAAGTTGCTTGAACAGATGATAAAATAATATAAACCGCGACGAAGACACTTTTAGTACGGACAAGTTGGATTGGATTTTTCTCTGTGGTAGTATCGACTTACCATTGTCTGGGTTCGATGACAACGGGGCAACCACAGCCTCGGACAAGATTCGGCTCTGTTCTTTGGACGAGGAACTGAGCGGCGTCTTATCTGCAAATTGTGCGAGAGCAACATAATACAATTTTAGTACGGGCTTAATAGACGTAGGCCGCTGCTTAACGATATCAGTCACGATAATAAGAAGAGTGTGCGACGAGTCTTGATCACGCCTGTCCGTTGCCTATCAGTAAGCTAGCCTAGGTATGTTGTTAGGTATAAAAGGAGGCATACTTCTCTAGCGCTCTTACGAGAAGGCGAGCTAGGCGATCCCATGCAATGGGGTTGAATATACTGAAGTCTATCGGTGAAGATGGGGTTGGAGAGAGAGAGAGGATATCTGCAATGAATAAATCTAGACGCTGCTGGTCATCTGGCCTGTTTGGTACGAGAATGGCAAGCAGGACGGGAAATGCTTGTTTTATCCGCTGACGAGCATTCTCAGGGAAAATGGGATGCCTGTATAAGGCATCATACTCTTGTCGTCGCAAATCCCGGAGCTGTCGGCGATCTCTATAACCCCGCCATACTTTTTGGAGACGTTTGGAGGCGGTAAGTTCCTCTCGTTCACGGTGTCTCCTCTCGCGCTCAGCCTGGGCCTGGGCGACAGTTTTGGAAGCACCAGATTGTGCAGGTGCCCGGCTCGAGCTAGCCCAGGGATTTGTGTTCCGTTGTCCGCTGAGGTCGACGTTTCGGGGTCGGCGGGACGAGCCAGTGAATGTGGTAAACATAATGGGCCGAGAGTCGGCGGAGGCTTGAGCGTTACGGAGAAAGCTGAGAGCGAAATGCCCTTGTGAAGGACCAGGTGGGATTTGTTCAATTTTAGGTTATTCGACTATATCGTGTAGATAGGGCCTCTGCACAAAGTCTTAGCCGTAGCTAACATGCTGTGTTCACGATGTTGCAAGCTAGTCTCGGCATGTACGTTGTATACTACGCCACAGATGTTGTATGTGGATAATGGTCTTGACGTAATGGCTCGAGTTGTAGTAGTACGCCCTGGATGGCTTCTGGGGTATTAGGTTCAGGCAGGCGGTGGGCAGGCTAGGTGATGATGAGAAGTCGTGAAACTCGGAAGAAGGCTGGAGCCGAGGCGGAAAGGTCGGGTCTTATCAACCTGATCCAAAGTGAGGGTTTGCGCATTATTGGCTTTGCGCAGTGCGAGGAGCTCGCCTTGAGCACAGGTAGACATTGGGTGTGATTCATTGATGGTCAGTCAGTGTTGCATTGCAACCCTTACTTACAGGTTACAGGCTTACACAAGCTGAAGCTTCGTTGACATTCCAGTGCTTAGGTGGTATGACTAGCACCTCGCCTGCCTAGCACAACTGCACCACTGCACCACTGTGTTGTCAGCTCCCTGAGGCCCAATCATTATGCCAGGGCACTGCCGGGGATTTCCTCGTCGTGGACCCATGCGAGACCTTTCCGGCAGATAAGATAAAGATGAGTGATAACGATAAGACAGCTATTGCTACCTACATGTAGGTATTCAACAGGTGCTAAAAGTGAACATGTGATGATCTCTACTGCAAGTAAGGATGTAGGAATATATACTTAGATTCCAAGTAAGTGTAGAGTGTAAAGTGTGCATGTAGATGGTAAGAGGCAAAGAGACAGGGACATCTGGAGTCAACATCCATCTACCCATCTACTATGTTATCAATTTTACTTTCCTCCTTCGATGGCCCTGTATCATAGTAGGTAGTAGGCCAACATGACTACTTGGTTTGATATATTTATGTAGGTATTTAAATCAAACCTGGCTGCTGGTAGGTGGTTTAAGGCCCTTACAAACGATGGTTGTTCCTACATGGCTGCCTCTAGGTTCTGCTCTAATTACCTACTGAGCGTGTGTATAGGTTTGGCTAATAATCGAGAAAGTCTCGAATGATTCGACAAGTTGGGAGAAGATACGATATTAACTTGCTACATCCATCTCCAAATTGGTAGTATTGAGAAAGTCAAGGACCAGTTAGTGTGCTATACTACCTAGTGGAAGCTTCACCGACAGTCTGGGTTGAAACTCCCAGAATTTTGGGAATATGAGCGCCTCAAAGTGGCTGCACAATTGCTTGCACACAGTTTGAGTCGTATGGATAAACTTGAATGTACTTATCAGAGTGGAGGGGAGAGTAGTAGGGAAGCATGTATTCTCTATGTACACAGCTGGCTGGCTGTCAAGTAACCCCCGGTTGAACGTAGCATTGCCCCACCTTCTCTGGGCTTAAGTACTTATTGATGTACATAAGGTGGGTTAAGTAGGAGGAGGAGGAGGTAGGTACCTTAGGTAGTATGTAGGTATTGAAATTTTTTTGTGTGATGTAACCCACTTGCACAAATTCAATGCTGGCGGCTGTTACTGCTAGGTACTGCTACTGGCACTAGAAAGGGGAGGGGAGGGGCGGGGCGGCCGCCACTTGCGCCTACCTACAGGGCCACGGGTGAACTGCTCGCTGCCGTATGCTGCGTGTGCTGCTGCTAGCATAGTACCTAACTGCTAGCATAGTACTTACAGTACTTACTGCTGGTACTATATGCCAGTACTTTATGCTAGTACTATATGCTAGGCAGGTTAGCATGTAGGTACGCGACTAAGGTGAAAATACAAAATTTCTGTTGGGGTGTGAAAAGGACCCTCCTCTTCTTTTTCTTCTCCTTTCTCTTTGTCAACGACAACGTTATCCGCCATCTCGTCGCCCATAAACCCCCCCAAAGAGATTTCAGTTTTAAGAGCACGATCTTCGCAGTTCGTGCCTCATTCCTGGTCTCGCCTAAATACAACAACCAAAAATACCAAAAAAATTCGGAAAATCACAAAAACCACACACCTCTCTACCCACCATATCTAACACCACCCTACTTACACCACCCGCTCACACACAATTCTTCTCTCTCTCACACTCTCTCCCGTGTCTCCCTTCCCTCTGCTCAAATCAAACCCTGGACAGGATCCTGTTGAGTTTTTATCTCGACAAACATCTGTCCTTGCCATACGGTTCTCTGACTAGGTCTACTACTCGCATACCTCCTCGGAAACCCACCGGCTCAAAGTGAGTTGTTGCATTTACTCGCTTTTTGAATCTACCTTTTTTTTCTTTTTTTTTTCTGCCCCTCCCCCCCTGTGGTAGGCATCGACATAGCCGTCTTTGTCTGCTCGACTCCGTTGTCTCCTGATCACTCTGTCGATCTCGGGCCCCATTCTTTTCCGACTTATCAAGCTACTTTAGTTGGTAAGCCGTTGCGTTGCTTGTTTCCCTTGTCGGTCTCACATAGTGCAAACAAGTCCATGTGGCTTCCCTTACATGTGTTTCTTTTCTTGTGCGACTTCGAATTGCCCTCTTCTCCCGTTAGCCACTAACCTCTGCTTGAATAGCCGAGTCGATTAATCATCACCAACATGTCTGCTGCTCCTGCTACCGGCGCTGTTGATCAGCTCGCCGCCGAGCTTGGCAACACCTCTCTCAACGGTGGTGATGCGCGACCTGCCACCATTGACACCAGCGTCGCTCCTAATGCGAATGCCGATGAGCCTGACACGGCTGGCCCGACTCCTAGCTCGGCCCAGACCCCCCACCCTGCCGCTTCCGCCTCTCTCTACGTTGGAGAGCTTGATTCCACAGTCACCGAGGCTATGTTGTTCGAGCTTTTCTCTCAGATAGGTTCTGTGGCCTCGATCCGCGTTTGCCGTGATGCCGTCACCCGCCGCTCGCTTGGATATGCTTACGTCAACTACAACACTACTGCCGATGGCGAGCGTGCTCTTGATGAGCTCAACTACACCCAGATTAAAGGCCGTCCTTGTCGCATCATGTGGTCTCAACGTGACCCCAATCTGCGTAAGAGTGGCCAAGGCAACATTTTCATCAAGAACCTCGATGCCGCCATTGATAACAAGGCTCTTCATGATACGTTTGCTGCTTTTGGTAACATTCTCAGCTGCAAAGTTGCCCAGGACGAGACTGGCAACTCTAAGGGCTACGGTTTCGTTCATTATGAGACAGATGAGGCCGCTGCGGCGGCTATCAAGCACGTCAACGGAATGTTGCTTAACGAAAAGAAGGTCTATGTTGGCCATCATATCCCTAAGAAAGACCGACAGAGCAAGTTTGAGGAGATGAAGGCTAACTTCACAAACGTTTACGTCAAGAATATTAGCACCGATGCTAGTGACGACGACTTCCGTGAGCTTTTTGAGAAGTACGGTGACGTCACCTCTTCTTCTCTTGCCCGTGACGGTGAGGGCAAGTCCCGCGGGTTTGGCTTTGTCAACTTCACTACGCACGAGAGTGCCGCAAAAGCGGTTGACGAGCTCAACGGCAGGGACTTCCAAGGCCAAGACCTCTATGTTGGCCGTGCTCAGAAGAAGCATGAGCGCGAGGAAGAGCTACGCAAGTCATACGAGGCAGCCCGCCAGGAGAAAGCCAACAAGTACCAGGGTGTAAATCTTTATATCAAGAACTTGGACGATGAGGTCGATGATGATAAGTTGCGTCAGATGTTCTCGGAGTTTGGGCCCATCACTTCAGCTAAGGTCATGCGCGACACAATTGCCGAAGGCGAAGAGGATTTACAAGGTAAGGATAAGGAGAACCAGAAGGACTCCGGCGACGAGAGCAAAGAGGAGGGCGACAAAAAGGACAAGAAGGGAGACAAGAAACTTGGAAAGAGCAAGGGCTTTGGCTTCGTATGTTTTTCAAACCCTGACGATGCCACCAAGGCTGTTGCCGAGATGAACCAGCGGATGTTCAATAACAAGCCTCTGTACGTGGCTTTGGCCCAGCGCAAGGACGTTCGAAAAAGCCAGCTTGAGGCTAGTATCCAGGCTCGCAATCAACTCCGAATGCAACAGGCCGCAGCAGCAGCTGGCATGCCTCAGCCTTACATGGCACCCCCGGTCTTCTACCCCCCCGGCCAACAGCCCGGCTTTCCTCCTCAAGGTGGCCGCGGAATGCCATTCCCTGGTGGCATGGGAATGCCAGGTGTCCAGGGCGGACGGCCTGGTCAATTCAACCCTGCCTACGGATCTCCTCAGGGCGGCCGAAATGGAGCTATACCGCAGCAGATGCCTCCAAACATGTACATTCCCGGCCAGTTTCCCCCTGGTGCTCCTTATGCCCAGCCTGGTAACCCACAATTCATGGCGGCCATGGCTCAAGCACAACAGGCTGCTCTAGGAGGCGGCAGAGGCGTCCCAGCTTCTCGTGGACCTATGCAGGGTATGCCTGGAAACATGGGTATGCAGGGCCCCGGCGCTATGCCTGGATACCCGCCCAACTCACGACAAAGTGGCCCGGCTGGTCGCGGTGGTGGTGGAAACAATCGAAATGGCCAGCAGGGTGGTCAATTCGCGCAAGGTGGACGTGGTGGTGCGCCCAGTCAGCCAGTCGGTAACGCCCCCCCGGCTGCTGCTCCCCAGGAATTGACACAGGCCTCCATCCTCAATCAACAACTCCAGGCGCATGCTGGCAACCCTGGACATCAGAAGCAAATGCTAGGCGAAGCAATTTTCCCGAAGATTGCTGCAATCCAACCCGAACTTGCCGGCAAGATCACTGGTATGCTTCTAGAGATGGATAACGCAGAACTTGTTCAACTGTAAGTGAGCGTTCACGATAACATACAATCACGTACTAACTCTTCCCAGTGTGGACGATGACGCACAGCTCCGTGCCAAGGTCGATGAGGCGATGGCGGTCTATGACGAGTATGTCAAGACCAATAAGGATGGTGAGGGTGCCAACGGCGAAGAGAAAGCCGAAGAGAAGGCTTAGGTCTAGTGTCACCTAACCGAATCACGAATGAGCCTACCTTGGTTCTCTTCGGCTATCTCATATGATGCTCTATTCTTAAGGCATACTTGATTTCTGCAAACAGGTTTCGGAAAAGTTTTTGATGCCGACCCCGACCCAAGGGCGGTTTGCAATATCAATCTCGTGCATTTTTCTCACTGATTTCTTTTTTTTCAACGGCGGATATGCAGTCATCGCTGATCCCCCTGCAATGTTGGCCGGGATCTTGCCAGCGCATATGAGGGAACTCGGCGTATGTCTTTTCATGTATTGGTAAGCCCTGTGCTCTCTGTCGGGAGAGCATTGGCTGGATGTTCGGATTTCAATCGTCAGGCGTTTGATGGTTACACCCGGTCAGCTCGTGGAGTCGATGCCTCACACCGGACGGAATGTGGCGGCACCATGGTTTTCGACCAAAATACCCCTTAAGGTTGCCGGTGGGAGGACACCCAACGGGAAGCAGAAGTTGCTATGATAGAACTTGATCTGCTAATGAAAAAAAATTGCTCACATGCTCGCTCAAGTGCCGCAATAGCGTGATATGTGAGCATCTTGGATGTGCATCAATACAATGTGGAATGTATGATGTCTAACGAATTACTACATGACATACTTACTAAGTAGCTATCGAGCTATTCAAACAAACAATATTATATGATTTACGATCCTTCTTCAACACCCCGTTACAGGAGATCTATCTCATCTGTCTCGGTACGTGACGCTTCATGGCATGCTGTGCCTACTATGTATGTAGGTCGCCAAATTTGAAGCGTTGCTCGTTTTAATTGTGGACACGATCGATGACACTATCTTGGTATCGGCTCATCAGTCGATTTGTTGCGTGATTCTAGATGGTTCCCGTGTCGGAAGTGCAAGCACATATAATCAATTGTACGATACATGAGTATTTATTCGCCTATTGCTTTGTAGCTGACGACTTGGATGCACAACATTGTGCTTGATCCGACTTTGCCGGTCTCTCGTAGTTCTCTCTTGGTACCTAACCTATAACGAACCCTGACCAATCCTAGGCTGGGTAAGTACCTGCCTAGGTAGACCGGCGGCGCAGTGACACACAACCCAATTGCCGTCTAGGCGGTTCGTCTAGTGCATATCCTGGTAGCGTGCGCCCCGTACCTAAGGAGGTCTACGGCGTATAGCACAACCTACCTACATATACTTAATTACATACCTAGGTACCTGTACCTGGTACCTCAAGTCCCTACTGTAGGTAGGGCACTACCTCTACCTACATGTAGTTATAAAGATTAGGTATGTACCTATGCACCTAGGCGGGTACCTCTGACAGCAACTTAGGTACATACAATAAGAGAAACAGACACCTCTGACAACCATCATCATCATCATACCAAGAAGACTCCAAGAAGACTCCAAGAAAACTCCAAGAAAATCAAGCAGACAACGGTTCCACTTCGTCCACCACACATCAACTTCAGCCCTGTTCGTTTTTATTACACATCGCACACTGGCAACTCGTACAAACCCACTTGGCTGCCTCCTTTCCCCTCATCCTAAATCACAGTGAGTAGCGTAGTGTTGCGTAATAATTAGGGTCCGTTACCCGAGTCAACTTGTCCTGTCTCATCCTGTCCTGTTCTTCGGGCACAGTGTGCGTGTGTGGCGGCGAATCTCCTCCTTCTTCGGAAGCCATCATACAGCCATCCCAGCGCCATCCCAGTGCCCTCCCATCCCATCCATGATCCATCCCTTGACGCGGAAAGCGGCTGTTTGCTTTGCCCCTCTTCTGCATTTATGAGGCATCATAAGTACCTGTGCCTCCCCCAGTTTCTGCGCCAGTCACACGGTATCCTACCGCATTCCACATACCGTACCTGTCTTAAGGTCGATACACCTTACCCAGGTAAGGACTTTCCCACTAATAAATAGCGCCGCTAGACAACAAAACTACCTTGGGCGGGACGTTCCTCGTCCTTCTAGATTCCACAGGACAGGGTATTCTGTACAGTGTCTTCCGTACAGGGCTTAGAGGTAGCCTCAGGTCAAGTAGAGGCAGGTATTCACCTAAGTCCCCCTTCCTTTGACCAACAAAGGGTCAAAATGTGTGCTCGTGACTCCAACTCTAAATTCTCGTACTGACGACTTCCAATTCGACCAGCCAGCCTCTCTTTCCCCGACTTTGTGGCGCTGTCAGACTAGTCTGCCCATAGCTTTTCCTGGGGAAGAGCTATGAGAGAGGCGCAGCTCTTCAGAAACCTACCTTAGGCCTTCGTACCTTGTCGAGAGACGACCTCCACGACGACGATACGGCTTCCGACCCCCGACCTAGACCGAGCCTGTCTTTCTAACCACAAACAATGCTCTGCCTGTTCAATTATCACTGCAGACGACCTACCATTATTCCGCGATAACATTAACCCGTGGAATATTCACCGATCGGCTTATATAATAGCAGAAACCTTATTGCCCCATCACCTCGACTATATCTGACCGCGCGAGACTGGTCACGCGGACGCTCGAGAAGTTCCGAGCGAGTTTGGATTCACAACTTTAAGTTGCGACCAACTCAGCCGCTTCGTTCTATTGTCTCTCCCAATAATCGAGATACTCTTTTTGCCTCGAGTGCCCTTCCGTAGGCTATCAACATTCATCTCGTGACCTACACGACCACAAAGGGGAGATAGGAAAAGGGAGCACAGATCAAGTCGGCACAATGGCTGGAAAACCACAACTTATTTCGCTCGAGGCGGCACTCGAGGAAGAGCGAAAGGAAATTGAGAGCTTGATGTCCATGCCAAAGGTCTCGAGACGTGCACCTTCGGTTGGGCCGCGATCTCCTTCCCCTTATATGAGGTCCCCTGTTCGTAGTATGCTGGATATCGATAGTCCCCCCCCACCGCGACAGGTCACTAGAAGCATGCTCGATATTGACAGCCCTCTTCCGACACCCTCCAGCACTCATAACTCTCCCACACTTACTTATAAAACGCCCGTCCTAGACAATGCCACACGTAACCGGAGTGTGTCCGATGCAGCTTCAAACCCTGTTTATGAGCTACCTCCCCGCTCACCACCCCTTGTAAGTTCAAGGAACACAGATCTTACATCGGCCTATAAGTTTCATGATATCCTACCGACCAATGTGGGGCAAGCTCTACCGCCTAAGCGTGGTTCAGGTGGTGCAGTCCGCGGAGGCTCGATCGGTGAGGCTCTTCGTGGATCTGACCTCTCTGGCCTAATGCTGCCGGGTGATGCCGGGCGCCCTTTTCCATTTCGTAAGAATAAATCGAAGTCGCCCAACAACAGGTTTAATATTCGGTCAAGCTCACCTTTCGGGAACGCTTCCAAACGTTCCCCCCAACAAGGCAGCAATACATTGATGTTAGATAACGGCGAGGTTTTTGACATGAATAATGCCTACCGTCGCCTTTCAGATGCCAATTTAATCTACGGAGGCTCAAGCTTAGCTCCACTAGCTCGCAAGAAGCCGGATGACTCGGATGGCTATGGACGAATTGCCAAAGATAATCTTAGCCCTTATGGAGAATTACTACCAGATGAGAGCGATGACGACGTGGCGAATTCCTCGGATGAGGAAAATCAAAGAGGTAGGAAACTAACAACACGAGCTGAGATAGGAGACGATCATGCCGGCCCAAACAACACGGCTAAGAGCCTACTGGCAGCTGTCGAGGACGAACGTAGGTAACCCCCGATATAAACGACAAAACTTTGGAGACTAAGCGTAGGAGCAGGCAAGCAGGTGGTCGTGCAGCCTCAATATAGATCTCTGTTTGACGATCCGCCGATAACAATCACGAGTCCTACAGGAGAGAGATCGAAGCCAAAATCCACGAAACAGGTGGTTCAACCAGCCACTAGTTTTGACCAAGAGCCCATCTCAGGGACGCAAACACCGCTCGACCCTGATCTAGATGCCGACGTGAATGCCATCAAAGCTGCGCAGAACCTCCAGCTTTCTTTGACTCCCATCATCTCAACACCTGAGGTGAATCGTTCCATTCGGATCATTTATCGGGGTGAGTTCCCCAAGATTCAAAAGGAAGCCGAAGAAGAGCACCGCCGCCTGAGGAAGTATCTGGTCGCAACGGATCTAAGTGATGAATCTACGCATGCGCTAGAATGGGCTATTGGGACGGTGCTTCGTGATGGCGATACCCTCATCGCCATGTATTGCATCGATGAGGAGGCCAGTAGCTCGGCAGATGCAGGTGGCATTTTGCCTGACGACTCGAAAGCCATGAAGGAACAAGCCGCAGCCGTCAATGCGATGGCCAAAGCGACCAACGCACGGGCGAGTCAGAGCAGCGGCAGTCCAAGTTCTTTCGCTTTTAGTCGAGCAACCAACTCGCCACGGCTGCGAGCGACCGACGGTGGTAGCACTACATCGTCGCCGGCCCCCGGGTCGAGGAACAAGAGCAGAACGGAAGAGGAGAGAGAACGAGCCGCCACAGATATCACGGAGAGGGTGTCGAAACTACTACGCAAGACACAACTCCAGGTACGGGTGATTGTGGAGGTGATCCACTGCAAAAACCCCAAGCATCTTATCACCGAGGTGATTGACCTAGTCAATCCCACGCTCGTAATTCTAGGCAGCCGAGGGAGAAGTGCTTTGAAAGGGTAAATTACACACACCCATACCTGAATGACAAGCTAACACTGGTCACAGTACTCTCCTAGGGTCATTCTCTAACTATCTAGTGACCAAGAGCTCGGTACCGGTCATGGTAGCGCGCAAGCGGCTGCGTAAGAAGAGCAAGTATCAACCGCCGCCGATGAAGCAAGTCAATAATCTGGCCAACCCATCGGCACGGAGCCTGGAAACTGCGAGGATTGACTAGAAATACTTTCCCCAATCCATCGGTAGAGAGCCTAGAAACGGCCGAAGTTATTAGGTAGATTACCTAAGTTGAGGTTGATACATAAGGTCTGCATGAATTCTCCTTTTTTTTTTATCTTTTTTTTTTTTCTCATTCTCGCTCCTCCTCTCGCACAAGCCTTTGATCAGGGACGAGTAGGAAAGGCAAGAAGGGCATAGCAAGCCACTCGGAGTGCCAGAAGCACAATAGGCACGTGTTTTCGGAATCATGAGAGTGTGCCTGTGATCAGACCAGGCAGCGGGGCTAGTTGTTATTTACACATATCATATCGTTGATTGCGGGGCTAGCCGGCTTCCCTGGCACCCCCCCCTTCTTTTTCCTATCCTCTCCCATAGGACAACATCTGGTGTAGCGATACACTCGCCACAACAAGAAGACACACACACACACACTCTCTCTCTCTCTCTCTCTCTCTCTCTCGCTCTCTCTACAACATCCACCTATTTCGAATATCTGACGACCCCTTGGAGTATCGGCGGATTAGTTGATTAAGCGGGTTGTCCTCGTTACTCTTGAAACAAATCCGCCTCTCTCCATTCTCTAGTCTATCTATTGTCATAACCGAACTAGCGGACACACTAGTAGCTTAAAGGAAACCCATTTTTGATGAGATGCTCCATTTTCCGTGTTATTCTGGTTTTTAACAATGGCTGAAGGTGTGGTAAGGGTTTTGGTGGTTCTGATTCGCATAGCGTGTTGTTTGTTTACGTTTTTTATCTTGCGATTGAGACTCAACTTGCATCCAGCGTCATGTGAGACGGAATAGTGGGATGCGACCAATGACGAAAGAGAGCAGTGTTTGCCAAGACATGCTGGATGGGCGGGATTGGCGGGGTCGTGCAGATCTGCGTGTTTGATTGATTGCATAAGTCGGGAGAAAGACGCGTTAAGTGCGTGCAGGGAGGGGTGTCTTCTGGCATGGCTGCTGGGGTGTGTCCGGACCGTTACGGGATCATCAAGGTAGTCGTGTCGGGCTCAGGGTCGCTAGCAGAGACGAGGGTGCTATTACATAGTACATAGTACGTACACTACATGGTAACCCAAAATGCCATGGTGCGTATGGGAAATTCGGAATTGTCGCCATTGGGGGTGCCGTCACGATTGTGCGCTCCAATCAGAACAGGTCGGTAAAGAATGGGTGGACAAACAGGATGAGGACTTGGTTCTGTCTTATTGGACAGACTGATCACAACCCCCTTCGTCTTCATGTCAGGAAGTGTATGAACAATGAACAAACCACGCTCACCACGTTTACATGTGCCCTATCTGCGAGTAGTGTCCTGCGAGTAGTGTCCTGCCTTGTCTAGGCAGAATCCTGGAGTATGGATATAATAAATAATGTTAACTATTTTAAATAATATTTATCCATCTATCATCGATCCCCCCTCCTCCCTCGCTTCCTCAATCCAATCCGGGGTCAATGATCCCCCCCAATACACCATATAGTCCAGTCCGTCTACTCACTTATAGTACCTACACTACTACACTACTTATTTACTTTTCTTGTTCCAGTCCGCTTTTTGATTCACACCTTGATTCACACCTTGATTCACAGCCAGTCTCGGATTCACTCATCTTACCAGGCCGTTCGTATTGTTAGAGCCACTCGAATTCCTGTGCCTGGCTGGCTGGTCGGGTGGCTGCATCTATACTTTCATTACGCAGTAAGTAGACTACCTACTGTTTACCGTACATGTAGTCCTTGCTGCATGTACATCTAGGAGGTAGTATAGTAATACCTAATCCGGGCATGTCGGTATAGGTACATGTATCTGCCAGCTGGCAGTGGCCAATAGGGATTCACATCTGCAGGCTCTAGAAGCAAACTGCCCCGGCCAGCCCCGGTCGCCCTTGCAGTTGGTCTCACCACAGCGACCCAGATCGAGCCGGGCGGGTTTGTTGATTGGAGCAGCGTCATCCCCCTCCCACATTTCCCCATGTCCCTCTCCCCTCTCCTGTTGGACGCAGTACCTCTACTTACTACATATAGTAGTAGGTACCTCTCGTCGGTATCTCTCGTCGGTACCTTCTATAGCCCCGCTGCACACACACATACTAGTACATACATACATACATATATACATAGCACTATACACTGCTTGCCCTGCAGCAATCCCGGGCGGGGTTTTCCCAACCTCTCGATTTCATTGCTTCTTGCTTCTTGCTCTCAAGGGTATCGAGGGTGTCGAGGGTATCGAGGGTATCGAGGGTATCGAGGACATTCGAGGACATCAAGGGCAAGGTACAGTGACCTCTTCCCACCACGACTGCTCCCACCACTCACCACCAACCAGCCCACTTACCCGCCTACCTACCTCTACCTACCTAGTCTGCCTACCTACCCACCTACCCTACCCGCCTTACAACCTTATCCACCTAACCTACTTACTTACCCTCTCTGCCTATCAAGACTACAAGAAACAGCTCATCGACCAAACAACGCACCTAGTTCTCCATTACTTACTTACATACTTACTTGCCTACTTGCTACTTGCTACTTGCTATACTTACTACTACTTACTTACTTACTCTACTATATCGACGCCCAATCTTCAACCTCACTTTGCCGTCACTTGAAACCAGACGCTCGTCACACTCACTACCCCTCTCACCTACTCAATATCACTTCTCACGTCTCTTTCTCATATCTCGTCCCAAATCTCGTCATTCTCAAGCCTCCCTCGATATATATAGTTTGAACCTACTTCGTTTGAGCCGAAACCCACGTTTAATAGCATGCCGTGTTGAGCCAGTATCATCCCAAGTTCGCATGCGCCAGAAACTCAAAACGATCAGTAATACTAAACCACAGCCCGCCCATTCTGACTCATATATGTGTGATATACTCTTAAACTCGACCCAGCTCGGCTCGACGCAATTTATTCAAAAAGGAGACAAGATTTTCAGCAAGAGTTAGGTTTCTGCGACAACAACGACGACGAGCCGTCACTCAAGACCCTCGTCTTCAAATTCGATGCAGCCGCTGATATCAGTGAATACGCACACTCATATATCACTTATCAGCGTTCACGTCACACCGGGTACCTTCTTAGCCGCGCTCATTTTGGTCTTCTTTTTTCTCACAGCCTTCGTCGTTTCAACCGGTTGTATACCCTTTCGAGTCTTGTCGGCCTTTCGCATTCCCAGTTTTGGCAAGAGAGCGCCGCCTATCTTCGTCCCGGAAGACTCATTAGTCGTCGAGGAGATCGAAGAATTACAATTGCATAAGGACTTACCAGCGCTGCCTGCCCCTGAGATCGAGCGACCCCTCCTCCAGTTAACGCGCACACCACACTCAAGTCGTTCTTCCTCAAGTCGCAGCCTACGGTCCCTCTTCTCTTCTCGCCACAAAGCTCTCCCCAGTTCTACCACAACCTCTAATTCAAATCCATATCCAAGCTCAAGCCCAAGGCCCAGCCTAACCCTGAGTCCAAGCGCAAGACCACCAAAGACCCAGAGCAACGCCGACAAGCAGTTAGTCCGTTTCACGCATGATAATGACGTCCATGCATTACTCCGAGGTCAGTCTGGACGACGCCGACTTCGCGGGCCTGATGACACCGCCACCGACGCAACCGCAAGCCGGGTACCCGCCGGCGCATTCCGATTGTGGTTACTCGGTCGAGACTCCAGACGTCAACGACGAGAGCGACGACAACTTGGATGACGTGTCGGTATCTACTGGTAATTATAGCCCGCCCGCATGGCGGCGCCTCGAAAATGGCGATCGGTTTTATGGTAATTGGCGGAGTGGGAACGATCTTCTAATCCGCCGCGCCTTGACTAAGTCGAGGCCTCTTGACCCCGACCACGACACCGACTTCTTCGAAGCTGCGCGCAGAACTCGCCTCCCCACCGGGAGCCTCAGTCCCGAGAAGGGGCGCTCTCCCGAGCCGGATACCTGTGGCGACGATGACACGTTAGTCAAGACAAAGAGCGAAAGCATGCCTCCTATTAAGGAGGAGGCAGCTAGGGACCCGACAGAAGATCCAAGACAGAGTAGAATAGCATCCGTGCCCCCAAGTGCCAATCGCGACAATTGTAAGCGTTAATAGTCAATAGCACTTTGCCTGTCTCGTATGCTAATTATACGGTTTAGACATACGGTTCGCCGTTCGCGCCGATATACAACAACGCACGGAGCCTATTGATGCCGCTGTCAATTTCTTTCAGGCGAGCTACCGCACCATTACGAAATCATGGGCCAGCGTTGTTCTCGCTTTATTAGTTGCCATGCTATCGATATCTGCTAGTCGCTTACTCTTCGAACCCGCTTCACTGCGCCCCGTCCCAGATCTTGTTAAAGTCGCCGGACTAGCTCGCTCCTTCGAACCTCTCATTTACTACTCAGAGAATGGTGTTTCTCAGGTAGGCGATCTGCAGGCGACTGGAGTCGCTGTGTGGGATCTAGGCGAAAGCGTGCGCTCCAGTAACATGACTTCGGCCCCGATTATTGTCAAATCGCTCGATGAATTATCCGACAGTCTCAAGACTCTCGCTGTAGAACTCACAAAGTTCTTCGCCAATGTGGATGGCGATATCGATAGCATACTGATTGTAATGGATTGGGCGCGGCGTGAACTCTCCCAGCTACATTCCCTGCCAAGCCCACCGCTTGCCACGGCCTTTTCCAATATTCATAACTTGCTATGTGCAGCTGGCCTTCTCGAAGACCCGGATACGGGTGCACCTACGAGGCTTGGTGCTGTGGCAACCACCGTTTTTGGCATGTCGCAATCCCAGCACACTCAACAAACCTTACAACGGACCTTTACTGAATTTCTATCGGTTCTTGAAGAAGCGATCGAAAATGAGCTACAGCACTCACTAGCGCTTTTTGGCCTATTCGAAGCCATTGATAGGCAATTTCTCAACCTAGCCCGCCTTGTTGTCCGCGAGTCGAGCGTGCAAGACGAGCAGCACGCAGATTTACTATCCTCGCTATGGACACGTATCCTGGGTGCCAAGGCCAGCGAGGTGAAGAAGTATGAACGTAACCGCGAGCTACTAGTTAACGTGCGCGAGAAAACAGTCCGCAACAAAGGCATCCTAGTAGAACACAACGGCAAGCTACTCACCCTTAAAGCGAACCTCGAGAACCTGCGTCGGAAGCTCGTCTCGCCTCTCGTGAGAAGCGTCAATAGTAGCACTCTCACACTCGATGAACAGATCAAGGGCCTCGAGGACGTCGGCATCTACCTTGAGGGCGTCCGCGCGCGACAGAAAGGGAAGCTTATGGAAATGCTCTACGGCGATATCAACAGCAGACGGGCTACAGTCGCCGCTAGCGCTAGCGCGAGACTCCTGGACGAAAACACTTACCGGTCCTTTTAGGATAGGGCCCGAGGTGAAGTTACTCGGTGGTGCACTATGTCCTATTTGAGGGTTGTGACTCGGGATCAAGCTGCACGTCCTTGATGGGCGCAGAGCAACTCGACACCCCATTGTCACACAGGGTTGAATGGATCATGATCGGACAGCTTCGTCGGAAATGGGATTCTGTTCATGTGCTGATTTCAAGTCATGATGAATCAAAATCGTGTGATATTTTGGCACCGACGATTCATAATTGGCGGTACGAATGATATGCGAGTCCGTTTTAAGGTCCATGAGCCCAGGTACCTTGCTATCACGGTCAAGGCAATAGATAGGGCGGTGCTTTTGATCAGCCTCTCGCTTGCGGCGTTTCTGGATTAGACTATACAAGGTGTGTATAACACGGATCGGGTACAGTTTACTCTCTCTCCTCCGACTCCAATCTTTTCAAAGGGAAAGACTAGCAGCTAACCGGACCACTATCACAGGCTACGGGGAGTTTTAGCATACATATGATTTTCTGTTTTGAAAGACTCTGTATGAGTCTGGCGTTCTTTGTCTTCGATACGCTCTGTTTGCATAGTGGAAGTGTCTTGATTGTATTGGATGAGGTGGTGTATGGGGTTCATACTAGTAAAGTTTTGTACTGAGTTGGAATGGATAGCTAGGAAGCCGGGAATTGGATACGTGTTTTTACTGCTCCTTCACTCTTGATTCGTTTTCTTGTCTTTCTTCCTCCTCTTCAATGCATATATAGCATATGCGATATGACGCCTTTGTGCTTTTTGCTATAGGATATGGGACCTTGAAATATGTTGGGATAGAGACATATCGGTGTCTTATTTTAAGGGTCTTGGGCTCTCTATAGCTGGGCGAAACAGGACAGCATAGGTGTGTTTTTGTATCTAAGATGACAAACCCGGGAAGAAACCCGGGAAGGAATCCGGCCCCGACGACGGGCTCGAATGGCCGGATTCCTTACGCATATTCGAGGACAGCCTCTTCAATGGGTAATAGTAAATGTAATATCTCGCATACTTAGTTAATCGAAGAGTTTATTGTTTTGTATGGACGGCCTGGGCACTTCCATCGCCGTGAATGAAATGAAATTAAATGAACTTGGCGTTGGCGTTGGCGAAGTTCCTGACTGTCAATGATTTTCCCCCTTTTCTCTAGCACATGCACCAACACTTCGACAATACACATATATCAATACCGTGTATGTACGCTAATTAAGTTGGATGGTTGTGGAGATGGTTAGGCGTTTATGATAGGTGCTCCTGGACATCTATGTACTCAATACTTGCGTATACGTGTAGGTGACTTCTAAGGAGTACTTACATAAGAGGCACGGTACATGTAAGCAAATGGGGTCTCTAGATGTGTACAGGGCGGCTCTAGCTTCAGGGGCAATTGCTTGTGTGAGCGCCATTTAACACATGGGACGAGACGGGCAGTCACGATCATCATATATAGTACAATTCCACAAAGAGGTCACACAGTCAAGAAGTAGCGAGTAAGCAGCTCAATTCCTACGATCAGATACAGGGCTTCCCTACCCTCCTATTTGTGACCTAACCGTGCAAATACTCTCTCAATGGGCCTCTTTTTTTATCCTCGATGGTTTACCAACCAAATCATGAGTCTTTTCAATACCTGAAGTAGGCCAAATGCAACAGGGCTCAATAGTCAACGTTTCCTAACGCCAAACTTTGTCGTGGCAATACAGGTGAGAGAAAAGGAAAAAAAAAAACAAATACGAATCTGAGCCGAACCGCTCTTCGTGCTGTGGTGCATCTCTAGATGGACAGGCAGAAGCGAAGGGGGGTAGTAGGTAGAAACAGAGCGTAGGCTAGCCAGATGTTGTTATCTCAGATGGATTGTGTTGTTCGGCTGGTCAATGGTGGCGACAATGTAAACTCCAGATGAACACGTATTTTTTTTTGTTCACATCATAGTCCAATCCTTCCGGAAACTCCAAACTCCCAGATGTGCAAGATGTGACCCTCAATGTCTCCCGTCGAAGTGTCGAAACAATCGAAATCAAACGGCGTCTTCTCATAACCTTTAGAACGGCTTTAGAATACCGCTTTGTATAGAAGCGCACATGTTTAGGAGAAACCCTCATGCATCCTCTTCGTAGTCAGTCATTGGCTCATCGCCGATGTCTACTACGCGTGGAGTCTCGTCCGTAGACGGCGTAGTCGTCGACACTCGTTTGATCCTGTTGCAGGTGTCCACGGCCCAACCGGTGAGTTTACCGCCAAGCTTCTTGACCACAGTCCCGACAAGGGGCGCCTGCACGTACTCGAGCTTGTCAAATCGGTCGGCGGTGAGAAGCTCCTCCAACTTGGCGCCGTAGCGCTCGTACGTGTCGAAATAGACCGCGATCTTGGGCTCGTCGAGCCAGATGATGAGCTTCTCGAGAGACGCGGGCAGCAGCTCGAGGAACGACCAGTCGGGGAAGGAATCGCGCTCCTCGTCGAAGTCGAAGTCTTCGTCCGCGGCAAAGGGGCTGTCGAGATACTCATCACAGTCCGAGTCTGGGATCGTGCGGAAGCCGATGAGGAACTCGAGGTCGATCTCCAGGCTCTTGAGGTTCGTGAGGCCCTTAAGGGATCCAAGGGGCGAGGTGAAGGGCAGGCCGTGCTCGTTGAAGAAGGTCAGCGACTCGAGCGCCTGGCCGAACTGGACGAACACCTCGCCGACCATGTCGTACATGGTGTCGAACTCGTCCGGAGGGGGGAAGAAGTTAAGCTCGCGCAGGCCCGGGAACTTGGTGAAGATGTCCTCGAAGGCGAAACAGCTCACGCTCGAGCCGATGAGATGGATCGTGTGTACACGCTTCTGCTTGGCGTTGGGCAGTGCCGAGAACGCGAGATGATCCCACACGCAATCCTCGAGCACCAGCTTCTCGGCCTTGGGGTGCATGAGCACGAAGGCACACTCCGAGACCCGCAGATGCTTGAAGCGCAGGCATTTCGCCTCGAGGAATGCCGAATCTGGGCGAGATACTGCTGGTTTCTTGCTGCAGCGCCCGGGCGCTGTCATCTGGAATGTCTCGGATTGAGAGTAGTCTGAGCACGTCATCCTGGATATGCGCTTGGACTTGACACAGTAGATGATTTATACAGTGAAGTTGACGTAGATGTAGACAATGGGGGGAAATATGTGTAGTGGGGGGGAGTCTTGTCGGTGAGGTTACAGTACGTGTGGTTGAGGTAGGCAGTGGATGATGTAGTTTAGGTAGTGCGCGGCAACAACACCTGGACCTGCTAGTACGCAAACGTTAGGTGTGACTCTTCGTCTATCAATTTTGGTTGGAAAGTTACCGAAACCCTTGGGCTTGTAATGGATGTTGAGGTTGGTGAGTGTAGGCCCGTCGCCTGATGCCCCGGTTTGTAGTGGTAAGCTGATGAGCCCAGTCAAGGACGAAAAGAATGGATACGTGAAAAGGAAGGCGTGGATAGAATCAGGTGAGGCAGTGTGACTACAACAACTTTATGCCTTTGCTTAGATGGCGATGACGATGGTTGCGATGGTGTATGTTGTTACGTTGTGTATTGTGTGAGGGATGATGGTTGAGTTGGATGTTGTTGAGAGGACAAGATGTGGTAGGTGTGCTGGCTAACCCCGCAACGAAGTTTAAGTGTAGAAGATGGTAGAAGGAATTAGTAAGGAAGGTAAGGACGAAAACCGAATATCGAGAACAATGGGTTGCAAACCTATAAGTCGCCTGCCAGGCATCTACAGGTCCGTGGCAGTCACCTCTGG
Organism: Xylaria sp. Z50; assembly: GCA_037356035.1. NCBI lineage: Eukaryota > Fungi > Ascomycota > Sordariomycetes > Xylariales > Xylariaceae > Xylaria > Xylaria sp. Z50. The sequence continues at coordinate 227,489 of JBAWJU010000062.1, forward strand.
ATTTTGGCGTAGGTACGTACTTTCTCGCGAGCACGAGCGCGTTTCTTCCAACCGCGGCCACAAGGTTAATATGCCATATAGGTGGTCCAGTCGCTCTCAGGAAGTTGGTAGTTGCCTGGTTATACTCAATGTTGTTTGCTTGGGAGAAGAATGGTCATCTGCCTAACCCGACCCCTTCCCCCCCCACTTCTTGTTTTTCAACAATGGGTGTAGTGACGATAACAAAGGGGATCGATAGAACATAAAAATTATGTACTTTTAGGAAGGTGACCGCGTGCAAACCGTGTTGTTGTTGTTGTTTAAAACCCCCGGAGTACTGCTATTTGCACCTATTCAATATCTACTATCAATACTTTATATTTTCCTATATTATTTGCCATTACCTCCGGGTACTAGTGATTACTTTCCATAATATTGAGCTAGGGTCCTAATAGCGCCATTTTATGGTGATTCTTAGGTAAGTACTATCTTCAGAGGTTTCAGAATCCGATGCTTGCACCAGCAGGTTCCATGTGTCACGTGCATCATCCCTATCACCAGTCCAGCGCCAGGAGCGCATGCATGATATCCCAGCTTAACCCGCAACGATTCTGTGCGAGCTTCGTAGTTTCATAGCTGTTAGGCGTAGTAAATATGTTGAGTTAATGATGGCTTACAACTCCCCGGGCTTGAAGGGGTATTGGCAGCGAAATAAGCCTTCTTAACTAGGATTTCGTAACTTTCCTTAGTATGCCCATCGCCCACTTAACACAACTCTCGAGGGGCATTTCGTCGTTCCGGGCATAGTGGCTGTGGACGGTAGGCATATTGTGCTCATGAATAACGTAGTTAGTCAAGCTAGGCTTAAACCGAACGACGGCCCCTGGTGATTCTGGCGCTGTCACAGTCCGTCATCGTTGATACCGAGTTCAACTACAAGAGTGTGAGGATTTGACGAACTTCAGGCTTCCATTTATCTGCTCCGGATAGTGGCCCTTCACGAGAAATTGATGTTGATTTCGTCGTCGCAACGCACGTAAGGGGGCCTGTCAGATATGAATTTTCTCTTTTCCATCCAAGCTCATTATCACGCCTCCACCTTTTCAAGAAGCGCAAAGAACAGTGGTCCCCATTTCCCACCCGAGGGATGATCCGGTAGGACCAGCCAGCCATATTTTGTTGGCTCCGCCCACTCCGCGAGCCCTTTAGCGGTGAGGTCACCACTGCGCACAGCAAAGTCCCATTTGATGCCCGACTTCTTATGTTCCTTTTGGACCAGTTCCATCCCTTTCTCAATGACGCTGTCGTTTTCATCGTTACTCAACGAACAGGTAGCGTAGAGAACACGCCCACCAATGCGGACGGCTTTGAGAGCGGTCATAAGTAGAGCAACTTGGGTTTTGGCCATCTTCTTCGACTGGCCAGAGCGCCACGATGTCATCTCGTCGGCTAACCTGCCGCTTTGTTTCGCCTTCTCATGCGCGTGGATGACATGCCGTTCGCTCGAACACGGCGCATCCAGCAAGACCTTGTCATAACCGCCTGGGCCATGTGGTAGTGTTTGCAATGAGAAAGGCTCGGTTCCGTCAAGCTTCAGGACCTTCACCTCGCCTGTCTTGAACAAGGCCGCGGGTAAGTATGACTGCAGATTCGAGGCGAGCCGCTTATTCCGCCCCGTGTTGACCTCGTTGCTATGAAGACAACCGCCCCCTAATGTAGGCGAAGCGTCGTCATAATTATCCGGGCGAAGAAACTGCGCTAATGCTACGCTCTTTCCGCCCGGTGCCGCACAAAGGTCGAAGACCTTATCACCTGGTTTGGGATCCAATACGTTGACCGCGAGCAGCGACGCGGCATCCAGGTTCCAGTGCGTCATGAGACTGCTCGACGAGTCAGGCTGTGGCGGAGGAAAGGTCGCCTCTGCCTCTGAGATATCCCATTGAAACGACGAAAGGGGCTTTGAGTTGGAGAGATCCGATTCGCTAAGAAATTCGATGGCCTGCAGTTTCGCGGCCTGCTCTTGGGAGAAGATGGCGTCCAAGTCGGTTACGGCAAAGCGATTAGTGAGAGCGGCGTACCGCGTCGACGCTTTAAGTGTTGGATACAGCGTCTGCTGCCATCTCTCCTCACCAAACTGAACGGCATACGTGCGATTGAAAGAGTCTTCTGCTGCCTGGGCCAGCTTCTTCTGAGCTTTAGTTAGAGCCGGCATTTTTAGATTCGACCCGATTTCGGTCAAAGTGTTATGTTCGAAACCTTATAATGCAGCAAGTTGCTTTTATAACTATGCCATTTCGTAGGAATGATTACAATGCACTGTAGCTCAATATTTTCCTCTCCTCTCTTTCTGAGCTTTGTTTACTAGGAATAACGGGAATTGAGTCTACCATGCGGGCAATGTCGAGCTGCTGGTGAAAATTCACCCAAATAGATGTGGTTCAAGAGGTAGTTACCAGAATCTTGCCACCCGTTGCCAGCTGCTGCGTACAGGAAAAGGAGGCAATGCAAGCATGGACTAACCAATCGTCATGACCGTCTACTTATAAACATCGGCTAGGATAGTCATTTATATTCTCCTATTCATTCGAGCCGTATTTCCTTGATTTAAATCCAATCTTGACGTTGAATAATTCCGTCGTGACACGTTAGGGCCCTAGCGCCAGCCGACCGTGTGACAACCCCCTGCGCAGGAAACGAACAGCTACATTAGCCTTCTAGAATCCAAAAGGTTTTTTTGTGTTTTTTTTTCTTAAAAAATAAAATAAAAACAAACTCGGGTTTTTATACACCTCGGCCAAGCCCTAGATATAGATATGCATGCCCTTCCGTCGCTTTGCCCTCTCCGATGCGACACGATCATGAAACTCAATCCCAATAACTCTTTTGCCACAAGGCCCTCTAAGTCTCGATATGAGTGAATCCTGTAAATAATAGGGGCTTTTTATTTTGGTATACCTACTTGCGTAAATAAGATTTGCGGTTATCCTGGAAACCGCTCCCCAAATCCGTTAGGTACAAGTGGTTGATTATAAACCCACCACTGGTCAGGCACGTTTTCAATCGGCGGCCATAGCATATCTAGATCGCCCGAATTGTCAACGGTATACGCCATATTCATATCCATAGATCCAGCGAACAAGTCTTGAGTGAAGGTAATATCACTCGCCGAAGGTACAACTTCGGCCTGGGTAGCGAACTGGTCGGTCGTCGCCGGGTCTTGTGCGTTCGGTAGTACTGCGGCCTGCGGATTACTTCCTCGTACAAGTTCGGCAAGAAAATCGATTTTAATCGCGAGGTCACGCATCAGCGTAGCTGCACCTAGAGATGTGCCAAAGCTGCGTCCAAAGTCCTCAAACACAACTATTGATAAATCAATCGCCTCGCGAACGGATGGTGCTATGTCGCTAGTTGGACACGCAAATAAGTAACCGGCGAGTGTGAGCGCACCGTTCCACTGCCATTGGAAGGGCTCATGCCAGCCAACGAGGAGATCAGTGTTCGTCACAACATGATGAAAGATATGGGTCAGGGCAACACTATGCTCTGCCGCGGAGGCGGCGTGAGACAGACAGATGTCTCCTAGTGGCTGGGATTCCGTCACCGTAGATGGGAAGCAGATAAATGGCCTGTAAAGGTTCGTTTTAACGACATGGTAAAGTAACTCGAGAAGTAAACGCTGTCTTTGTAACCAGGGAGGTATAAACTGCTCCATGACAATCGGTGATCGGTCAGTAGAGAAGGGTCGGCCGTCACCCGAGCGCTTGGTTTTAAGCACATCGGGTACTGATTCAGCCCAATCGTCGAGAGGTTTCATCACAGTGGAGAGGTACTCAGCATACCGCTCCAGTGCTGCCGAATCGTCATAAATGACCTGCCCAGTGTTGCCACTGTAGAAATTTGAGTACCTATCATAGAATGCTGTATGTACCCTGCGTGCGGCTTGTACTAATTTGACGTGATATAGAGTGTATGTGAGCCATGTGGCATTCTCGCTGAGACTGGTAAAATCCGAGCCCGCGAGGATCGCCGCCTCCTGGTCATGAGCTGGCAGGTCACACGATGTCAAATCTCCATCTGCATAGAATGGGCGCCCTAGCTTCATACACACTTTGCTCTCGAAAGCATACAAAGTCCACCATACCCGTCTACGCAGCTCTTGGGTGGCAATTGGTAAGTCAGCAGGTGGCTCGGTATGCAACCCAATCATATGAGATGATCGAACCGCGAGGGATAAAGCGATGTGACACATATTTTGGAAGGCCGCAAAGCAGGTGTACATTGCGGAGAGTATGTGACATTGTACCGTCATGAGGGTTGGCGCCTCCTGTTCGTTATACAGTAAACGTTGGCATCGACGGTAATACAATCTTCCAGCTATACTAGGATCATCTTTGCCTACTTCAGTCGCCGGTAGTACTCTTGAACTGTTTCGCTGGGCCACTGCCATGCCCACTTGCATACTCACAGCAATGACGATGTCAACAAGAGGCGAAGGCTTACGCGGCTGTCCTGGTTTTGTTGCGAGTGATCGGTAATGTCTTTTGAACTCAGACTCGTCGAGGATCGCCAATGCAGGATGATACGACTGCCAATATAAATTTAAGAAGTACTCTTCTTGAGTGGGTGTTAGGTAAGCTTCATTTGAAACTGTTTGGCTAGCATCTTTTGCATCTTCTTTATCCTCATCCTCTGCTAGGTTGCAATCCGGGGTAGCAAATGTCTTTGCAACCGACTTCAACTGTATTAGGTCGTCCGGATGTAATTGTTGGAAAATGGCCGATAGATATGTGTTCATTCGGTTAATGAAGTAAAAGAGAGAGGATGGCCCGTACCATGTTTTTCGTGATGACTGTCCGGTATTAGTCATAACACCGCCCCATACCAATTGGCTCCCGCCGACGACATTGTGGGAGACGCCGACAGAATCCGGTGCTGGTGTAGAGTCTGAGCTAGGAGGTGTCAGGGCAAATGGCTGTGGCGGTCCAGATGTAGAGACGAGCGGCTTGGTGCGCTCCCTTTCCAGCTGTTCCTCAAGTTCTTTAATCTTTTGCTTCAACCTATCAATCTCTCTGTGCTGCGTCAGATAATTCAATACACCCTTTTTCATAGCCTTCATGTAATGACTTACCGATAGGCCTGGGGTAATGTGCGTCTTTCTCCAGGACTCTTGTTTATACACTGTTCCCCCCTACTCATACAATTCCTGTCAACGTAATGGCGTGTTAGTCTGATACATTCTAAGCCAGTATTTCGATACCTGACGGTCGTTCAGAGCAGGCCGAAGACGGCAGAGCCACCATACGTGTTTAGTCCCGAACTAGAGTAAGAATAACACTCTGTGTACTAACTTGCAGGGTACGTTATTGTCGCATTTAATACGATGCATCCGGCATCTAAAGTCGGTCAGAAGCGATGATTAGATATGATGACTTCGGGGGATGAGCTTACGAATCGCAAGCTCGAGCGACCTGTTGCCGCTTAGGCCTCAGAGGAGCCTCGAACGAAGGCAATTTGGAGGTCTCGGGTTTTTCACCCCCTTCGCCTCTTCGCCCCTCGCTCTTGGGCGCAGGCGCCTCGGGGCTTCCAAACGCAGAGTTCATTGCGAATTCAGCCCCGACCACCGAATTGGTGTCGCTATCGCCACAATACCGCCACCGCAGATTCCAAGGATGCTGCGAATCGTGCTCAGCTACCCAAGTTGGAAAGCATTGGGTGAGAAAAATGGCCAATATTGACCGCAAATTATAATAACCAGAAAAAGGCGCCGGTAATTTCAAGGTAGAGAGTTGTCCAAAGCAAAACACTTGCGTAGTCCTAACTTACCTACCTATGGTATCTCACTCATGGAGGAGTGTAGATAATGCAAGGGGCCTAGCGGATTAAGTACTGAACTGGATGTCCATAGGCGTAGGGTGCTCCAACTCTTTAGTAGCATAAATCTACTAGAAGTCCCACTTCTTGGTATGATATGCAATACTATAATCAGACGCCTATGTCGGGTCTAAGCAACGGGAACGATTAGGTAGGTATGTATATGGAGGTGATATCCTCCATACCTCTTATATCAATACTCACACATTGGCAAGGAGTCTAGTTTATAGGCGTAGGTGATGACATACACCTATCTACAGGTACATACATGTAGACTGGACGAGGTATCTAATCTATGTACCTAGTACATATGGAGGTGTTTAAAGCCAGGCTTCCCCGCCTTGTGACGCACCGGTTATTTAGAATCCGGACCTCACTTAGTAATTGCTGTACTTAGTAAGCAATGTCAAGGACTTTGCCATGTCTAGTGAGGCACACTAATAGACTGCCACGTGTTTCTATATCAGGGATCTTTATATCACCTTCTTTCTATGTACTCTACGTGTATCATACAGATAGCTTACAGGGTAGTGCATAAACATACTCACTCACAATCATATATTTACAACCGGCTTCTTACGTCATAACTAAGCATGCTTCTTGCGTAGAAGGTAGGCCTCCATGTGTACCAGTTACTAGGTTCTTTGCCATAAGGTCGTAACTTCGAATCAATAAGGCATACTAAGGATAGTGTCATGATCCAGGTATGGGGTGTAACGAATCCTTATCGTCGATATTATTTATATATATATATATATGTGTGTGTGTGTGTGTTTCTATTTTATACCACTTAGACAGTATAACCCAACTACATGAACATACAACGCGAAAACCACAACTTTAGTGCGTGGTGTTTTTATAATGCCCTAAGCTAATTTAAAAGCGTCCATATCGATCGAGTCTCTCCAATTAGTGTGTTCGTATTCACAAGCAGAAAGGCTCTTAGGAGGTATATAAGGGTCGGAAGCCCCTCATTGGGAGCGCTAGTAGACAGAGAGATCCCTGCTTCTACTATACACCATCTAGTATAATTACAGAGCTCAGAATGACGTCCACCCCCGTACCCCCCATAAACGTGTATTTTGTCGAGCACGGCTATTCGTTTTCAAGACCTTCCATAGTGTTGCCGGAGTGGGAGCGACGAAAATTTATGCGTGAAATACTCAATCTTACAATAATTACGTACTTTGAGATATAGTCTAATTTGATAGGTCTATATGGTTTGTCAAATAGTCCTTAAAAGTTTCGCTTCCACAAGTTATTGACATTGTTGGCTAGTCGTTACAGTGAGATCTCTCGACTTATATGTTAAAGGCTCTATATTAGGCAAATGACCTATGTAGGGTATGAGATATAATAAAAATCATATTAATAAAAAACAAGAACATAATTTGGATATTCTATATATTTATCGTCCACTATATTAATATGTGTATATAGAAGATAAAACCTAGCATTATTTTTACTTTAGTTCCATAGAAAAAATTAACCACCCACCTTACCTCACGATGTAGTAGCACGTGGCTCGCTTATGTTCTGGATTGTCGGTTCCGAAATAGTCAAGGTAAGGCTCTAACCGCCCTTCTCTGTCGGGGGGGGGGGGGGGGGGGGGGCCCCCCCAAA
>JBAWJU010000063.1:0-231633 GCA_037356035.1 Xylaria sp. Z50
TGGCGCAGCCAGAATTCCCTACCTATGTGGGCTACACTATGTGGGGTCTGTAGGGTCTGTAGGGTCCATGTGGCTAGGGTCCATGTGGCTAGACTGGTGGCCATGGCCACCAGTAGCCATGGCCCCCTTAGCCACCTGTATCATTGTTATTATTAAATTAAAAAAAAATTGCTGTTTTTTTTAAAGTTATATCTTAAATATATTTTTTTAAAGTATTTTTTATAGTTTTATTATTTAAGCCTTATTAAGCTTTTTTTTTATTATTAACTTATAATATTTAGTTTAACAAAATATATATAATTTTTTAAAAAAATATAATATTATTAGCATTTACTATTTTTCTGCTTTTAAATAAAATTATATAGTTATAAAAACTTTAATATTAATATTTTAATATTTTATAAAATAGCGTTTTTTTTTTTAAAAAGCAATCTATTTTTATTTAGCTATAAATATTTTTTATTAGTTTTAATAAATACTATATAATTATAAACAGGTATTTAGCTATATTATTTTTTATAAAAAAATATTTTAAATTAATTATTAAACTATTAAATTATAATATAATATATAATTTAAATAATAATAAGCTAATATTTTTATATTATATTATTTTTAATAGCTTATATTATTATTAATATTATAATTATTTTATAAATATTAATTGCTTTTTTATATATACTATTTTATTAATATTGCTTTATAATAATAAATAATATTTATATACTTTTAAAATAATATAAGTATTTAAGCTTTTTATTAATATTTTTATTAGCTTTATTTAAAATAAATATATAATATTTATATTTTAAGCGTTTATAATATTTTAAAAACGCTTTAAAAACTTTAATAAACTTTTTTTTATTTTTAAATAATAATATTTAAGTTATTTTACTAAAGTTATAACAAATTAGCACTAAATAAATAAATTTTTTATATTTTTTTAAAGCTTTTTTAATTAATTTTGCTATATTAATATATAATAATTTAAGTAAGTAAATATTATATTAAAAAATTTATAAATATAATATTTTTTTTATTTTTATTTAAATATAATACTTATATATATAATTTAATTTTTATAGCTTAATATAACCTGCTTTTATTAATTTTTTAATAAATAATTTATTAATATATTTAAATTGTTTATACTATAAAACTGGTAAAAGGAACTATAGGGTAAGATAATATAGTATATTAGATAATAAAAAAAGAAGGTTTCTTATTTTAATTGCTTGCGGTAATTGAAATAAAAATACTTTCTACGGTCTTACCTATAGTAAGGCCTCCTATATGCCTATATTAAGTGCTAAGGCATAAAAAAGGTTGCAGTTACTTTTAACTGTTTTTTATTTAATTATTTATATATAATTAGGACTTAATTTTTTTTAATCTTATTTATTTTTATATAAATAATTTTTTTTTTTTTAATTAATTTAGTTTTAATTTTATTTTTTTTAAAGATTGCTTTTTTATTACTTTATTATTTTTAATACTTTTAAACTAAATTTTTAAAGTTATATAATTACTATTTAAATTTTTACTAATTATTTTTATAGCTATAACTTTTTTACTTAACTAAGTATTTAAATTTAAAGCGTTATTAATTAAGTTAATATTTTAAAATAATTTTAATTTTAAAAGATTTTTTTTTTTTTTAAAGTTTAATTAATTATTAAAAATAAATCCTAAAGTAAATATAAAATAATAAAATAAGTTTTTATTTTTATGCTTTAAAAATAAGTAGGCAATAAAAATTATAAAATATATTTTAAATGTTTTAAAAAAGTTAATTTAATAAGCTAAATAGCTAATTTATTTTTTAACTTTTTAAAAACTAGCATATTATTATAAATATTTTTTAAATAGTTTATTAAGCAAATAGTAGCTATTATATAATTTAAAATAAACTTTATTTTTTATATTAAACTTTATTAGCTTATGCTTTTAGTTATAATAATATTTAGCTTTTATAGTAATAAAGTTTATTACTAATTTAATATTTTTATATAAATATTTTTAAAAAAAATAAATATTATTAAATATAAAAATAGTTATTTAAATTAAAATATTATTTAGTTTAAAAAAGTAAAAGCTAAAAAGCTATTTATAAGCAGAAAATTTAATAAAATTAAAATAAGCGTTATTTAAGTTTTATTAAAAAGCTAAAAATAAATTTATTTATAAATAGTTTAAATATTTAAAATTATAATAATAAATTGCTATTTTTATAGTTTAGTTTTTTTATTTTAATAAGTTATTACTTTATAAGTAATATATAATAATTATAAAAAATTTAATTTTAAATATTTTTTATATTTTAATTTAAAAAGCTAATATAAACTTATAATTTTTATTAAAAATAATATTTAAAAATATGCTTTAATTATATAAAAAAAGCAGTTTAGCTAAAACAATATTTTAATTTTTAGCTTTATAAATATTATAACTTAATATTAGTAACAAATATTTTAAAATAATATAAGTTACTATTATTAAAATATTATATTTAGCAAATTTTTTTAATTATTATAAAATATTAGCTAAAAAACTAGTTAAAAAACTAATAATAAAGTTTATAGCTATAATTTTTATAAGTTTTAAGTTTTTAAGTTAAATTAATTAGTAATTATTATATAGTTTTTTATAGCTTATAATATAAATTTAATAGCTATTATAATAATTAAAATAAAATAGTATTTTATATATTTTAAAATAAATAAAATATTTTTTTAAGTTTTATATTATTTATTTTTATTTAAAATAGTATTTATTATTATAAGCAATAGCTAAAAATTTATTAATTTAGTTTTTAAAAATATATAACCTATAAACTTTTTTATAATTAATATTATATAATAGTTTATTTACTATTATAAATAAATAGCTAAAATAAAAAATTTTTTTTAATATTTTTATTATTATTATAAAAAGTTTAAAAAACTTTATAATATTTAAAGTTTTTTTTATAGTTAATAGCAATTTTTATTTTAATTAACTTATTTAAAACTATTTTAATAATAACTTTATTAAATTATATATTATTTAATATAGCTATTTTATTTAATTACTTAATTTTGCTATTTTTATTAAGTTTGTTTATAATAATAAATAAATAGCTTAATATATTAAATATAAAGTTTTTTTATTTAAAAAAATAATATATTTATAAATTATATTATAATAGGTAAATAAATATATTAATTAATTTTTTATTAGCTTTATTTATAAATAACATATTTATATTAGTTTAATTAAAAATATTTTTTATTATAAAATAATTAATTAAAACTAATATTAAATTATAAAATATTTTTATTATTATTTTAAGCTTTTTATAAGCTTATATAATATAAACAATTTTTATTTTAAAAAAGCTATAATATAATTTTAATTATAATATATAGTAATTAAAAAATATAATAGGTAATATTTAAGTTATAAAAATTAGCATATTTAGTTTTTAAATATAACTATTTTTAAAATAAAAAAATATAACTTTAAATTTTTGTTTAAAAAATATATTTACTTATATAAATAGCTATTTATTAAGGTTATAATAATAAATTATAATATTTTTATATATTAGCTTTTAAATTACTTTAAAAAAAGCTTTTTTTTTTTTTATAAGTTTATACTAAGTTAATTTATAATAAGCTATTTTTTTTTTAAAGTTATTATTTTTTAAAAGCTTTTTTTAGTAATTTTTATTAAGTAAAATAGTTTTATATTATTATAGTAGTTTTATAAGCTTTATATAATATAATAATAATAATTAAAAAAAACTAATAATATTAATATATTTTTTAAGCGTTTTTAATTAATTAAAAAAAGTAAGGTTATAAAAAGTAGCTAACTTTTTTTTAAATATAAATATGTTTAAGCTATTTATTTAAAAGCTAAATAATTTAATAAAAAAATATTTTAAAAAAAACTTTTTTACTAAAAATATAATATTTTTTTGCTAAAATATAGCAAAACTTTACTATAAATATTTAGCGTATTTTTTAGTAATATTTAAAAAAATAACTATATTATTAATAAACGCTTTATAAAAATATTAATATAGTTTAAATTTTTTATTTATAAATTACTAAATATAGGCTAAAAAGTTTTAAAAGCTTATTATAGCTATAGTAAATTTTTTTAGTTTTTTATAACTAATTATTATAAAACAGTTTTAATAATTAAAGTAAATAAAAAATTAAAAAAAAAATTTTATTATATTTATATAAATAATATATTTTTTATTATATAATATAATAATAACTTTAAATTAAAGTAGTAATAAGTAGTTATTTAAAATAGTAATTTTATTTAAAGTTTAAAAGTTAATAACTAGTTTAAAATATAGTTTTTTATAAAAAATTCTTTTTGCTATAAAAATAAAATATATAAAAAAATATAAGCTATTAACTTATTTTATTTTTTTTTATTTATATAGTTAATTATATAATATATTAAATATTTTATAATTTTAAAAGCTTAAAAAATATAGTTAGCTATTTAGCTTATGTTTTTACTAATTGTTTATTAAAAGCATTTTTATTTGCTAATTTTTTAATATATTAATTAGCTTAATATTATTTTAAATATTAAAAAATTTAATTAAAACTTTTTTAATTAAATTAAATATATAGTTATTATTAATATAAACAGTTTATTTTTTAAATAAAATAGTTTTTTTATTTTTAAATAGTTTTTTAATACCTATTATAATATAAACTTTAAAAATTTTTAGCATAAAATTATTTTTATTTATTATAATAGTTAATATAATATTAAGTAGTATTTAAATAAATTTAACTAATATTTTTATTATATTAAATATAGTATTAAATAGCAGCGTTTTATTTATAAATATATTATTATATTTAAAATTATTAATTATATTAATAAGGTTGCTTTTAAAAAGTATATTATAAGCTTTTATTATATTTATGGTAAAGGGAACCATAGGGTAAGGCAATGTAGTATATTAGATGATGAAGAAGGAAGGTTTCCTATCTCGATTGCCGCAGGCAATCGAGATAGGAACACCTTCCGCGGTCCCACCTACGGTGGGGCCCCCTACATGCCTGCATCAATTTACTAATATATTAATAAAACTATTTATTAAAAATAACAAAGTAATTTATTTAGTTATTAAAGCTTTAAATGCTAGTAATAGCTTATATTTTTAATTTATTATATATATTTATAGCATTTTAAAATTATTAAAAAGCTATAATTAGGTTTTATTAATAGTTAGCTTATTTAAAGCTATAAATATACTAAAAATGCTATTTAATTTTATTAAAGCGTTAGCTATTATTATAGCCTATATATAACCTTTTTAAATTATTTTAATAAAGGTTTTATTATTTTTTTTTTAAATTATGCTTATTTAAGTACTTTTAGCAATTTTTTTTATATTTAATATAAAGTTAAATATTATTATTTAGTAAAAAGTAGTTAATTTTATTAGCGTTATAATAAAATTTTTATATATTAGCTTAAATATAAAATTATAGTTAAATAGCAAAGCTATATAATTATATAATATATATAATGTTTTTTTTAAAAAAATAATAACTTTTTTTTATAATATTATTTTATATTAATATAAGCATACTTATAAATATATTTTAAATTTTTAACTAAAGTTTTTTATATTAATAAAATTAATATTTTAATTTTTAAAATTAATTATAGCTTTTTATAAGTTAAAAAAACTTATACTTAGTAATAAAAATATACTAAAGTCTGCTTTTAATATTTATATAAATTTTATTATTTTAAATAAAATAAAAAGTTTTTTATTATTTTAACTTTACAAGTATAAAATAAATATAGTATATTTTATATATTTTGTTTATTTTTTTTTAATATTTTTAATTTTGCTAGCTTTTTTTTTAATAGTATATTTTAAAATATTAAAAAGCTTATTTATAATTAAGCTTTTTTTACAGCTTATATTATAATAAATTTTTATATTAGGTTTATTTAGCAAGCTATATATAATAGTTTTAAAATAAAAATAATAGTTTTTTATTTATTTATTTACTATTTTATTTAGCTTATATAATTAAGGTAATATTATATAAAGCTAAAATAAAATTACTTTTTTAAGTAATATTTTATTTATAAAATATATATATTTAATTGCTATATTATTTAATATATTATTATAGTTATAACTTAGTAAATGCTTAAATAATTTATTTTATAATTTAAAAGTTATATTATATTATATATAAGCTAATTAAGACTTATATATTAATAGTATATTAATTATATTTTTAAATAGTTAATGTTTATATTTATATATATATTAATTTTTTTGCTTTTTTAAATTAAATATTTTATTATAAAACTTATAAGTTAAAAAGTAGTTAATAACTATATAAGTATTATTTAAATTAAAAATATTAAATATTAAATTAATAAAGTTTAAATTTATATTATATTATAAATTACTATTAGCTATATTTGCTTAGTTATATTTATATATATTTTTATGTTTATTTTAGCTTAATTTTTATTTATAGCTTTTAGCTTTTTAATATTTTTTTTTATTTTTTAACTTATTTTTATTTTTGTTTTGCTAGTTATACTTATTGCTTTTATTATTTTTTAAGCTACAACTTTTATTTTTTTAAAAACTTTTTTAATTATATAATTAAAAGCGTTTTTTTATTTTATAATAATATTTAATATATTTTAAGTGCTTATTTTTAGCAGCTAATAATAAAAGCGGTTTTGCTTTTGCTATAACTATTATATATTTAATATATATTTATATTGTTTTAAAAGCGTAAAAAAAACTTTTTATATTAAAGTTTATAGCTATTTAAATTTATATTATAATATTATATTAATTATTATTATTAATATTAAATATTTTTATTATTTTAGTATATTAGACTTTTTTTTAAATATATTATATTATAGCGTTTTTATTATAGGCTATGTTTTTTAAATATAGGTTTATTTTAATAAATTTTTTATTAGCTATAGCAGGCTATATTAAAAATTAAATAAATATTTTTTTAAAAATTGTTATTAGGCTTTTTTTTTTAAGTTTTTTATAGCAAATATTAATAAGCTTATTATTTTATTATAATAATACCTAGCTTTTTATTAAAATTAATAATATAAATAAAATTTATATTTTATTTATTTTAATAATATTTTTATTTTTTATTAATAACTTAATATATTTAATAAAATAATATATATTAATAAAAATAATTTTATTTTTATTTAATAATATTTTTATATTATTAAAGTTATAATAATTTAAATTAAAAATATTAATATTTGTTTTTTTTAAATAGTTAAAGCTATTTATAAATAATTTTAATTTTATACTAATTAATATATTATTTAATATGCTAAGTATATTTTAGCAACTATTATAATTATTATTATTAAAAGCAAAAAAGTTTAGTTAATAATTATTTTTAATATTTAAATTATTATTATTATTATTATTATTAAAGTTAAAAGCTTTGCTTGTTTTATATAGTATTTACTAAGCTTACTTTTTAGCTTTTACTAACTATTAATAAAAAGTAAAATATATTAATAATTTGTTTATATTTAATAAAAGCAAGGTTATATTTAGTAAAATTAAATTTATTTAAGCAGATTATTTGCTTAAAGCTTTATTAAAGCATATTATAGTTTGTTTTTATAGTTTTTAAAGCTATTTAATTTAAATATTAAGCTGCTTAAAAATTAGCATATATAGCTATATTAGCTAAGCATATTAAGCATATATTTAAGCAAATAATATATATAGCTAGGCTAATTAGGTTAATAATAGCTATTTAAAAGCTAGTTGCTAGTTTATACTTAAAAATAGCGTAATTTTAAATAAAAAAGCTAATATTATTAGTAAAAAAGTTAGTAATAGCGTTTGTTTTTTTAATTTTTTATATAATATAATAAAATAGTTAACTAAAAAAATATTTAAAAATAAAATATAAAAAAAAATAAATTATAGTTAGGTAATAGCAAAATATTAAACTAAAGTAAATTATGCTTTTAGTTTTTTATTTTTTAAGTTTTTTTTATATTTTGCTAAATATAAAATTAACTATTTAGTTTATTTTAATAATAATATTGCTAACTATATTTATTATTTATTTTATTTTAAATATTTTTTTATTAATAATAGTAATATTTACTAAATAATTTATATTTTTAGCTAAAGTTTAAATTTATTTATTTTATTAAGTTAACTTTTATAAAACTTAGTTTTAAGTTTTTTTGTTATTTATTATTTATTTAAAAAAATTAATATAACTTTTATTTAAATTTAACTTAAATAAAGCTAGTAAAATATTTATAATATATAAATTTTGTTATTATTATAATAAAAAAAGCAAGGTTATTAATAATAACTTTTTTAAGCTTAAGATTTAATATATAAAAAGCTATATTAATAATAAAGCAAGCTGTTTGCTTAAAAAATAAATAGTAAAGCTAGAAATATATAGCTTTAAAAGCTTTTGCTAGCCTAATATACTAATAAATATTTAAAGTTTAGCTAAAAGTTTAATATAAAATTTTAAGTTTGCTAGTTTTTTATTAAAAGCTTATTAGTTAATAATTTATTACTTAAAAATTAACAGCTTAATAAAAAAGTTAAAAACAGAAATTTTTTTAGCTTTAACTAGTTTTAATATAAAGTTTTTAATTATTAATAAAATTTAAAACTTTTTATATATTAAAAACTTTAGTTTATTTTAATTATTATTTAATATAATAAGGTTAAATAATATAAGTAAATAAAATAAAATTATATAAAAAAATAAGTTTATATAAAAAAAATAAAGTTTGTATAAAAAAAATAAAGTTTATATAAAAAATAAGTTTGTAAAGTTAGCTAAATATTAGGTTAGCTAATTACTATATATAGGCTATTAAAAAGTTTTAGCAACTTTATATATATAAGAAAAGTTTTTTATAAAAATTAATTATATAAAGCAAAACTAACTATATAAAGTAAAGCTTAAAGTTAAAGTTATAATAAATTATATAAGTAATATAAAAAGGATATATATAAAGTAATTTAAAAAATTTAAAAAGTAGTATTTTAATAAAGCTAGCAAAAACTTAAAAAAATATTATTTATAATACTATAAATATTAACTATAGTTAAATATAGTAATATTAAAAATAAATATAATATAATATAATATACTATTTAAAAAAATATAAAAAAATATAACTTAATTTAGCTAAATTATATAAGGTTTTTTTAGCTATAAATATTAGTAAAGTTAATTAAAAGTATAATTAAACTAATTTTATTTAAATAAATAGTGTTAAAGTTTATTTAAATTGCTAATAAGCTAATTTTTATATTTAAATAACTTAAATTTAAATTATAAGTTATTAATAAATTAATTTGTAATTATTAATTTAAAATATATTAGGTTTTTAAGTATAGTTATTAATAAGCTAACTATATAATATAATATTAATAATATAAAAAAAACTAATTATAAATTAAAATAAAATAAAAGTTATATAATTATTTATTTATTATATTATTTGGTAAAAAAAACTATAAGGTAAGGTAATATAGTATATTAGATAATAAAAAAGGAAGGTTTCTTATTTTGATTGCTTGCGGCAATCGAAATAGGAATACCTTCTACGGTCCCACCTATAGTAGAGCCCCCTATATGCCTGCATCAAAAACTAATTTTAAATTAAATAAAAAATAAGTAGTAAAAGTAATAATAATAGCTTTTATATTAAATCTTAGTTAATTAATTAAATATAAGCTATTATATTTTGTTTTTTTTTAAAAATATTTAGTTTTTTTTTAATATATATATTTTATTATTTTTAAATAAAAATTTAACGCTAAATTTTATTAAATAAAATATTAATATTAAGTTTGTTTTAATTAATAAATAATATATAATATTTTTTAAAATAATAGTTTTTTTTTTTTATTAATTAAGCTAATAAAAATATAGTTTTTTTATTAATTAAATTATATTATTAAGCTGCCTATTTTTATAATTATAAAATATAAAATATTATATAAGTTAATAAAGCTATTTTAATTTAAAAATATTAATATATTAGCTTTGCTATTAATTACTAATGCTATTTTAAATATTTTAGCTAAAATTATTACTTTATTTTAATTTATAATAATAAATAAAATATTAATTAGCTTATTAAAATAGCTTTTTTTATAGCTTTTAAGCTAATATTATTTTAATTAATTAACTTATTATTAATTAATTTATTATATAAACTAATTAAAACTTTTAAATATAAATAATATTAGCTTAAATTATATTAATATAATTAGTTTAAAAAAAGCTAAAATAAAAATATAAGCTATAAAAATAATATAGTTAAGTAAAAGTTATAAAGTATTTTTAAATAATATAGTTGCTAAAAAAGTTATAATATTTAGTTTTTTTTTTTTATAGCTATATTGCTTTTTTACTTTTATATTTTTTTTAGCTTAATTTTATATTATTTAATATGCTTATAATTTAATTTTTTATTTTATTTAAAAGGTTTTAGTTTTAAATATTACTTATAGCAAACTTTAAAATAAAGCTTTTTATAAAAATTATAAATTTTTTGCTTTTTAAATAAAATTAAAAAATTAATTTTAGTTTTATTAATAAATAAAATAGTTTAAAAAATATGCTTTTTTTAACCTTATTTAAATTATATAATAATATTAATAGCTTTTTTTAAAATAACTATTATTTATATTACCTTATTTTTAAAGTTATAAATAAATATTTTAATAATATTAAGCTTTTATATAGTTAAAAAAAAATTAAACTTAAGCTTAAGCTTATTAATAAATTTATAAATAAAATATAAATAAAGTTAAGCTAATTTTATATTTAGTTTTATTATATTTATTTATAATTATTAAAATATAATAGCAAATTATATAACTTTTTTAATTAATTTTAAAATAGTTTTTTTTTATTAGCAAAAATACTAAATAAATTAAGCTTTATTTTTAAGTTTATAATTATATTTTAATTTTTTTTAAATAAAAGCTAATATATTAAAAAAAATTTTAATAATAAGCTAAATTTATTAATAAATATTAATTAAAAGTTTATTATAAATAATAATATATATTATATTATATTTATTTAGCTATTTATTTTTTTAAGCTTTAAAACTTTTTATATTTTTATATTTTTAAAATATTAAAAAAGTTATTTAAAGCTTTTTAAAAAATAGTTAACTAAAGCTATAATATATAAGCTTTTTTTTTATATCTTAATTTTATTTTAATTACTATTTTAATATATTTAAAAAAAGTATTTTTTTAAGCTTTTTTTAAATAATATTAAATAATATTATATTGTTTAATATAAATATTTTTAAAACTGTTAAAATAATTACTTTAAAAATATTTAAAAATAAGTTTAAAAAATTTAAAAAAATTAATTTAAAATTTAAAGCTATATTTAAAAAACCTAAGTTTTTATTATTAAGCTTAATATTTAATAGTTTTTATAATATTTTAATAGTTAAAATTAGGTTTAAAATTTTAGCAAGCTTTTTATATTTAATATAAAGCTATTTAAATTATTAAAAAATAAGCTTAAAAAAATAAAAAATATTTTATTTAATTTTAATTTTATTAATTTAAAGTAATTAAATATATATTTATATAAAATTAATTAATTTAAAATAATAAATTATTATAAAAATAAAATATTAATTTTATAGCTAAATAATTTAATATTACTAAATAAAAACAAGTAAGTAAATACTTTTAATAATATTAAAAATAAAGGTTTTTTTATTAAAAAATAATTAATATAGTTAGCACTAAAGTTATTATTATTATTTAAGTTTATACTAAAGCTTAAATATTTTAAAAAAATAAATATTTTATATATAAAATAAAAAAAAATTCTAATATTTAAAAAATAAATATAATATAAAAAAAATAGTTAATTTTTTTTATAAAAGTAATAGCAAGTATTTATAGCTATTTTAATTTTTAATTATAGTTAGCTTTTAGCTTTTAAAGTTTTATATAATATAATATTTTAAAAAAAAAGTTAAAATTAAAAGTTTTAATAGCTAGTTTTAAATTTATAAGCTTTTAGCTTTAATAAATAACTTATAAACTTATATAAAAGTTTATTATTATAGCTAATATATTAAACCCTAGCTTTATTGTTTGTTTTATAAAAAAAAAACTATTTAAAAAAATAAATTTAAAAATTTTAATATAAATAGTAGAATTTTAAAACATATTAATATTTTAAGTTAAAAATATTATATAAAGTATAATAATATAAGTGTAATAAATTTTTAATAGTAATAATTATATTAGATAAGCAACCTGGGCTTATAACCTATTAAAAATAATACTTAGTATAGTAAATCCGTTAGATTAAAAGGTAAGTTACACTACAGTATAAACGGCAGGTTAGGGGTTTATATAGGTGTGTGGATCGGTTGTACCCTTGCCACCTATTTCTGACAGTAATTTCAATTTTGCAACCATTACATAGCAACAAATCTGGTGGGTCTGCTTTACTCCCCCACACATATGATAGCGCAACGAAATCGGGGCGGTCTTCTAGTGACACGATGCGTAGTGTACCTCGCAAAGGTGGCACGACAGGTTGCCTAGCGCGGCCTTGGAGTCTGTGTCGGGGCTCGGGCTCGAGGTCTAATATTCGGATGTGCCCTTCATCCACTGGTAGGCTGTCATACAGCTGGGCTAGCGAGAATGAAAATGAAGCATCGGCTGGCTGATGCTGGGTAGTCAGATTATCAATCTGGATTATTGTAGGATCAGCCATGGTAGCAGGCCGGGAGTTCTGATTAGGCGCTGGATCGGGAGTTCAGTTTCGTAGGGGGCGGCGTCTGGAGGCGTCTCGAAACTGGTATAATTGGTCCGGGCAAACGTAACATATATGTATATAGCAGTAGTAGGCTAGGCCGCGAAGAGCTCCAGGCTCTTCGTGCGAGAACAAGAATTCATGGACTCTCTCTGTTGAGGTTCTAGTTAGGTACTAGGGCTTTCCGAAAGTAGGGATAACTTGGAGCCTTTTATATAGAAAGTTGCTTCCTCCTTGAGAACTAAAAAGAAGCCAAGAATGAATATTATTAGCGTTTAATCTAACCGCAACCCAAGGCCAGGAGATATCAGGCTAACAGCAACAAGTCCTACAGGTGGTCAGCTCCAGCTTCTACAGAGTTAGCCAGCAGTTATATCAGGGGAAAGGGCTTCTAAAAACAGTCAGGTCGCCAGCATGTAGCACTTAATAGTTTGTAATCCAAGTCTTGTCACGCTTTATAAAACAACGCTGTTAGACGTATACAGCCCAACGGTATTATATAAAGGCCAGCCCTAGTGGGATAGGTTACAAGCTCAATAATATTGTGAAGGACGAGTGCAAGGCTATTCCTTCATAAAACAGGTGTGAGATATAACCAGGTATTCCCTGGGAGATCCAATCCTCCCTAAGCTGACTCAGCAACACATCCCTGCATATAAATGCCATACAAGGTGGGCTGCGCGGTCATATGGTTAACGCCATAATAGAACCTTATCCAAAGCATTATAATTGCTGTTACATATATAAAAATACTACAAGACGCCCCCAGTTTTGAGAGCCTTCAAAAATTCTGTTACCTTATTACCCGACAATTCGGTCTTGGCCGCATTTTTTGATATCTCATTACACACATGAAACCCCCCAGGCTAGAGTATCATATTCTCAGGAATAGTCCTAGAATAAATAGAGTAGCCTTGTATGCAGTCACATATTAGGTAGGTAGTAGCTGATATATTTACAGGGTAGACGTATTTCAACTTGCCCATCGGCAGCATTAAGATGACATGACATTGTGTTGGTGGGGTGCAAGCAAAGTCTGGTATGAAGTGTACCATTGAAGCTCTCATATGCCACATCATGCCTCAGCTCAGAGAATTCACAGTAGGCGAATTGCTGAGGCTGAATACCAGGGTGATTGCTATTTAATTCTGCGTCATGGTTCCTAGGAAGAAGAGGCGGATAATATGAAGGGACGACCTTCTTGTTAAAGTAGTAGGTATATGAGTGGTTCAGTTGCCTTGATTATTGACTCAACTGACTGATTTAAGTAGGGGGGGAGACCTCTATATATACATGATTTGGTGACCGTTGCCCCTATTCTGTACAGTGACATGACAGTGACTCCTTGACCCCATGTACTTTCGGCACTTCTTACCCCGCGCTCAGAGGGGGCCTCCATGAACTACCTCTTAGTGACAGCAGCATAGCCACCAAACCGTCACTCTGGTGTGTGGGGCCACCAATGCTACCTACATCAAAACCTCTATCAACATCCCCTTTCTATCTTCAGCAACCCTCCCACTCGCCACACGGAGCGCATTCCTGAGTTCTCCCACGGTTCGTACCCGCACACCCCGCATCCAGGCTCCTGGCTTATCGTCGAGCTTGTCCCAGCCAACCTCTGCCCCTGCGGCCGCCTCGGCTAGTGCTGCATAATTAGGTGTCGGCCGAAAAGAGACATTCATTTCATCGTCTGACGCTGTTATATTCAGACCATCTGGGTAAACGAGCTGGGTAGAGTTTCGGGGAGCTTTCCAACCTAACAATATAGTATTTAAAATCAGCCAAATCCTTTAATAAGGGACGGAATTGGTAACCTTGTTTATATCAAGACGATAAACAATAAATCATATACCGGGCTAGTGGAAAAAGCAGATGGCGATGATCGCTATAAAATGAAGTTTGAATGATCTTACCTCCATTGTTCAAAACAACCGTCAAAACCGGGATCTTGTATTTGCTGGCAACCCAGAGCGCGCTAGATGGCGCAGCACACATGAAACTCCCATCACCGACGACCTGGCAGACTAAGCTTGCTTTATTATGGTCCTTTGCCTCGTCTTCTAAGGCCATCTTGACACCTAACACCGCACCGTTGCTCCAGCCTATACCTGTCCCGCCACAATTAATCCAGCTACCAGGACGGTCAAGCTGCAGCTGATCAGAAAGTGCCTGGGCCGAAGTTACAGCTTCAACAACGAACGTAGTCGAATCTGGAAGCGTTGTTTTCAAGAGGTTGCCAATATTGTGTGCATCCAGTTGACTCTCATTATCTAGATTAAGCTGTGATGCGATGTCAGCTAATAGGTTCTTATGTAGAATCGCACGGGCTGCTCCACGGGCTACATATTTTGGATCCTGTAGCATGGTTGTAAGCGAGTAATCGCCTTTTATATACCCAACTAGCTGCGTGAGTGCTGTGAAGCAATCCGCTTTCCAGCGTCCATGAGCAGGGAAGAAGGAAACCGGAATCTGTTGATTAAGGGGGTCAACGTCTATATGGTATATCTTTGCCTCCTGAGGGGGTGCATTGCGAGACGGGATCCAGGGGACGTCACAGTCAAGAAGAAGAATCATATCGGCGTCTTTGCTACATTCATGTGTACTGAAGCGGGAGCCCTCAGACGCCGTGTGTGAGAAGGGGAAACACATATCGCTGCCGCCCGTATCGTGCACACGTATTCCTGGGACGATGTCCGCTAAGGCGACGAGTAACTCTGGCGTTCGTCGGTCTCGTCCGGAATATCCTGTAATGATTAGGGGGCGTTCGGCATGCACCAGTGCTGTGGCAATACGACGAACAGAATCCGATGGGAGTGCGCTTGGCCCAATTGGCATCCATTGGTCTTGCTGCAGCGAGTATTGCTTGATCTTTTCGGCGAGTACCTCTCGTGCACCGGTGATATACACTGGCCCCTTAGGCGTAGAATTTGCGAACTGTAAAGCACGCCCAATGGTCTGCTTAACGTTGAGCCCAGTACGAACTTCCCCCGTATACCTACAATATTGTCGCACAATGGCCTTCTGGTCAGGGGCTTCTTGTAACCAGTGCATATATTCCGTGCGAGAGCCGGGAAGTTCACCTGACTCTGTATATGGGCACAAGCCAGCGAATATAAAGATTGGGACGCGCCCGACGCTCGCATTATGGATGCCCTGCCCGAGAGCTTGAGTACCGACGTCAACATGTACGAGAACGGCTTGAGGACGGCCCGTCACTCGAGCATAGCCGTCTGCCATAGAGATAGCGATGACCTCGGAAGGGCACGTAATTATTCGAGGCCAATTGTGAGGACGCTCTCTCTTTCCCTTCACAATCGCCTCAAGTATGGATGGATGATCGGAGCCGACATTGACAAAGCAAGCGGTGATCCCAGCCTTCAAGGCAGTGAGCGCGAGCTACCTCCCCGGGAGCATAGGGTGGGACGTACCTCCCAGAGCCCTTCAAATAGGGCAAACGCAGTTGTATACCTAGTTCACATCTTAGCTCAGTGGTCTTTAAAGTCAAGGTATAGATCAATGAAATATATCCTTGCCCTTCAGTACTCATTTGCGTATCCGGCACTGTTAGATGGTGTGAAGATTGAAAATGATAGTAGTTGTGTCTTGAGACGCTGGAAGTTCTACTAGAGCGGGCTCTTAACAGCCGCAACGAAGAAGCTGAGGTAGTGAAATGCCGGGCAGCAATGTTGGAGTAATCGAGGACGCTTAAAACACGCACTGTTGGCGTGAGAATGCTACGCGGGAGAACAGAAACAGATCCCCGCCCAGCCATTTTGAGCCTTCCTCTTGAGTGCAGTAGAAGTCTGGGAGGAAGCAATAGGGGGCCGGGCATGTGCAGCAACAGAAAGAGGGGGTTCCCTGGCTGATTTGAACGATTGCCTACCTAGTTAGTGTACATTGGGGTGTAGGTACATCGGTTGGGTTTCATACGACACTGGGTCGTAGGTTTTTCTGTACAGTACGCTTTTCTCTTATACAGTGCTGTTAGTCAGGATCAATCACGCCAAATGATTGGCTTAGTCCTGTTGCACGAGGTGCATTTTCACAGCTGCATGTCAGCAATGACTTACGTGTCGTAATAAGTACCAGGTTAACCTGAATAATTATATTGGATTATCACACCACAAAAAAAAAAACCATTGAATCGAATTCACTCTCAAAGATTGTTGCTTCGAATCATAAGTAGACATAATCGGCATGTTATGTTATATTATCCCGGTACAGTAGCCATAACTACAATAGTAAGGTATCCTACTTCGAATAGGAAACCTGCATAACCCCACTAAAGTGGTTTGAAACCTAGACACAAGCGAGTATGAAGCCAGCTAGTTCTACTAACTAGGATCATAGGATGTAAACATGAGTGCTATAGAGTTTCTATTCCTGCGATCCCCTAAAAATAACAACGTCTTTCTCATTGATAGTAGCCGAATCTGCTGGAGAGCTGATTACCATCACATAGCATAGGAAGACTCAACCTCACTCCCCACGTCAAGGAGAGGATTGGATTCGAAGTTTCCTCTCTTTGAGGCGTAGGATGATTCAACCTCACTCCCCACGTCAAGGAGAGGATTGGATTCGAAGTTTCCTCTCTTTGAGGCGTAGGATGATTCAACCTCACTCCCCACATCGAGGAGAGGGTTGGATTCGAAGTTGCCTCTCTTTGAGGCGTAGGATGATTCAACCTCATTCCCCACGTCGAGGAGGGGGTTGGATTCGAAGTCTGGCATAGTAAGTACTCACACAAGTCGCCTAACAAACCCCTATTATAACTTACTGTTGGCCTTTGGCATTGGCGCTGCAGAGGTGATCGCCACGATCAACGAAAGGAAAAGATAGGTCTTCATGATGCGTGTGGCTTTTGGTATTGATATTGAGGGCGGTTTAGGCTTAGTTTCGAAATCTATGCTGCTTATACGGACAAGTAAAATGAGTATACTTGAGGTGAACAGAGAAAGTAGAACAGGGTCTTTCCTCGAATAACCCCTAATTTATATATATGTGGATGTATGTCAGCCTAGATTCTAACAGACTTCATCCGATCTAGCAACAACTACCCTCTTTTTCGACCCTACATGTGTGACTTGGTGCATCGATTCTCAATCATATCCCTAGCCTGCCGATGTATCATCCTCTGATATCTTCGACCAATAGGGCTATTTCTTTTCCCGCGTGAGATCCTCATGCATAGCCTCTTTGCAGAACGATAATATCATACCTACTGGGCGTCGGATATGCATACTAAGGGTAGATACGCCAAACGCACGGGATGTACGGTCGACGCTCATGTAGGCTACGAAGGCATGACTATTCCGGACCCATATTGCGGGATATACCAACTTACGGTGTACGTTGTTGCAACCAACTAAATCACGTTGCATTTAAAGGTCAGCGTAGTACCTACCTTCCGGTTTAAATCTCTCAACCCCAAAGCCTCTTATGTGTCACAACCTGTGGTGGTATTATCTGAAAAGAACACAGTTTAGAGTACTTGCGTATACAATATTAGTCCTAATGTGAGAAGAGATATCCGATTCTTCAGAATTTTAACTCAACACAAAATTTTAGATATAATTCCTTTAGATTGTTGACGAACTTATGAACCTGTCTCTACCCTCTCTCATCACTTAGTCTTTTTGGATCGTCGACCTTACCTTCACCATGTCGCCAGAATACTCCTACCGTAAACTCGTGGGTGATGTTGAGGAATCATCTATGCCCTCATCCGGCGAGACGTTACCGGTATGCCCATCTTGCAAGAAACGCAACAACTTGAAGACTGGGCTGAGATGTATCGCCTGCCTTGCGACTTTGATTTTTCTGTCTGGCTTACTGAATATACTCATGATGTATCGTAACGAAAGTCGCGTAATGGAGCGATGCTGGAACATGCATAACTACTATTGTGAGTAAATAGTTCTCTTCAAATCTATTTTTAGGGACAGGCCTCGCTGATAGCAATCGTGATAGCTCCGGTGGGCTCAGCCCTAGCTAATGAGCCTTACATCACCACTCGGTTCAATGGATCCCTTTGGCATGACACACCCTTCAAAGGCCCCCCAACCCCGGCTGTGGAAGAGGCATGGCACTCAATCATGCAATACGGTATGATAGCTGTTTCAGGATCCGACTATGAGAAAGTCAATCACCCAGTCCGCACGGCAGTTCAGTTCCCTCCAGAGGCCGGCGGTGGTTACGTGGCAACAACTGTGGGGACGCATCAGCTTCATTGCCTGCATTACATTTGGCAAGACCATCATCGTGATTACTTCCCTGACATCCAGCGCAAGGCTCGCGAAGTCCCTGAGCTCTATGAGAGGCATTATGAGCACTGCGTGGATTATATCAGGCAAAGTATCATGTGCCAATTTGATACTGGCCTGGTGACATATGACTGGGTGTTACAACATCAGAATCCAACACCAAATTCCAACGCAATGCACAAGTGCGTGAATTGGAATGCAGTACAGAAATGGTTACAGCAAAAGGCTGTGCATATACCGGAAGGGTTTGTCTGGAAGCAGCCAGAAGGACAGCAAAGCCTGTCGTGGAACCCTTGAGCTAATAATATCGTTACATAGTTGGCTGTCTATCTACACGTACTACTATGTATGTAGAGTATGAGTATAAGCACGAAGTAGTACTCCGTAATATGTGTATATGACAAGAGGTGCTCATTGGAGGGCTTCCGGCGGGGTCGATTCAGCTAATAATTATGTATGGGTCCTAAGGTCTATAGCCTTATATCTCTGTTACTTCCAGGAAATTCATGACCCCTTTTACTACTTGGATGTTTGTTGGCCGTTAGGTCTCGTTGCATATATGATGTGACATTGGCGCTGTGTGTCCTATGGGGCTAAGGTTGTTAGTTATGGGCGAGGCCCATATTGCGGTGATAGCAGTCTTGGCAGCCTAACGGCATATCTTCACCGAGTGTCAGTGCACTACCCCTCTGAATCAGGAAAGGATGTGACGAAAACAAAAGCAAAATGCAACGCCCGACGTCGCACTGCACCCAAACTTCCTAAACTATATGGGCCTGAACTACATGTACATAGTAGTATCTACTATGTAGCTACCTGTCACTTGATCATTCCTATCTAGAATCATACTGTAGGCAGGCTACCGAAGTAGAAGTTCGATGATTGCATGTGACCTCCAATAGAAAAGATAAAAGTAGACGACGCTAAGGGTCTCAATACCCTTGTCTCTTGGCACTATCTGCCAAGTACTATGTAGCTTTAGCTTTGTGCCAAGAGGCCCTAAAGGTTGGAGGCTCTTCTACCCGTCTTCTACTATGTACTAGCACAAGATGGGTTGTTTTACAGGGTTTAGGGACCTACATGTACCACACAACTTCCCTTCTACAACAACATATTCAGAGGCAAACTTAACTCGAATTCGCTGATTAATCGACCTGTCTACCTATTATACTATAATACTGCGTTGCTTAATATTATACGTTGTTTTTATTTTGCTTTATTAATGTGTTGCTTTTTAATTATTATGGTAGTTTTAGGCTAGCTTTCGCTTTTTTACCTCGAATTCGAAGCTATACTACTAGCACTAGCCGTACCCCGAAAGCTAGCCGAAAAGGCTTACGCTCTCTTAATACAAGTACTATATACCCTACTATAGTATATGTGTGTGTCTCCTGTGTGATGTAGACGTAACTACAACTCTGCCAATCCTCTTAGCGTAATATTCTCAGCCCCGGATGCCGTACTTTCCCCCACCTTAATCTGTGCTAACTTCTGGCAGAGTGGGCTACGCTTCCTCATAGCTGGGCCCCATCGAATGAACGCAAATGGAATGGGAGTTAAGGCCAGGCACAGGAATCCCAGGACGGAGCAGGCCCACTTTGTACCCAAATTCTCATACAGCGGGTACGTGGTGACGGGTATGGCGATGGCCGCAATGATATTGCGTGTGAACACGCTCGAGGCCAAAGCAGATGCACTATAAATTCCATATGCATCTGTCAGGTAGTTGTTCAATGCCAGAAATGTGAGGTCAATGCCGATCCCCAGCGGGATGCCTGATAGTGCAGGAATCGCCCAATGAGTGCTTGGTTTGGCGGCCCATCCCAACCAAAACTCAGAGGCGGCAAACAGGGGCCCTCCGAGACATGCAAGGGGTAGGCGTCTGTATTCCTCCTTGAGCGCCCAAGCCTTGCCTTGCTCGACACTTCTTTTGTGGAAGCTATCCCAGGCAGCGAAAATAACAATAGCAAGCACGGCCCCAATCCCGATGGGAATAAACATTAATGCTGACACCCCGCTCGAGAGGGAATAGGTGCCTTGGAATATAACGGGATAGGCTCCAAAGTAGATGAAGAAGATAACGTATTGATAGAGAATGAAGAGGTCAGTGAAAAAAACGATTGGTTCGGATAAGATTCCGATGGGCCGGGAGAGAACCTTCGCTTGCGCCCTTAGCTGAGCATTCGTCCCGCCTGCAACCCTGCTTGCAGATGGGCGTATTCGCACACCTTTCGACTTTTCGTTAATCGCGGGCGCAAACGTTTCCGGCATGAAAAGTAACATTGGCCAATTTACACCAGCCAGAATCAAGGCATACCAAAATTGCCATTGCCAATTGATAGTGGAGGAGAACCCCGCGATTATCGGCCCAACTAGAGGGCCGACGTTGCTTGTAAAGCCTAGCAATGTTACCGCCATACCGCGAGGCCGCAGGTCTGGATAAATATCACAAAATAAGCCGCCTGAGACAGTCTGCGGTGCCGCTGCTCCACATCCCAACATAAAACGAAAGAAAAGAAATGTTGGCCAGTTCGGGGCCAGGGCACATCCTAGGGTGAATGCTGTGTAAACAGAGTATGACGTGATAAATACAGGACGACGACCCCAGGATTCAGAGAGTGGAGCAAAGACTAATGGACCGAGCACTGATGAAGATGACGGTTCGTTAGCATTACAACGTGATCAGATTGCGCTATTGCACAGCCTGCCTCGTGGGGTAGAGCTAAATAGACCTTTGCATGGGACATCGTTTTGTTTGACTAACCATAACCGACAAGGAAAATCGCCACAGGCAGTGGTTTCTGGAATTCTGAGGTTACACCAAAGTGTGCATTCAATGTAGACGCGGCGCCACTGGGGAGCGATGAACCCAGGGTGACATTGAAGTTGAGAAAGATGACAGTTGCTGTGACCAATAATTTACGTGCCTGGTACAAATGAAACGTTAACCTTTAACTCTTGTGTGCTTAAAGATAATGATGACTCGCTGTGGACATGATTGGTACTACATCGGTAGGGCTTAGCGTTGTTGGTGCTGTGAATCTAACATGAGCTTCTGTGTTCTCCGGAAGAGGAAGGCCATTGCCTTTGACCGGCAGACATACTGGTGCAACGCATAGGTAGGCTGTTAGTCCTAATATCTGTCGCCATGGGTATGCGTAATCGTAATATTCTTGATGCACTGTTTTATTCTTTGGGGGGAGCCTGATTTTATATTATCTTGAGCCGTCCTAA
Organism: Xylaria sp. Z50; assembly: GCA_037356035.1. NCBI lineage: Eukaryota > Fungi > Ascomycota > Sordariomycetes > Xylariales > Xylariaceae > Xylaria > Xylaria sp. Z50. Next base: position 22,358 of record JBAWJU010000063.1, read on the forward strand.
GTCGTCAAGATTCCGGCTTACCCGTAGTAAACATACATGATCCACCACAAAGCCCACATCCTATTTGAAGTCACAGTAGCCTCGATCATAACAACATCCCATCCAAACGGCCCTATACTACCCTAATAGAGAGAACATTGCAGCAGGGTTGTACTCAACCCGCTTTCCACTTCTTAGGGCCCGCTCTTACAACGCAAGTGCATTGGTTTCACTGTTTCTTTGCGTTTTGGCCCTGTCTCTCATCACGAGGAGAGTGTAACAAATCGTTACGGCAATGCCTAGCGCAGCAACTGCCGCACATACAGAGTACCCTGGGAGATAATTCGGGGCGCTGCTCGGCAGGAATATGAAGGGCGCCAAAATTCCACCGGTATTCCCAAAGCTTATCATCCACCCCGATCCAATGCTCCGTTCCTTGTGACCCTGAAGATTCATGAGGTACCAACATATAACAATAGGTGCGGCGGTGAAGGAACCCATGCATACTAAAAAAATGCCACCGTATTGGGCCGAGAAATTACCATGTGTTGTGATTAAGATTACAACTCCTATAATAACAAGAGCCCCTGAGAATAGAACATAAGGTAGACGGAGATTGGTTCGATCCGATAAATAGGCGAAGAAGATGCAGAGTCCAAGCGCAGCTGCAAATGGCGGAACTGAGTGTAGTTGCGTCTGCACTACAGAGAACCCAAGTGTCTTAACGATCGTAGGAGTAAAGTATGCGAATGAATATACCGGGACAACAACAGCTAATCACCGAGTGTTTAGCCCATGCGGGATGTCTGTAACTAGGACTTCGAGAGGTTGGAAAGAAGGTGGGAGGATGGTCAAGTACTTACAGAAATACATTATGGCACCGAGGTAATTCTTCGGGTCCTTGAAAAATAGCTGGAAGTCCTTCCTCGTAATTTTCCCTTCTGATTCTACCTCGTACCTTTGGGATTTGCGGAGCACGAAGCTCTTTTCTGCTGCCGATAACCACGTTGCATCGGCAGGGAAATCAGCCACAAACAAAGAAGCAGCGAGGCCAACTAAAATTGTTAATATACCCTCCACAATAAAAATCCATCTCCAATTGCTTAGTCCTCGCACACCATCAAGTCCTGCGATTGCTGATGCAAGTAACCCACCGAAAGCAGAAGCTAAGATTACAGAGCAAAAATAACCTGTGAATCGTTTTTGGGACTCTTCTCTCTTGTACCAGAAGCTGATTAGATAAAAGCTTCCTGGGAAAATTCCCGCTTCGAAGAATCCAAGGAAAAACCGCGCTGCGAGGAGGCCACTATAATCTTTAACAAACGCCTGACCGAGCTCAACAGCGCCAAATCCTAGGATACATATTGACAGCCATGCACGTGGACTGAATCTTTTCATCAAAAGGTTGGAAGGTACCTCAAACACAATGTAAGGCACAAAGAAGACTGCTAGTGCAATATTCGGTTGCTCGGCAGTCAAATGTAATTCCTGTGGGAGCCGTAGAGTTAAGGCGTTGGAAATGTTCGCCCTCCATGCCCCTTAGGTCAGCTGAATCACATTATTAAATAAAGGAAGGCCTACCGATCAAGAAAGGCTACCAGATAGATAACGAACAGCATTGGAAGCACTCGTAGGTCAATCCTACGCGTCAATGCGTCTATTTCGGGGCCGGACAGCGCATCTTCTTCCCTAAAAGATTTAACAGACTCGGCTGGGCGACCTCGAGTTAGATTAATCATGTACAATGGATAATGGGAATAGGTGCTACCTGCCTGGGTGCCCCATCGTGTCCTAGCATGAACTTCACGCCGGTATTCCAGTTAGAGATGTGGTAGGTAGCTTGAACGTGCTCAGGGGGGTGCTGAATGGTTGGCCAACTGCAGCAAACGTAGATTGAATCGTTGTCACATGAGGTCGTCCTTGAGGGGCGCATCCTCTTAAATACATACCCCTCCCTCTTACGGAAACTTGCATCTAGGGGGCTAAAACTAATATCAGATTATACCAGCGTCGCGTAAGGAGATCGCTCGCCGTAATCGGCATAATACATAGTACAAGCTTTGATAGCTTGTTACTACGTTGCATTCCTCGTTCGGATCGAGCCATAGACCCAAAACCCCATTGCAAGGGGGGGTGCCTGCAGTTAGATCATCAACAGCCACTGCATATATGGCTACCAGGGCTTCTATAGTGCTTTATTGGTCTGTTTCTTTATTGTGGTCGGGGGCTGAAAAGGCGTGGTAGTACTAGGTTGCCGCTTATTTCGCCTAAGCGTCCAGGGGGGGAGGAGGCTCTGATACACGACGATGCAGCACCGTGTTTAGTAACTAACACTGTAATCATTGAGCCCTTGGCATATAGATGCCAGAGGAATATGGGGTTCACTAAATCATTATAAAAAATCCACATCCAATGATCCCCGGATAGATCGCATGAGTAGCCGCTAGCTTAACCCAATTTGTCGGCCTTTCCTTTACCTTCTCAGTTTTGGCCCATCCTTTTCTACGTCGCCGCATTAACGGCGTGAGATCGCACTCATTTCCCTACCCAGCGCTGTTGTGGGGAGCCATGATGCCCTTAGTATCGTCTCCAACACCTACTTTTACTCCAGCGTTGAAGCCTCCCCCAGGAGTCGCCTCCAACCCAGACCATCCTGCTTCACTCGTCCGTCTCGCCAATATTGCAATTGGTGTAGCACTTCCTCTTGTCACTATTTTCTTCGTTCTACGAACATATGTTCGTATCTTTATCAAGCGGGCATGGATCCTCGAGGATGTTCTGGTCACCTTCGCCTGGGCGGGGACTGTTGCTTATTGTGGCATCATGAGAACTACTATGGCGCATCACGGGGGTGAACACGCTTGGGACATTACAACCGCCCAGTTCCATGAAGCCTCTTATTGGTTCAACGTTGCCTCTATCGAGTATGGGGTCATTATCGGGGTCACCAAGCTGTCCATTCTCTGTCTATATCGTCGTGTCTTCTCACCTCATCGGTGGAGTTGGTTCGATATAAGCATTATTACCCTCATTGTTTTCCTAGTTGGCTTTTACACTAGCACTACTTTTGTCAAAATCTTTGAATGTTCACCTCGTGAGAAGATTTGGAATAATACACTCCCTGGCAAGTGTGTAGAGGTCAAGTGGATTTTGAATATTAGCGGTGGCTTCAACACAGTGACCGATTATTTGATTCTCCTACTTCCAGTCCATGCCGTACGTGGACTACAGATGCCAAAAGCCAAGCGCGTCCTTGTCGTACTAGCATTCACCTTCGGTTTAAGGTAGGTCTCATTCTCCCTGGGAGGTTGAGAGGCATGACGGTTCGAACCAACCCCATCGAATACTACTGACAAGATATAGTGGTCCTATCTTTGCAACAGTCGGCTTTGTTGTCCGGATCCAAAAAAGTAGCAACAAGGATACCTCATGGAACCAACCTGAGATCCTCCTATGGGGCGCGGCAGAACTGGCGTCTGGTAACTTATGTGTCTGCTTCCCCGAACTAGCCGTTCTCTTCAGCAAACATCGTCGCCAACGTTCTGCACCACGTCGGCCAACCAGCACGCAAATAAAAGCTTGGAATGAGTCAGCAGCTAATAAAGGAATGAAGCCTGGATTCTATCGATATCTACCCAAAAGCCTCATGAGCACGATGGTTACTTCTACTGGCAATGAAAGCTACTTTGAGTTACAAGATCAAAACCATTCAGTAAATATAACAACACCTAGCGAAGTCCTCCACCATGGAGAAGCCCCAAGGGACAATGTTATTATGCTACAGAACGAAGTCAAAGTCGAACATCACGAGCACAAAAATTAATGATTCACTGATTCACCAAAGAAAGATATATAGGAAAGGCTTTCAACTTTTTACTTATAACGCTTTTACACGCCCTTTCCATAGATACCCCTTAAGATATCTTAAGTGATATCTTATAAGCCTGACATTCCTTGTAACTCGTATGTTGTTGTTAAGCTAGTTATATTACGTTTAAGCAGTAGAAAAACACAAATCATTATCCGAATTAAACAATAGTGAAATATGTTGAAGTAGTAGGTATATTAGTGGTTCAGTTGATTGAATTGACTTAGTTGTCAGACTGTTAGATAGGTGGGAAGACTATATATATATACATGATTTGGTGACCGTTGCCCCTATTCGTATACTGACATGACAGTGACTCCTTGACCCCTTATACTTTCGACACCGCCTCCATTAGCTTAATTATCTAATATGAGGTCATCACGGGTGGCAATCCTATCTACAGGGACTACCAAAATATATAGGGGGTAACAGAAGGTAATAGAATATATTGAGGCCAAAGGGTTTGAGTAGTCCTTAGGATTCCCAGAATTTCAGAATTCGAGGACCTTGAGACTCCCTAGCAACCCTTGTCACAGAAACTCTGTTGAGCGGCAATCCTATTGCCGCGAAAAACCGCGTATTAAAACTAGCTAGGTATTGACAAAAGCCTTACAAGCTACAATGTGGCCGTAAGAACTCATAGGTGCCAAGCATATAATTTTGCACTATCTCAACCTAATCTCTATATTATGGCTTAGATTGCCTTTACTAGCCATATTGGAATTATAACGACCGTTCTAAGTGTCGAAAGTATAAGGGGTCAAGGAGTCACTGTCATGTCAGTATACGAATAGGGGCAACGGTCACCGGAATGTGTATATATAGAGGTCTTCCCACCTACCTGTCAGTTAGTTACTAAGTCAATCAACTGAACTGAACCACTCATATACCTACTACTTCAACGCTTATCAGGTTTATTTAGTTATATATACATTTAGCTATTGCGTAGACCTATTTACGTAGACTTACCAATATAGACTTATATAAGCAAGAGTAACTTAACCATATAGATCTATAAGAAAGGCAAAAACTTCCAAGGTCTTTTTAACAAGGTTCCTGCTTATAAGTATGAGGTTGGGCTAGATCTCGCCTACAAAACGTTTGATATTACCTTAAACAGACTATACCTTTAAACTATACACAGACGTTAAGTTGCTCTAGGTATACTCACATCTACCACGGCTCTTCCGCCACTTATTTCACCCCGGCGCATCCTATCAAGCCCCCTATTCACGCCGCTAAATCCTTCCTCTACAGCGAGAACATCTGGAAGCGCGATAAGGCTTTTTTCCAGCAACGTCTCAAGCCACAAAGTTATCGCACTTCCTACTTGTGGGACTTCGTGGAATAATTTTATAGGCACTCTGTGGTATATAAGGCCGCCGGCTGCTGGGACGTTGGGCAGTGCCGCTAACCCGACCAGATGTGTCGTTGTGGGAGTGCGCGGTGGAGTTGGTATTGAACCTATAACCGCTTCGCGAGCTCTCATTGACCGCCCTAACGCCTCGGCCGAATCGCGTCCTTGAGTATCAAGACCGAATCGTAGCTTTCCCCCGAGCGACCCCTGAATTATGTCAACGGCGCGTTCTTGGTCGTGACTATCGACGAGCAGATCTGGCCGCAATGCCGAGTCCTTGGCCAGTCTCATTCCATGCTTTGCTTGATTGGCTATCAAAAGAACGTGTAGTCCAGCGAGGCGAGCGAGTTGGCTAGCAATACTTGCAGTAGTCGAAGAGCCTAGAGACTGACGTCAATACGTTAAGAGGTAGGTGATTAGGAACGGGTGAAACTATACCGCCCCAGATAGCAATCCAGTCGCCTGGCCCTGCTCGCTGCGTGATATCCAATGCATCGAAACAATCCGATTGAATATCCTCGGAGAGAAGATTCCGGTCCAATTTGCGGACAAGCTTTAATAAGTCGGGGCCATCTGCAATGTTTTGAAAGCTAAGCCCCATACAAACGCCTAAGCTGAGTGCTGCAGCAACGAACGCCACGCCTAACGATGCACCGGCGTGAGGGTTGACGGTAGGTGGCAATCTCACGACGTTAAAGTCCGAAGCAACAACATACTCCTGAAATGCGGCTTTTCGGGGATCACGGTAATCTGTTGAGATTACAATCACCTGATGCAATCTATCAATGCTCATATTCTGGGTAGTCCGGGATATTAGTTTGTCTCACTTGGTCCCCTTCTTGAAATCGAGTGGTAGATCCCGACGTGCGTACGACTTGCCCAACTAGCTCTCTTCCTGCTATGTATGGCAACACGGGTATTCCAAAGCCAAAATCTCTGGAAAAGAATTAGGTCTGGCACAAAGACGAAGAAAAAATTAGGATCAAAGAGTTCACGAAACTCGAGGAAAGACACATAACTTACGGAGCTTTCCAATCGATTGGGTTCAGCCCGATAACTTGAGTTCTGACTAATAACTCGGACCCGTTATCTATCCGAGGCGTCGCATGGTCTTCACTGACTTGATAGGGCTGCTTGGGTGCATGAAGCAGCAATACCGTCTGCGACGCTCGAGGCCCGTTCATACTGACGGAAAGTTAGGAACCCCGGATCGCGATTCCTTCTAGAGTAATTATATCATAGGTTCAGCAGGACATCCGCCTGAACAACAAGATTGGGCGATGCGACGGAAAGTTTCAGCAGTAGGTATGTATACAAGCTTCGTATCACAGAAAAGTATAGTTCGGGATATCACCCTTGCCGAATACACTTAGGGCACTAATTCAAGTAGTCGGTACCGATGATGCTACCGTCGTTTTCTGGCGATACCGGAACGCGTGTTACAACCGCTATGACGTGACATCCTACCAACCTGTCGTGCTTCCGGCATTCCCCGCTATAAGATAGGAAGATCAAAAGCCAAGCCCAACGACACTAATGGCTCGCACGATAAGAGTTAGGAGGGCTTTTGGTTTGCCGACATATTGTCAAGGCACCAGTTAGAATATCAATTAGTCACGGTGCCTGATAGTGAGAATCCACCTCAATATTGAAAGCTTGCAAGAGGCATTGCGTCAGGGCTGCTAGTATGGGGGTATGATATGACATTCGTTGATACACGAAGTTGTTGGAAACCTCGTAACTAACTACTACTCTATACAAGAACTTCTTTTTTTTTTGGCGTCATAGAGCTGTGACAAACTGAACCCGAGGGAAGCGTACAATTAAGTGAACATATGTCTATACACCGAGTAATTATTCGAGGGGCATAAAAGTGCAGCCTCGGCATATCTGTACATAGGATGCCTAATGTGTGAAGCGGTCTAAATCCAATCCAGCTAGGCTGTGAAGCCTTTGAATAGGTAGATGCTGATTTTTCTTGTCGAGTTACTCAAGCCTCTTTGGGAGAGTCCAGGCTCTTCTCATCTCGGAGGCCAGTTTCGGTCTCAACAGGCACTTCGTCACTCCCAAAGTGCTTCAAGACCAGCCATGCCGGGATAATAGACACTGCCCAAAGAGCAAAGTTCAAGTAAATAGCACCCGCCTCTGCGAATACAACCAGCGAAGTCAGACCATAACTAATTGCTTGCCATGCGGACTCAGTCCCTCGAAGTAAAGCAGCGTATCTGATTACCTCCGGCTCGTCCTCCGCTAGGTTCGCGATGATGAAGTAACTAAACATGATTATGAGTTTCAACGAGGTGTCCCTGACAATGAATAAAGGGTAATGGGCGGTACTAACAGAAACATGTAGTTAACTTGGAATCCAACAGTGAGGAAAATATAGACGCCGAAAGCTGAGCCGAATCCTGGACTAGACCAATCGTATACCGGGCGCTCTATCCGGAATCTGGTGGTCAACACAGTAACCCAGAGCCCTGCAATCTAGTAGTCAGTCACCAATCTAGACGGAGAGGCTGATAACCTAGCGAGAGCTCGAAGCCTTGTTTCAAGGTAGCCCCCCAAAGACGAAACAATCTCCCAACTAATAGAAAAAGCAATAGAAAATGACACTGAATTGTACATACACCAGGCCCCTTGACAAATTGCAACCGCTGCAAATGTAGCTCGGGTGCGAAATTTGAGGGAAATCTTGGTCCGGTCGAGCCAGTACTGATTTAATTAGCTTCGAGAATACACGTGTGGGTATTAACTTACACCGAGTAAATTTCCTACGATAACAGCAGCCACGCTTCCTAGAAACGACCCAAGCGCACGGGACCTGACAGTAAACCATACTTAGGGAAGTCAATTGAAGTCCATCTCCAAGTGCGCAGTGTGAGACTTACAAGAGAGGTATGTAAAGTAAACGGCTTCAGAAAACACAGCTTGTCCGATCCACAGGACGATTAGGAGGAACTTTGGCTTCAAAAACGTCTTTGCGGTAGTCTTGACCTCACCCCATGGGTTCTCTAAAATGCTGAGGGAAACTCTTTTACCGTCTGTTCTTTGCACCGCGGACGGTTTGTTGAGCAATAAACCTACGAAAGGGCCAGCAGCCTGGATGGCAATAAATATGATAAACACAGTGTATGACACCTTTCCGGCTGTATTAGTATTGGCATTAAGACCAAGATTTACGGCACCGCCAATGATCGAGCCAAATAGGCGGTATGTCAGCCAGTAACCCAAGGCCTTTCCCTTGTTCCAAGGTTCGGGGTAAGCGATCGCAATAGCCGCCTCAGCCATCCAGAATATACCGGCTGATAGGCCGCATAGTGCTGCACCGAGGAGAACAAGCCACTCATTTCCGAAGCGATTGTTGACATATAGACCTGCAGCGTAAGGGGAGTACCCAATACTACAGCGGTTCAGCTACATGACCCACATCACAGGCCCAGCGCGGGAGAGTATACTCACGTGCCTATTATCAAAGCCCCTTTTATCCCAATGTAGTGTACAATAACACCAGAAAATAAGCAAGATACTACCATCAAACCGAACGTTAAAGCATTGGCAGCATTCACAAGCTCAGGTGTCTGTGAGCCTCCGGCGCCAAGAGAATTTATCGCTGTCCATATCCCGGGGGCCGCAAAATTGCAAAGCCCCAGTATCGTCATATTGTAGTAGGTTGAGCGATACCATTTTACTGCAATTGTCAGTAACTTATCGCCTAATGAAGCTTCCTTGCTAACCTGGATACAACTGGTCATTGGGTGGCTCAGCACCAAACGAATCGTCACTTGAATCCTTTGCCATAGCGAACAGACAACTGCTTTTGATTGAACGTGAGAGTGCTGGGATCGTCAGATAATGTGAAATATTCTAGAATGAAGAAATTGAGTACTAGAGAACACTTTTTGGGGTTTGGCAACCGGGCCTTTCCTTTGAGATATCTATCTAGCTTGTCGCCGTGTCCTATCGCCGTTCCCACTCATTGAGCATCACGGCAGTCAGCTCGGACATGTCGTCATAATTATTGATATGGCCCGGCCCCACGAACCGGGATCTAAACTAGGGCCATACATGTAAGACGATAATCTTGCGTCGTCGCCATTTTGCTATGGAAGCACGCAATGGCCGAGGCTCAATGTGGGGTGGAGAATTATGCACCAACATCAAAGGGGCAGCAATCGACTAACACCAATCGCCATTCGTTTAGATCACGAATGGATCTGAGGATACTAACAATTTAGTCGACAGTGAAATCTGAAAGCTAAGTTTTTGTATAGGGGTTTGGCAGCACAGCGACCGCAATACCACTAAATGTCTTGGTCATTTTGCGTGATCCACCTCTGATCTGATCGTCTTGAACAGATTTCTTGGGCCCCAGGGTTGTATTATTATAATACCAGAATCTCGACACCTCCTAACCTTTGCTCACGCTGGCTCAGGACATGCAAGCAAATAATGCGCTAAGAAAGTAGCTCGATTGATACCAACAGGGTTTACAATCTTGCTGACAACGCTATGCTGGAATTGATTAAATACGCCTGTCTAGGGAGGTCCATTACCACATTTCCGACAAAACTAAATTCGAAATTCTAGGTTTGCCCTACTAGTTCGGTAACTATTACACATATCTATAGCTCATATAAAACAATTAATTAATCAATTAATTAATAAATTATATATTAATATATTGTAAAAATGTTATGATATTTTAAATAAGTCTTATTATTTCGCGATCGCACGCGACGGTATTGACGAAAAACTTCGGCGTCGATCCAACTGCAGACTATAGATGTGGCCCGCGCGCTATAGTCAGCCGGTTAACCTACTACCTATACAGACCCCACCATATAGACCAGGCCATATAGACCAGGCCATACAGACCAGGCCATATAGATCAGTCAGCCAGTCAGCCAGTCAGCCAGTCAGCTAGTTAGTTAGTCGGTTAGTCAGTTAACTAGTTAACCAGTATTAATAGACCTAGGTTTAATAAGGCGTTAAGAATTCCTTTTTTTGGTTTTACTAGTTATCGTATAAATGGAATATAGTGGGGCAAACTCAGAATTTCGGATTTCCAAAAACTAAAATTCGTTTTGTCGGAAATGTGGTAATGGCCCACCGTCCCTGTCGGCAGCTGCAGCCTCCAACTTCCTTATATGTGCCTTTGTATATTCGCTGTCCAGCCACTCCCAGTATTCGTTCACCAGCTCACCATGTCTATCGAAAGTGATGATAAAGACGTATTCGTTTTTATACTCCCCGACCGGTGTATCGGCTCTGCTCCTTGCCTGCACAACGACCTTTCTAGCCTCGATATCAACCACCGGTTCAGTGCCTTCCCTCTGCCAGATCTTGAAGTTTTCGAGCGTGGGGACGATTTTCGCCAGCCATTGACGCAGCTCCTCTTTGCTGTTCTGGGTGGTTGTCCCTAAGGTGCTGGGGCCATAATGGACTGTGACGTCGTCGGAGAGGATATGGAAGTGGTTGGGTATAGAATCAAGGAACTCCTGAGTTTTTTGGAGGAGCCGTTCTCTTGCAGATGCCATGGGGGAGGAATATCTGGACTTGAGTTTAATAGTGGGTATCAGAACGCAGAAGAGTGACAGGCTGTGCACAAAATAGCAAATTATATCCGTTGAGGTGCTCTTTCCTCGAGGCACTAAAGCCCCGTGGAAAGGATCGTGTTTGGGAAGGTCCTGTTGAAGATCTATATACTACTACAACACTTGACGGTGGTTGATTATATTATTAATGTTGTTTATTTAGCTACCAAGTCGGCCAGAGACAATAGGCTCGAATGATTACAAACCAACGAAGTACAACCCGCGGGATTTCATCTGCCGCTCCGCAGCCAGATAGAAGCTGCGAAGCCCCTCCCAAGGCAGATTATACCTCAGTGTCACACGGGAATCACGTTATCCCTTGAGCGGGGTAATCTGTATATATAAAGGCTGACTGGGTCTCGGACCCCTCTAAGGAAAACTTCTTCCTCAAGAGTTTCTTTGACGCCATAGCCAATTATTAGAACATTAGGAATATGAGGCTATTCCCAAGTCCAGAACATCTGCCCTTGTGACACTCAGAGCCAGATAAACGATCAGATAGCACACACCCTCGGTAGTTGTGTAGATATAGCCGCACAGAAAGATAGCACGTGTAGTTCTGCCAATGTTCTCACGACATTCTGTGGGGTTTATTATCCGGGGCTCCGCCTCAACTTCACCATCAGCCTATCGGAGAGATATACAACTGATTCTGCGGCCTGATAAAATCCAATTGGTAAGCATATCAAAAAGATTAATTGTATTATTCTATACATCGTACATAGATCCAAAGGTGACATATAAAGTTGACTGAATTTCGCTGGAAACGGTACGCCGTCTTCCAATTGACTCATGCACCGCAGCACATTGATTTCTACATCCCGTCAACGACCCATATGGGGAAAACAGTGTGAAATTTGCCAATATATGGACTCTGCGAAATGACTGCAGAAAGGTTATCAGCTACTCACGTAGCACCCTTTTCCGAAGATGTCTCTCCTCATTTTGTGGGGCTTGACTCGCCGCCGAAAAAGCGAGCACCCACTGGCCAACATACATGCCAGGGACTGTACTAGACGCGTGCGGGAAAGAAGCCATCAATTGCATTCGTAGCTACCAATTACTCTGCAGATTTCTCCGAGCAATATCTTGCCGGACATCTGGCAGCTCGTGGATACGGTTTTCTCGGGTGGAACACCAGATTTCGGGGCCTGGAAGACATGTTCATTCTCGAACAAGCCTTGGGAGACCAGCTCTACTCACCTTTCTAAACGGAAACAGATTTTGTTCATGTCGAAATTCCGATATCGAACTGGCTGTTATAGGCCAGTCCACTGAACCCTTGTATGGGACATAGAATGGATGTGATCGTATATTGACACATATTATTCTCACATGAAAATGAATAGTAGTTCCCCTAATGATGCATCGTCAAAGCTAGGTGGTCAGATTATTTGTAGCAACAGGCATCTAAGACGCTATTACCTCGACATCCAGGTTTTATGTATGCTCATTTCAACTTTTCTCGTGCCTAGATTCTTCATTCTGGAATCGAATGTTGCTCCGCAGGAACACCAGCTCTCCATCTATACTTCGAGGCTACATGCTCATCTAGTGGTCCAGTCTGGCCTGGTGTCCTATAGAAGTTTTCCCTATAAGTCCCACCGGGTACAGCGTAATCATCCCAAAAAAGACCCCTTCTCCGCAACTCTGGGAGAAGAAGTTCAATAATATCCTTGAAAGATTGCGGGAACAGTGCGTAAGCCTATAAAGTATTATAAGTACGTTTCTAGGAGTTAGAGATTCGCAGATGGACATGGCTTACGAAGTTGAATCCGTCGACATCAGCCTCTTTGACCCATGTTTCTAGACCATCCGCCACCTGAGAGGGAGTTCCAACTAAGATGGGGCCATTGCCACCGATTGAAACATGCTCGGCAATGGTATGCTTCGTCCATTTCGAAGTACCAGGGGAGAATCTTGCGTACCCTTCGACGGTAGACCTAATTCAGAAGCTATCAGTCATGTGGCTGTTCTCTCCAGTGTTATCATTATCCCCTTACTTGACCGCATTGCTTTCGACATGTCTTAGCTCCTCGTCGTCGCCGTATTTACTAAGATCTATGCCCGTCCAGCCACCGAACAAGGCCAGTGCGCCTTCATGGGATGCATATTGGCGGTAGTCGGCCAGCTTTGCTTGGGCCTCCTCCTCGGTTTTGCCCAGGATTGGTGTTACGAGAGCGAGTGTTTTGATGTTAGCCGGGTCCCGTCCGAATTCTTCCTTCGCGATCCGTCTCAGCTCAGCGATATTCTTAGCGCAAACTGCCGGCGCGTGCGCAGAAAGAAATACGGCCTCAGCATGCTGCGCGGCAAATTGCTTTCCGGCCCGAGACGTACCCGCTTGCAGCAACAAAGGTGTCCTCTGAGGACTCGGTTGACAGATGTGCGGCCCGGGCACTTGAAAGAATTGCCCTTTGTGATTAATCTCCCTGACTAGGTCTGGCGCAGTGTAAACACCAGTCTCGCGATCTCGCTTTACAGCGTCGTCTCGCCACGAAGACTCCAAGAGCTTATATATAACCTTGAGGTACTCCTCGGCTTGCGCATACCTATCGTCATGCTACGGTCGCGGCTTAGCAACTAGTTCACTTAATCGGCCGAATAGGTTAGAACCTTACCTTTGGCTGTTCCGCAAGTCCCATGTTCTTGGCCGCTGAATCCAGGTAGCTCGTCACAATCTAGCTGTTTGGTTAGTCGGGCTCAGGGGCTCACCACCATGAGTGATGTCTACATACATTCCATCCTAGCCTGACCACAGTAAGTGACACGAAGTTAAGCATGGCTATTTTTGCTACTTACCGGCCTTTTGACAGGTGGTCAATAGTCGACAAGCGCCTGGCTAGATGATAAGGCGCTTCGTAAGTGGTGGAGACAGTGACGCCAAAACCAATGCTCTCGGTCGCTGCGGCCATGGCAGAGACCACAGACAGAGGCTCATTCACAGGCCACTGAGCGCCAGATATCTTGGCCGGGTCGAGTGAGTTGCTGTAGACATCGTAGCCCCCTGTGAAAGACGGTACGGTCTATGAGATAGTCGGACGAGTGTATAGTGTTGCGTAGAATCTTACCGAGAACATCAGCCACAAAGATCCCGTGAAATTTGGCCTCTTCTAAGAGCTTAGCAAGCTCAACCCAATGTGATATCTCGTTGAAGCGCCATGATTGGTCCTCTGGATGCCTCCAGAGGCCAGGGGACTGATGCCCACTGCCTGGAAGCATTGTTAGTTCAGGCCCAATGGTAATGCTGATAGCCGTCTTACACATCTCAACGAAGGCATTGAGCACAAGACTCTTCTTGGGCTTTGTAGTCGCGTTTGCGTTGGCCATATTGAGTGACTAGACTAGTATCCGATATGCAAGGGGTAAACAGGGACTGAGGTCTAGGCTTCAGGTCAGTGAGAAATATACCACCAGAGCCCAGGAGAGATATAGTACTGATATCCCCTTGGCCGCTGATTCTGTTCCAATACAAAATAGTGGAGTTCGTGACTTGGCCCGGTTCTCACATGTGACTAAACGTACTCGTAGTAGCAATACCCAAGCTCTACCTACTTTCTTGATTGTATGCATCTAAGATATGTAGATCATTGCTCTAATTCTTGTAGTTGCGACCCCACTGTTTTTGTATTGGAGTAGAATCGGCGCCCAAAGGGATACTAGATCAGTATAAGTCGATATCGGCATCACGCAAGAGTCCGTACAATCACGCAATGTAGCGGGGTAGTTTGAAGTAACCACCAGCTTTGACGCCAGTTTGGTATTAAGAAAATACGTGTTACGCATCTACGTAAGTCTGGTCACAGATCATGCATATTGGGAGCCATTAAAAGGCAATTCAAGCGAAACCTGTAGTTAACGAGAGTAGAGCGATTCTAGCCCCATCCACGGCACGTGATGAACGACGATAGTCCTTCTTATGGAATAGCCTGTTTCCGTGCCTTCAGTGGCTATTGGTGTTTGTTGTCTCAAACTGCTACGTCTTCTTCAATGGGATACCTGTCATACTTGTATCTCGACCCAGGGTGATCATCTCGAAGCCCTTTCTGGCCCTTCCCATACACCCTCTCTCGTGCCGTCAGCGTCTCACCCTCATTCTCTTGAGCTTCGGGATAGAGGCCACGGCGTCTTAGCTCTGGTATGAGCAGCTCTACAACGTCCTCGAAGGAGCCTGGCGTCGTGACGTAGCCAATATTAAATCCATCTAGGTCGCCCTCGCGAATCCACTCCTCCATTTTGTTGGCTACAGTCTCCGGGCTCCCTATTCCGACGGGACCTAGACCGCCGATAGCCGCTTTCTCTGCTACAGTGCGCGGCGTCCAGCGCGGCACGTCAGGGCTAGTGGCAGTGAAAGCTTCTAGCAAGCTGCTGATACGGTTATCTTCATGTACATCGCTGGCCGATAACTCCTGATCCAACGGTACACGCGAGAGATCTATGCCTGTCCAACCGCTGACGAGAACGAGTCCGCCAATGGTGGAGGCATGACGCGAAAGCTCAGCGTACTTCGCCTTTGCCTCTTCATCTGTCTTTCCTAGGATAGGCGTGAATGTCGCGAAGAACTTGAGGGAGCGGGGGTCGCGTCCGCGCGCCTTCGCTAGCTCCCTAATCCTTGCTATTTTCGGTCGTAGAATGACGGGCGAGTGAGAAGATACGAAGATTCCCTCGGCGTGCGACGCCGCAAATTCGGACCCGGCACTTGATGTTCCCGCCTGGAAAAGAAAAGGGGTTCGTTGTGGAGACGGATCCACGATGTGGCGCGAATTCAGCGTGAAGAACTCCCCTTTGTGATTGATTGTGCGAATCTTATTAGGGTCCGCATAGCTATCATTTTCGGGGTCTGGGTTGATAGCATCATCCGCCCAGGAGCCCTCCCATAGCCTTCACATGGGGTTCATCTAGGTCAGCTATCAGGCCCTGCCTGGAGTCGGCCAGTTGATTTCAAGCGCTTACTTATAGAGTACTTTAAGATATTCATCAGCCTGGCGATATCTTTCATCATGTTCAATAGGATTCTCTAGTCCGATTGCTTTAAATGCCGCCTTCTTCCAAGACGTGACAATGTTCCACCCGAATCGGCCCTGGGTGAAGTGATCCAGGGTGGAAAATCGTTTCGCGAGCAGGAAAGGGGGCTCGAACGATGTCGATGCCGTTATTGCAAACGATAAGTTCTTAGTGACGGCTGCCATTGCTGAAATGGCCTAAAGCAGTGATCAGGTCCTATATCCACGCCTCTCAATCGGAGTCCGAGACTTACGATGGTTGGATCAGTTACTGGCCATTGAGCAGCCCGTCTGATGCAATTGTCAAGACTTCCCTCGTAGGTGTCGTAGCCGCCATAAGTATCAGCCAAGAACAATGCGTTGAAACCCCCTTTATCCAGTAGCTTTGCCAATTCGATCCAGTATTCAAGAGTGCGCTTGGTTGCGGACTTGTCAACTGGGTTCTGTGACACTGTCAGCTGGGGCATGTCCAGCTCAAAAGCGATCGCAGGTTATGTCACCTTCCATTGCCCAGGTGAAAGATGCCCAATGGTTGACATGTCGAAAGCATTGAGCAATATCTGCTTTTTCTCACTAGATCCGGCCATCTTGATAACGTTCTGATTCCACTCTCGTATACACTGGTCCCGGAAGGGATGATAATATTGTTATGATCCGACGGAAAACAGTCAACTCACGCTTGTATCATAGCCTTTTGAGACATACACTAGATGTCGCTATTAAGGCTTCACGCGCAGCCTCCTTCGGGACATAATCGGACACGTCAAGAGGACCATCTATGATCTAATCGCAATTTCCGTGAATTGCGTTACCGGAGGCGGGGTCCTCTTGCGTGATCAAGTAACAGGATGCCGGAATCTGCGAGGAGTGATCCCCTCACGCCCCCTGTTCCCTGATGAGCGAAGTCCCACGAAGGCCTCGAAATTTGGCTATAGGTTCATTACCTCGCATCACATGCCACATTGGGCGAGCTTCCAATGCCGGTATATCACGTCACGTCACAACGATATCTGATAGCCCGCCCCTGACCTAGAGGCGCATGCATACCACGATAAGCTAAGTGTTAGTAGCTCAGGAATATGCGGGGTTCCGTTAGTTTGGGTGCATACCTCACGTACGGGTAGGCGGAGAATTCCGGGCATTGCATTTGACTAGGCGTAGATGAGAATAAAAAAACGCGCCAAGTCTTCATATTTGTGCACCTTAGGGTTGAACAAGTACCTAGCAAGATTACGGACGATGGATGACATACAAATCGCTATCAGGTCTAAAAGCCAAACAGAAATCCCACGTTCTCAAACTGTATGAGATGTATAGCAGGTACAGAGCATACAAAGTGTTGAAGTAGTAGGTATATGAGTGGTTCAGTTAAGTTAATTGACTTGATAACTAACTGACAGGTAGGTGGGAAGACCTCTTATATATACACCATTGCCCCTATTCGTGGACTTAACATGACAGTGACTCCTTGACCCCTTATACTTTCGACACAAAGCACCCAAGCGCTCCTTATCACTAATTTCTGTCCATATGTACTTTTTGTGGCATAGCCGTCCCTCCAGTTTCAATATCCGAAAGACTGCTACTGCCGCCAGAGCCTTCAGGAGCCGGATGATGCTTATACCTACTTCATGTCAGTTTTCTGGTTGGCGCGATGATTACCTGGAGACCTACTCAGCGCGCTTTAGGTAGCTATTGAGCCCGTGTACGACAAGAATCAGCAGCACAGCAGAGGCTAAGCAGAATGCAAACCCTTTTGGAAAGCGCGGTGCTTCTACTGTTTTGAATGTGAGCAACGGCGTCCATATGGTAGTGGATTGGGAGACGGTATTGATAAGTACGAGCGTGAAGGATCGCGCCGCAGGGGAAGACCGTAGCTGCGTATTGACCCATCCGTGGAGGACACTTGACAGCGCTACCGATGCGTATATGGTAGAGAAGGCGAACCATAGTGCCGGCTCAGGTACGTTCCAGATCACCAGGATTACAAGACCTATGGCATTCCACACACTCGCTACGGTTATAGCCCAAGCTGGTCCAATAAGAAGATCAGACGCAAAGCAGACGGCAAGAGTGTAGAAGATGCCCAAAGCAGGTGCGATAGTACCTAGCTGGTTTATACGAGAAGCCGAGTATCGCCCAAGGCTCTTAACCCATAAGAGAAAGGTACCGGTGCTACTATGGATGCCGGCGTTCCAAAATAAGATATCCATCAACAGGATAGTCCAAAAGTGCCAAGTAAGAAGGACTTTCTTGACTGTTGCCCATTTGAACTTCTCGTGGGAAACGTGACCGGATCTATGCAGCCGTGATATTGCAAGTTCGATGTCTTGCTGACGCAAGACTTTGCGGTTTGGCTGATCGGGAGTTCCGGGCAGGACAAGGTAGCCAAGGAGTCCAACTGGGATGGTGATGACGGCACATATGATATACATCCATCTCCAACCGGCCAGGCCATGAACACCCTCCAGTGTCGCTGAAGCAGCAGATTGGATCAACCCAGCCGTGAGGGTTCCCAAGGATAAGCCAATATAGAAAATTCCACCTCGGCGGGCGATCTCGTCGCCTCGGTACCAAGACCCTACAGATGTAACTTAGCCAGATGGTCAGAGTTCAAATGCTAACCACTTACCAAAGATGTAGTGCATCGCAGGAAAAAAAGCTGCCTGCGCTAGTCAGTGCCTGAGACGTCACGATAATTATGACGGACTACCTGAAAGGAGCTGTACCTCGAACAAGCCAACCAGAAAGCGATACGCAGCCAACTCGGCAAAAGAAGCTGTGCGAAACTGTAGTAGGGTGAATATACCCCAGGCGACGTCCATTCCAGGGATGAGGTAGTACATAGGGACGTAGGTGAACAAGAACATGAATGGCAGCTGCCCCACGACTGCCCCAACGATATAAAACGTTTGAAGTTGAACCAGCTCATTTCCGTAGAATCCAAGGTCCTCTTTCAACCCAGCGACATAGGCATTATCTTTAAATATCAGCTGCGGGCACGAAAAAAAAGAAATAAATAAACTGGTACGGGTACAACATACTGAGGTTGGCTTGGTCGAGATATTTCACCCAGTAAGCAAGGACCGCGTATGGCACAATCAAAAGGTCCAGCTTTACGATCAATTTGCGGTCCTCCTTGGTCTCTTCATCAGAGTACCAACGAATGTCGTACCACTTTCTCGCTTCTGATGGGGTCATCGTAGTGTCAAACTCGAAGGCTAGCTTCGTCTAGTATGATCGGGGTCAAAGAAAGCTGCTCGAATGCTCGATTAGGGAGTCAGAAACAGTACAGGCGAAAAGAATGTCATATTCATGCTGCCAAAATGGCATTCAAAGTAGTTATATATCTCTCTTGTTCGACCAAGCGTGCGATCCAAGCTTGTAGAACACGCAGTCTATCACCCACGGGGTAGCAGGGCGTTCATTGCCCTTGCAAGGGCATCAGCTGTCCCGAATGCGACCCTAGTCTCGAAATATTGCTGTAGCGTGTCCAAGTATGTTGCGCCATGGTGTGCTCGGATGGTTGCAAATAGGTAGTCGGAATGGCGTGCTTGACCCCTCAAGGCGTGATAGGGGTAACATGGAGCCGAGTTACGCAAGCAATGTCCCGGCCCAAAACTGGCCCTCTAGTAATGAATAATAAGAGCTGTTTCGTCTTCATTGACCAATTTATATCACGCCAACAACGCGGTTATCTTGAGAGACAATTTTACGAGAGCTTGGCGCCCAGTAACCCAATCTCAGGCATATCCATCAAGGCCACCGAAAATGGGAGCAAACTCATCAGGCGAAACCGCTACAGTTGAACCTGTTCGTTTACCAGGATATAATGGAGACAATACATCAATCAGCATATCAGAGGTGGTTCAACCCTTGCTGACGCCGCCAGAGGTGTCCGGATACCCTAAGGCGAAATTCGAGCTCGAAGATCGTTATATTGATGAGCCTAGATCTTTGAAAGTGGTTGTCATTGGAGCTGGTCTAACCGGAATTACCACAGGCGCGTTGCTTCCTAAGAAGGTACCAGGGATAAGATTGACTATATTTGAGAAGAATGCCGACGTGGTATGTAAGGATTAAGCGGAATTAGCGATATATTCGCATCTGACATGATGTATCGTTTCTAGGGCGGCACGTGGTTTGAGAACGTCTATCCAGGAGTTAGGTGTGATATACCTGCACATGTTTACCAGTCATCTTTCTCGCCCAATACCAACTGGTCAGAGCAGTTCGCCCAGGGCGCTGAGATTAGAGACTACTGGAGAGGAGTGGCTCAGAAGTATGGTGTATACGATCTTCTCAAACTCTCTCACAAGGTTGAGGAAGCAAGATGGGATGGGGCGAAATGGCAGGTGACAGTGAGAGATCTAGCAACGGAGAGGGTGTTTATCGAGGAAGCGGATTACGTACTTACTGCTATTGGTCGATTCAATGCCTGGAGACTCCCGGATTACCCAGGCTTGAATGACTTCCGCGGCCTTTTGCGACACGCCTCACATTATGAGCCCACATTTGACCCGAACGGAAAGAGGATCGCAGTGATTGGAAACGGGGCCAGTGGTATCCAATTAGTATCCAATCTCCAGAAACACGTTGGCCATTTGGATGTCTACGCTCGGAATAAGACATGGATATCTGCGTCCTTTTCTGGCGACGAGACTTCGATTGAACCAATTAAGATCTCCCCAGAGCTCCGAGCCACATTCGAGGACCCGAACAAGTACCTGGAGTTTCGCAAGAACATAGAAGGGACATACTGGAGGGGTATCGAAGGTTTAATCAAGGGCTCCAAATCGAACCGAGAGGCCAGGGAAAACTTTGTCAAAATCTTGGAAGAGCGTCTTGCTAAGAAACCTGATCTTGTGGATAAATTGAAACCAGATTTCTCGCCACACTGCAGAAGACTAACACCTGGTCCCGGTTATCTGGAGGCGTTGACCGAAGATCACGTGGACTACATCCAGACACCGATCAAGCGGTTCACCGAAAACGGCATAGAAACCACTGACGGGCGCATACGAGAAGTCGACGCCATCTTCTGCGCAACCGGGGCCAATGTCGATTCGGTGCCCCCCTTCAGCATCTGGGCAGGCAACAAGGACCTAACCCAGCTCTGGAGGGAAGGGGGGTATCCATACACATATCTGGGTTTGGGAACTCCTGGATTTCCAAACTTGGGGTTTCTTCTTGGTCCCCATGGCGCTGGTAGAAGCGGCACAGTGCCTCATAGCGTAGAGGTCCAAGTCGCCTTCTTCGCTAAACTCCTTCGGAAGGTGAGCCGCGAGGGTATCAAGACGATCCAACCCTCGAAGAAAGCTGCCGACGAGTTCGTAGATTACGCAGATACTTTCTTTAGCAAAACTGTATTATCAGAGAACTGCAGTTCCTGGTACAACAGCGGGAAACCAGGTAGTAGAGTGCATGGCCTTTGGCCTGGCTCTGGTGCGCACCTAACTCAGATCTTACGCGAACCTAGATGGGAAGATTGGGAATATGAATACCTGACACAAACAGGAAACAGATTCGCGTGGTACTTCGGCAAGGGTTACACAATTAAAGAGTTGGACCCTAATACGGATATGACGCCTTACCTGCAAGATCCAGAAAAGATCGATATACGAGATCTACATGAGAGCTGGTGGAATCTACCATAGAGTGGCCACAAGAACTTCGTTCATAGCAAATGGATACATTTATTTATACCACCCCGGTCTAATCCCTATAATCCAACGATTGGGGCTGGATTACCTGTCCTAGGCATCTTGTCATCATAACGACTGTTCTGAACTATTCAAGAAAATACCTCATATTAAACCTTGCTCCAGGCTCTGGCGGATTCTGTCGCAAGGGCAGATGCTCTGGGCTTGGGAATAGCTTCGTATTCCCAATTTTCTAATAATTGGCTATGGCGTCAAAGGAACTCTTGAAGAAGAAGTTTTCCTCAGGGGTCCGAGACCCAGGCAGCCTTTATATGTCAGAAGTAGGTGGCAAGGATACAACCGATCCACATACCTAAACTGACAGTATATAAGCCTCCTAACCTGCCGTTTATACTGTAGTGTAACTTACCTTCTAATCTAACGGATTTACTACACCAAAAGTACTATCTTTGACATTATATACACAAATTACCCCGCTCGAGGGGTCACGTGATTCCCGTGTGACAGATGTCGAAAGTATAAGGGGTCAAGGAGTCACTGTCATAGGGGCAACGGTCACCAGAATGTGTATATATATAGAGGTCTTCCCACCTACCTGTCAGTTAGTTACCAAGTCAATCAACTGAACTGAACCACTCATATACCTACTACTTCAACAAAAGATTCCTCATAGTAGCAACTTGCAGGCCTCTGACCAGAAATGCATTATGCAGATCGTATAGCCCACAGCCTGCATGAGCTGACGTGGCAAGATTTGGGTGACATCCTCGCGCCAATACGACTTTTCGAGAGTTAAATCCTAAATCTCCCGCCTTGGACTTTCGATAAGTGGACTTAGCAGTACTAATACTAATATTAATACTAAACTAGTAGTACTAAAGCTTAGTCTAATACTAGACACTAAATTGCCAACCCTGGCAATCATCTAGTAACAGAAGTAGCTCAAAAACTCTTATAACGTGAGTTCATGGCAATATGATGAGTTCGATCACTAATATAGTGTTCTAGTTATCGGCATACCTGAGGCCATGGCTGAACGTCCACCATGGAGAGATCGACCAGAAGACGAAATTGACTTCACGCATGCCGAATCTGAGAAGGGAATCAAGTATTCTCATGTATTTGTCCATGCGGGTACTGATGATCTTGCTTCCGCTCAGCAGCCGATGGAAACGAGGGAGCCGAGCTTTGAAGTTAGATGGGAATTGCAGGAAGATGAGACCGAGAATGAAGCTTCTGGGGAAATGTCCTATAATATGGGGATTCACGCGTACTTACTCTAGACGTCGGGTTAGATCTACAATTACATGTTGAACTTCTACAGAGAAACCATTGGAACGGTGTTTTTCCGCGATGAGGATAACGATCGCTACGAGGTTTTCACTTTACGAACAGGCTAGCATACCCTTCGATACAACTCCCCAAAACCTACGATCGTCCGAATTAGCCGTGTATAGGCAGTAGCCGGGGTGCCTTGCGTAGGTTAGCAAGACAACGGATACTTAGAAGGGCAGTTCACGCACATGGAGTGTTAGAACGTTCATTCTTTTGCAAGCAATGTGGCTTAGAATCAAACCTATCAATTTCGCGCGAATTTCTTCATTTAGAAATGACCCTTCCTACAGCGTTGCCATGAGATACAGTAGGCAATTCATTAGTCGCTAAATATGGCAAACATAGATGAAAGATTATGATCAACAAGCAAACATAGGCTTAACAAATGCATTTTCTCCCCCATCATTGCTACAACAATGACAGGCGTCTTCCTGACAATTCTATTCATCACTCTATCTTATCACCTCCCGTAAAACGGTTTAGCATGTGCTATTGTCTAAGCTTTCAGAGTGATAATCACCAGCTAAGGCACCCCTTCAGATAGCCAGCGCCCTGTTATGCGGCAAGTACAGTCACTATATAGGTGCTCTTAACTTTAGCCTGTTTATTGAGCACTAGCAGCGCCGCAGCGGACCGGGCCGATCCATAAGAAATGAGATAAATTAACATTGTATAGAACTGAGAATGAACCTTGTCATTGGCACTTGTGCAGCCTCCCGACATCACCTCCGTGTCCATACATCAACATCACAATCACTTAGACGGAGTGTGGGACTTGAGAGGCCTCTGGCAGGATCAAGCTCAAAGATCCCACACTAGCGAGCCACATTTCTCCAAATTAATAGTTAGTAGCGCTATTGTAGAGACGAAGCCGGCCCCTCTGCAGGTTTCAGCTACCGTGGACCACATAGCATTGGATGGACCCTCGTCCAACAGGATACCATGACATTAGGACTCGTTCCGAGAACGACGAATCCACTTCGGGCAGCCGTGGTACAGGAGGAGATTACGATGGGCAGGATGATCGTGCCATACCTCTAAAGCCCCTACAGCGGATAGATCACATGTGTATGATGCGGCGCTTGGTATCCTCATAGATACAGGAGCAACGCATGTATGTGTCTCAAGTAAGCCGTGATCGCTAAGGGGTCATGCCATGACGCAGATAGGCGGTGTGTAATTAATACCCCCTTCGTCCTTGCTCTTCCGGACAATTATCCCTACATAAAAATTACGTAGCATGTTCTATTATATGCCTTGGAATTTTTTTTTTTGTGATACTTCCTGAGCTGCTGCAGTCTGCTGCAGCTATCTACTGAGTTGTGGTGTTAAACTTGCTGTAAAGGTGAGATATTTCGAGATCGTTTTCGGCTACCTCCTTCCGAGTAAGAAAATCACCTAGAATCAAATGTGCGAACTTTCCATTCAGTCTATTCTCTTTATCTAGGTGTAGCAGCGTGAGGCCTTATGATATTTCTGTTTGAAAGTCGACACGTCTTTCTAATACCACACACATATTGAGGGTGAAGCGGAGATAGTTGCGTCAAGACCATTCATTGTATGCTTTCAGCTCACCCGAAAAACAGTTTTCTAGGCCGATTGGGTATGAGATCGACCTTCCGCCATTCCACCCAATAGATATCAGTGAAATGTGATCCGATAGCTAGTTCTGAGAGGCCTCCATGTCCAAGGACGTGGCTATTTGATGCGCATCAACGCTAGCCGAAATGGAATTGGGGTATCCAATACAGATGCAGCAGGAGAGGCGGGCTCTGCCGCGTTTGCTCACATCTCGGTACTTCTTGTGATTCATAAAATTCTCAACGATATGGGGCAGAAACCCCTTTTCTGGCGATCTTTATTACAACATGAGGAACGTGAACGCCAGATGCCACCAGGGTGAGACAACCTTGGGCCACATCATGGCGGTCAAACACTAGTCATCACTTTTTTACATTTCGCAGCCAACTCCAATTCTTCCTATTAATGAAGTCGAAGGAAAATTTGAGACCAAGGCAAGATCGTCAAGGATTTAAGAACTGCACATCAATCCCTCAGCATAAGGTAGCCTGGTTTTTAAACGGTAATTGTCAGTAAAACACACCAGGTTGTTGCAGGTGTCAGCCTTACTACTCATGCTGCCGGTAGCGCAAAGTCTAGTAGCTTATTTCTTACCAGAGGTAAACCAAGTACAGTTTCCAATGCTCTTTTCGATGCCTTAAAGCAAATCAGAACGAGCAATATCTAACCCCCCCCCCCCGGAACCAATAATATCTCCACGTAGCTACGAGTGCACTATCCGACGCCATGAGGTAACAGACAGCCATGATTACAAATGGGGGCATAGATGAACAGAGTGAAACATACAATTACGCCTGAATCAATGACATTTGGTGTCTGCACCGAAGATGCACACGGGCAGTGATTTATTGGTATACTAAAACTAGGTTTCGTCATCTACATCCACGTCTCGGATAGGCATCCTCGTCACGTAGCCAGGAGATAGCCCTAGGCCCCGATGCTTACAGAACGGTGGCTTGTAGACTGATCGAGGCCCATAATTGGTCCTTTTCTTTTTTTCCCTCTTTCTTAGCTTCCGCGGTCTAAGGCACACTGGGAAAGGGAAATGGCAGAACTTTGCGATTAGTAACAGACATAGAATAATGTTAATTGCACTTGATAATTTAGAATACATAATATATTATTAAAGCCTTTATATAGTTAATTAACTAACTTAATAACTATATAACTATAGCACCGCCATGAGCCAACAGACAGTCCATTGCAACAACAAATGTATAGTCTCATATCGGACGCCACGATAAACCAACTCCACACTAAGCCCGGTGAAATATGCAAGCCAACGGCTGGCTACCTAAAGTTGAGCATGTGAGGGGTAGGTGCAACCCTGCCGACATTGTCTGCCAATGGAGGTTTAAAGGGATGGGGGATGAATTTTAAATATAATACCTGACTTTTCCTCTTCTAAAGAATACATTTCTCGTGGGGTCTTCAGTTCTACTCCTGCTCTCACCTGCTCTTCCTAAACAGCGCTCTGAGTGTGAATTTGAATATATAACCTCGTTGCACCAAGTCCAGAGTCTCTTGATCTCTTAATATTATATATTCGAGGTATATTGACTCTATCACTCAACCCGCCTACAATCCTAAGAAATGGGCAACCCGCAAGGCCGTGCCGGAACGGACGGGGCTTATGCTGAGGAAGACAAACCCCTGGTCTATGTGATGTTAGACAAAGATCTACATGTAGTTCACCACGACATCGCAAACAGCGGAGATCAAGATCCAAAGCTAAAGCTCCGAAAGATCGTCAACAATGGAAGTGATCAACGTAGGTCGAGCTCCTCAAACCAAATGTTTCTATTTCTTAACTAATATACATATATATATATATACAGTTGCCAATGTTCCGGAATCAACGATGGTCGCAAAAGGCTGTCACCTTCAAGCTGCTCATGTCGATATAAATGGAACTACGGTCGTTTATCTTTTTTATGTCAGCACGACGAAGAATATTGGGTACCAGCGGTATATGCAGGGGGGATGGACTGGATTTACACCTCTATACGGCATTACAGCACCCAAGGCGGAATCTCCTTTTACGGTCCTTCAGATGAGTGAGGAGTTTCGTGTGGCTTGCTGGGAGACGCAGAAGGTTGTTCACTCGGTGACGTTGCCGATTAGGATAAACTAAGGGACAGCGTTACGAAACGAAGCTTTGCGATCAGGCTGCTGCAGCTCACCCTCTCTTTACCTTCCTCTCATTACCTCTCATGACTGAGGAGTCACATGATGGTTCATGGCTCGCAGTGATCCAGTTCACTACTCGCCGACCTCATATTCCCTATGTCCATATAACTCTTATGGTCTTCTCTGCAGCTAGTCATTTCTTTATAGTTCCTTGGCTATTAATCTTATACATTCATTCGCCTTATTAATCAACTATTACTTGGACTACTATCTCTACATAGCGGTGGGGATTACTTAAAGCCTTTTTCACAACCACCTTGACACAAGTGTGTAAGGGTGTCAGCAGGAAATGTTCCGTGATACGGTCTTGGACCCACAGTCGGTGTCTGCCAGGCCTGCCAGGCCTAGCACTTGGTAACTAGGTTTGCGTTGAATCACAAGTACCCGAGTGGTTGGTGTTCTATATCTGTAATGATACAATCAGCAACGGCACGGGAGAATATATCTGCAGGCGACAATGTATGCAAGCGACTTATATCAGCACCGGCATGAATCATTGCTTCTATTAGCCCGGCTAGAATTCCAAAGCTTTCTATCCAACCGGCCTAACACCCTACCCCCTAATACATTAATCCCCCCAATCCATATAATCATGTTCACGTATTAAATCTTTAATCATTCCATTCCACGTCCCCGCCTCCATGGCCACCATGCTAGCCCTCTTGCCGTCTAGTGTCTTGGCCGACTTCTTAAAACTGGGATGCTGGCAGATTGTCTTGAGAAGCTCTGGCTCGCCAATTTTGGCCGCGTAGTGGATGGGCGCCCAGCCATCTTTCCCTATCTGCGGCCCTACGTCTTCAAACTGCAAGAGCGCCATGGCGCATTCTATCTGCGAGTTTGAGAGCGCCTCGATCAAGGGCGTGTTGCCGTTATTGTCCCTCACCACTGCTGCGCCTGGACAGTGCTTCAACATAACTCGCAGTGAGGCGTCTTCCCCGTGGATGCAGGTATGGTGGAAAGGATTTTGTCCGAAATCATCGGTAATATTAAGTTTCGCTCCGTGCTGTACTAGGGTCTCTACACAGTTGGCGTCGTCTAAGAAGTCAAACACTGGTGTCCTGCCAGTATAATCCTTTATGTTGATGTGTGTCGTGTCTTTCGTATTGCACAAGACGGAGACAACCTTGAACCTCTCACTGCTCTGCGCTGACAGCCCAGCAAAGTGAAGCGCTACCTGGCCGTTTTCATCTTGCACGCTTGGGTCTGCCCCGGCATCTAACAGCAGCTTGACGCAAGAGGCCGAGAGGCACGAAGCGACGTGAACCGCCGTCTCACCCCAAATATTGACCTGGTTAATGTTAATTTGATCGGGGCATCGCTTCCAGATTTTGAGCGCGGCGATAAGGCCACTATCAAACTTTGATTCCACCGCGGCGTGGATAATATTGGCCCCGAGATTAGATATTAGTACTGGGTCGGCGCCGTGGTTAATTAAGATGTGCATCTCCTCAACACGGCCTGATAATGCGGCCCAGTGCAATGGCGTCCAGTGGTATTTCTTGTCCTTCTGATCTATAAGATTGTGGATAACTTTCGTCCCCTTAGGTAGCTCAAAAGCCGAGGCCCGGAAGTACTCGAGAATCGCACCGAAAAGGGGGGACCGGCCGCGGTACCTGAGCTTCCACTGCGCCCAATTGGTGGTAGCAGGGGCATTATTGGCATCATCGGTTAGTTGAATTAGTCTACAATCGGTTAGAGGGCCTGTATTCTTTGGATTAGGTGGCGAATCATCAACATACTCTTTAAGGGATGGCCGCTCGCGGTCATCGTGGCTATATAAATCTAGCACCGCTATATGAATGGGTGTAAAATCGAAATCCGCTAAGACATTATCCTTCTCACCAAAAAGCTCTACGAGCTTTTCCTCGTTCTTAGTGGCATCCTTGCCTATAGACTTGAGTACGGCAAAATCAGCCGGCGTCCTAGATAGAAAATCAGCACATGGGCGGGACAGCACGGAGGGGCCTCGGGAACAAACCTAGCCCCAATATCCCCAGTATGAGTTGCTACACCTATATCCAGCAAGTACTTCACTATTTCCGCCTGTCTGTGGTATGCGGCAGCCTAGAGGTGGGATTAGTATTCACATTCGACCCATTTTGTGAGGAAGAGGACAACTCGCATGTAGTAGTGACCAGCCGTCGGGCGCTGTGTCCCATATAGTAGCTTCCCCAGATTCGATACACACTTTCAGCTTGTCAAGGTTGCCATGCTTCACGTATCGCATCGAATCCGAGTATTCCGGAACCATCCGGAAAGTCTTAAGGTCGAAACGCACATCTACGCTCTTGGCAGACATGACATTAGACAAGATCTTGCGGAAGGAGTGTGAGTACTCTTCGGTGGCATCCTCCAAGGTTTCATTACCCATGCAGGTCGAGTCAGTACATTTAGGCTTGTAGTTCCTAGACCCGATTCGAGAGCCTATGAAATGGCGCCGGGGCTTCGCAACGGGGTCCTCATGGCACCGACAGTGGCAGCTATAGTGACACGACCGGCGTGTGACGAACATATCCTGAAGGAACAACTGCCTCCTGCCCTGATGTGTAATATCGATCCTAGCAAGGGCCTGGTTTTCCGGGTCTCCAGGACCCAGAGCCGAGTCGCTGGAAACAGACGAACCCCAGGATGTGGAACTTTCAATGCTGTTTGTTGAGCTGACTAGGGAGAGCCGTTCCATTAGAGACGTTGTGTCTGAAGAATTACAGCTAGTGACGTTGGAACTGTCGCTGTTCTTCCTCGGGCGCGATCCAATACTAGGTACTTGTAGATAGGACGGGTTTATTAATAAATCATCTCCTCCAGCCTGTTCAGTAATGGCTTGTGGGTGCGAAAGCATAAAGTTGGGGAATTGGCTTGTTATGGCTATGAAAGTCTCGCTACCGACTATTAGCTTGGCGCTGGATAAAGTAGCATTGAGGAGCAGTGTCTTACGCGTGAGTGATAGAAAGAAACGTGTGTAACATGGTGTTCTTCTCTTTTAGTTTGCCATGTAGTTTGTTGATCGAAGATTTGTGCTGAATCCATCTTGCTCTGCGTATGGTCGCTAAACTTGAGCTTCCTATCTGTATGACGCAAGTCTCAAGCTGTTGTATGAGCTCCCGTGAATGTTTAAGCAGGTCCTCGAGGACGGGGCCGGAAACGCGGTGTAAGGTGTGTTTGCTCCGCAAGACTCGGTCAAAGCTGATCAGCGCCTCGGTAAAAACTGCGAGGTCGTGGGCCAGCGACGCTAGCTCCTTGTCGCCATCTTTGAAATTCCTGATCACATCGAGCGCCTTATTAGCCGAGTGGACGAGCTGGACAACCGAGGCCGCCAGGCCGATGATAGTTATCGGATCCATCGAGCTCCCCAAACGTCGCCCGGCCGACTAGCTTCCAAGCTTGAGGTGATGAGGCTCAGCGCCTGTTGTAGGTTCGCTGGGGTCGTCTATGCCTGTCACCTCTAAATCTGCCTAATCAACCGGCACCGATCATATTGACCAGTCCTTAAACCGTGTCGGTGATGGAGTCGCAAGCTCTCGGTTGAATAGAAGTGAAGATGAGAAGAACAATTACCCATTCCCAACGATATGGGTAGATCTACTTTAGGGCCGTTTCCTGCAGGTGCCCCGTCCCGCCCAGCCAACATGAAGAAAAGAGCCATTAGACAGCTCACACACTGACTCTACTATAGCGCACTCTACAAGGGGGGGGATCCTGATTTACATAGGTAGGGCTGTGTACTGTACCTACTTCGAATGTAGAATTAATTATCCCATCTAGGTTTAGACGAGCTTGCGATACTCGATCGGTAGGGGTATTAGCGCTCCTAAATAAACCGGGCTATTTTCAACCATGCTATCACATGCTAATTATAGCAAATGTGGGCGTTTGAAGAGGCACTGCGTAGCGACGTGTATCAGCCATGTCATGACAAGCATTCTGATAGGCTGACAAGTCTGGTTGATGCCCGCCGACCGAAACAAACGGCGTCTATCTATTGAGACCGGTCAAGGTAGAGACATGAACCACTTATTAAATACCTTCGAGGCGTGGTATAACGAGATCACCAGCGTAAGCCCAGCAAGCCGGACTCCCGTTGCTCCCAAAAACCAGCGTGTTAGTGTCGGTAGAAATTACCGCATACAAATTGTATGGGAAATCCACTTCTCTCACTAACAGTTTTTGCCAAGACTAGTAGTTGTAGGAGGGAAGTGCACTATACCCGAAGGCACACACCACCTATAACCCCGTGTGAATGCTCTTGAATTCATTGAAAGCCATCGCTCCTACGGTGAGAAGAGTATGCAACAACATGTAAGTTCCTCTAAAACTTGAAGCACATCTAAAAAGGTTAATTAGATAAAATTATCAAAATAGAATGTCGACGAGCAAGGTTGCCTGCTAAGTCTTTGGCTTGGTGTGCTTGCAAAACTACTTCTGGGTCGGGTCGACTAGCCAATGCGTTATTCGCTAGTCAGAAGATTAATCGTAAGGTAGCATAAAAAATCATGAAATAAGAAACAGTATAGCGATCAACAATCCATATAAGGTTACCTACGTGAGGCACATACGAAAGCTACGTACACTAAAGATATGAGAACCGAACCCGTGGGTCGCGGGACGGGCCGTCACATGGGGTTTGTACCAAGAGTAAGGGATGAAATCTACTCTCTTCGCATCGGTATGAGGAACGACCTACATAATTTTTCATGGCGATGGGCCTGTATTTTGAGATACCACCACTCTTTCCTCACGAAGAATATGGGGTTTACACGAAGCATGACGATAAATATTGGTGAATTGTGAAGCACTTCGTAACTAGCCGTAATAAAAGGGTAATCAGGGTACAAAGGAAACAGGTTGCTCGGCGCTACTAGCACCACGCATAGTGCTCGTTGTTAACCCAAGACGGAGCTTCCTCTACGGCGTCGCCGCCTTCTTCAAACCACAGCGCGCTCGCGATACTGTTCTCTTGCCGCTCAACCCAGCTAGCATCGAGGCCGCTCTGCCCGATCAGGCTCTGCACCAAAGGGGACGGTTCCCACAAATTCACGTAGTCCAGACGCCACTCCGCTGCCTCCGCCTGGGCGGCCTGGAGTACGGCCTCAAGCGCCGCTGCCTGTTCTCTATGGGCGTCTGTCTGTGGCAAAAACTGATCCTCGTGCGGTTTGTTGGCAGTGTCATCACCTTCCACCACGAGACGGAGGATGTAAAGAATGTTTCCGCCGTTCTCATCCTTCTCGTCGGGGTGATTCGGGTGCCCGTAGTAGCGATGAACCCAGATTGCCCAGACCTGTTTGCCAGGGCTCCCAGCGATTGCGCCTTTCGCCTGCGGCCTCTTCCCGAAAATATACTCAGTAGCGAAGTCCTCTTTTCGAATATGCCATAGCATATGATCTAGATCGGGCAGGATTACCACGCGCTTTCGTGTCTTGCTAGGTGTTGCCATTGCCCTGTAGACCATGGCCTCGTCTCTGATGCAAAGTGCTTCAAGCTCCGATTCAGGGACTAACCGCGCCAACACTGGCTTCTCCATCTTGACAGGCGGGAAGACAAAATGTCCATTTCTAGGGTTTGGCAGCCAGCCCAGCCGAGAATAGTATTCCTTCCCGATATCTGAGTATAACACACTACCGACACTCTGGCCATACTCGGACTGCCATCCGCGCAGTACCTTAGCCACCTCCTTCATGTGACGAGTTCCGTAGCCGCGGCCTCGGAACTCCGATGGGCAGAAGACACTAGCGATACCGTGAACGAGGCCCTCCGTGACATTACCTTCTTCATCGCTAGCGAGAGCTCGCTTCCGAAAGCTCTCACATGAACAGAGGACCTTCCGCTGGCCAGGCAGCAGGTTTTTGTCAACGAGAACCCACGTGGTCATGCCTTCATCTTTGGCAAGAGGGACTGTCGCGAGGTACTGAGACTCGGCAAGGTAGAGAGGTATGGTCAACGAGTCCTTCCACGAGGCCGCCGTGTTAGACGAGATCTGGGTGCATTCTTCAGGAGTGGGCTGACTAAGGCATAGATCAGGGGATTCGGAACTAGGGAATTCGATACCCAACCCCATAATTATTAGCAACGGCAGCGTTGGAGTCAATGAATTAGAATGTTAAGCTGCCCATGAGACAAACTCTTGGGAACTTAATGACATAGTTCCGGCGAAGTTTAATATAATCCTCGAAATGAACACCAGCTGAACACTGTGAGCGGGGGAAGATAGAGTGAGCTTAGCAAGAAGGACCATCCCAAGATGGAATAAGTAGCACCAGACGCCAAGGGTGCCTCTAAAGGCTACACAAGGTACACGTAAATCAGTTCAGAGGCCCCTGTACTAAAAAGAAAATAGCATCCTGAGACTTCAATTATCTCCGCTCTTCTTCTTTGGGTATAGCTCTAATTCGTTCGGTTCAAGGGTGTGGCCGCGGAACGGGACGCCGGTTCGTAGCCTTCGTTGTCAGTCAAGGAAACTCAAAAACAGGAACGGCGAAGCAAGTGGAGTCAGGTAATGCCAACTACACTACCTAGGTATAAGGAATGCCATGTGTGGGTGATTGATTGATTGATCTACCTATTGTTATATGCACATTATCTCGAATGCAGAGGTTTTCAAGGATACCCAATCCAGCTAACCATATTAGGTACTGAGGTGTACCATCAAAGTCCACCGATAAAAAGAAAGTCCAAATCTCTTAGCCGTAGATAAAGTGATTTTACTTACCCCTCATCCAAGCAGAGGAATCTAAAGGATCCACACCTCACAGCCAAGCTCAATAGAACCGACACCATCAGAGCACCTACCTCTACTCGATCCCGAGTTAACGAGTAGTCCTATACCCCTTTTCGTCAACTCAAACTCTCCTTCTAGGATAAGGAGTAACCGAGGAAGATGAGGTGAAAAGTTGCACACTCTACAAATAAATTAATAGCTGGTGATACTTATTACGCCTTTTTTAATGGCGGAATCTTACTTCTCAGTAGCTAGGCAGCCCGAAAGCCGATAGGTTAGCAATACTTGTTCATTAATCCAAGTCAATAAAGTAACTTCTGTCATATTCGACTCAATCTGTTATTGTGAGAAATAAGTCTCGTCTAAAATCGCCGAACCTCACACTTTCCAGTCAGCAGTTTGATAAGAGTGTTACCGTCGAAGGGTCTAACTTGATGATTATCCTGGCACCTATCACTGAAGACCCAGATCATCAAATTTAGTACTTTCGTAACAGAGTTTACAGACCCCATTATAATCAAACTAGACTACTTTGAAGGCGGAGACTATTACCCTTTAGAGCGGGGTTGTTGAGCAATATTAACAATGCTGAAGGCATCAGGAATCTCAAAGGGGGGGAAAGAGTTGCTAAGGTCTATATCCCCAATAATAGGAGAAATGTGGAAAACGAAGGGTGGAATCTAGAAGGGTCCTATCACAATAGATTACGTGCCCGACTTGATTATATGCAGGACGTAAGTTACTTAGGATTTGCTGACAGCTTGCCTTCTATAATTCTTAAGCCACGATGCTGATAGCAGTAATTGTTGTAGATAATTACCTAGATGCGTGTAGGAGGACCCGAAAGACCACCCTAATGTAACTTCTGTTGTTTTGTGAAAGCTTACGTAGCATTTATGAAAGATATACATAAGCAAAGGTAAACTAGATCGGATAATAATAGAAATACGCATAGTATATGGGGGACGCGAGAATGGAAGTCATTTTTATTTTCATATGAAACCAGGGTAGACAGGCTATGAATGTGAGTACGCCACACTCACGCCTAGGGCGTACTAGCACATCAAATCTCGCCCAGGATCATTCCGGTGGTGGTGCTTCGAAGAGTGGGGTAGTGCATTGTAGCAGGGCATAGGCTCGAAGCCCCTCTCGCTATCGCACAATTGAAGTATACTTCCTCAGCATACAATTATCTTCTGTAGAGACAAAGATATTTCAGTAGTCGTGAAGAATGATCGTGCCTTTGGGGACATGCTTGCGCCGGCATATGACTAAAGTATCTTAGTGCCGTCAGTCTCTAGTCGAGGACAGCATAAATATTATCTTTACACTTTGATATGTTCAATAGAGAGAACTAGGTAGACCCTCCGCTTTAGTTGGTCGACGAGCTGACGCAATTCGAGCCTAGAATGGATCATAGTAGCCACTATATTCCCATTTGACTTAAAATCTGTAGATAGTGTAAGTATGTACACAAGTGTATGTACTAGTATTAGCAATCCATTTGTGTTGCTCTACTATAGCAACATTGTGCATCTCTCGAGAGGAGCTGTGAAATTTCCCTCCCTACCGCCCGCCTGTTAGTTATTTTGGCCTGCAATTGCAGTACACTACAGTCGGATGCAAGACAAGGCTACAACCCTCCTAAGGAATCCAAGTAATAAGAGCAAATAGGGGAGTATCAACATCGCAACCTTCTACTCATTCCATAATAATATACCGAAGATGTTATAATGCGATGGGAGCAGTTCTACTATGTAATGCACAATGATGTATCCTTGGAGGCTATAGCTTGATAATCTACGAAATTCTAAATATTTTGATTGGAGGTATACAAATCCAGTCTTCCCCTTAAGCTGCAGTCACGCCATCCCAGAGAGTTGTATATGATTGCTTGATGTGTCTAACCCCGCACTCCATCCCATGATTCCGATATCGT
This sequence comes from Xylaria sp. Z50, assembly GCA_037356035.1. NCBI lineage: Eukaryota > Fungi > Ascomycota > Sordariomycetes > Xylariales > Xylariaceae > Xylaria > Xylaria sp. Z50. The sequence continues at coordinate 57,576 of JBAWJU010000063.1, forward strand.
GTATCTAGAGCCTCCTATCCCTTATTCATGATTCTGCGACCAGAATTTCCCCATCTTTATGTCAAGTGATTATGGCGACCTCGATTACGAGTATCGGTGTTGATACGTTGACTGCAGGTAGCCAAGCATCGTCGGCCCTAGTATTTGAACCGTTCGACTTACCCCCGTCGAACCAACGGCAGCTTGGGGCACCACATCCTGCAGGAACGACAATTCCCCTAGCACTGCGGCCGTCTCATTCCGGGGTAGAAAACATCGATCTCGACAATGTAATAGCAGCTGTTAAGGGACTGCAGTCACAAGATAAAATTCTCACCCAGCAGCTAGCTTTGCACGGGACACTCCTCTTTCGAGGTTTGCCAATCCACAACGCAGATGACTTCAGTAGATTCGCCCACGCATTCGGATTCAAGCCACATGAAATCATCGGTATCGTTGTGGATCGGCCAGTCCTCGCCCCAAATATAGCACCCGCCAACACAGCGCCGAAAGAGGTGCTCATACACAGTCACAACGAGTCGCCGCAAGTGCCACACGCGCCAGAGTATATATTCCTCTATGGGCATAAGGCGCCAACTAAAGGTGGCGAAACACCAATGTCATCTTCTCTTGAGTTATTTCGGCGGGTTCAAGAGGAACTTCCTGAGTTTATTGCCGAACTTACGGAAAAGGGCCTCCTCAGTCAGATAACATACAGGAAGGAAGCTCAATATCCTGGCGGATCGACATTGAAGGAGGCTTTTGGGAAGAACATTGTTGACGGGGATGATCTGGCAACCCGGCGGTCTAAGATCGAGGCTCAGATCGCACGATATGGAAGAGGTATTCACACGACCTGGGAATGGCTGGACAATGACGAAGGAATTGTAGTAACCCATCGCCTACCTGTTATCCGCACGCAGCCGGGTACGCAGTTGCCTACCCTCTTTACGAGCCTTGCGATTTTCTACACACGTAAGAATGTAACTGAGCAGTTATACGGCGATGGCACTCCGATCCCGGAAAAGTACCTCAAGCGTCTCGTAGAGATCACGGAGGAGATTCGAGTTCTGCACCGTTGGGAGCAGGGTGATGTGCTGGTTTATGACAATATCATCGCGCAGCATGGAAGGCAGCCTTGGGAAGGGGAGCAGACCGACCGAGTTGTTATGGCAAGTCTGTTCGATGGAGACGAGGTACCTGGGGCATACGGAAATGCAGACTGGGCTCAAGTCGTTCAAGCCTTCGAAGGCTAAGAAGTAAGAAGCAATATAGATGAGTAAGGTGAAATACTAGATGGAGAAGCATAGTAAAGTCGTACTTAAGTATTTCGAGTTGCCGGGTTGTTTATGTACGTTCTAGTATTTGGATGAGACTAACCCCTGTTAAATATCAGCTCCCCCCGCAAGGAATATTTTTCTCTACCTTGCCTCCTTTCCCAGAAAAATGCAAAAATATCTCGTCACATCATTTCTTCTTGGTAACATTTAGGGTTCACGCTTACCGCAGCACGGTCCCTTGATCGGAGTGCTATAGGGGCTCGGCTAACTTGTGTGGTGCGGACGTGATCTTGTGATCATTGAACCTAGAAAATTTGAAATTCGAAGATTGCTGAGCTACTTGTTGAGACAGGGAAGTGCCCCCTAGTCTGAGCTCCAATCGATGCTGTGGCTGGGTGAGGGTAGTTGTAGCCCGCTGTCGAAAGTATAAGGGGTCGAGGAGTCACTGTCATGTAAATCTAAGAATAGGGGCGACGGTCACCAAATCATGTATATATAGAGGTCTTCCCACCTACCTAATAACTAGTTAGTTAGTTAATCAAGGCAACTAAACCACTCATATACCTACTACTTCAACACCCGCAACATTATCTGGCCCAAAGGAATCCCGTAGCAGGCCTTTTACCTACTGAGATATGCATTCATTCTAGTAGATATCTACCTATATTCTAGTTTGTTGCGTAAAGTCTAATTTCTAACCGTCCTGAATGTTGAGTGTCCCTACTTTAGCGACCGCTTAGAATAAAAGTACCTGTTTGCTCTGATGCACCTGGAAAAACTCTAGAGTTCTAGATTCTAGTTACGCTATGTTAAACGCGTCATGTTGGGTAGTAGGTGAAGACGATTTCTTCATATATTTGCGTCTCGGTGCCACCGTCAACACAGATAGGTAGAGATATTGTCTCCCCGGCCGTGAATCCGTTTTTCTTGTAGAAAGGGGCTGCTTCGACAGTGCTCTCCAGATACAAGGGCGAGCCGCTTGCGTTGGACTGCTGCATGCCCCACTGTACCAATAGTTGGCCGGCCCCACGGTTACCGTAGATAGGATCAGTACCGATATAGGAGAGACCTAGTTATTAGTCCATCAGAATCTAGCCTTGTAATGAGAGATGGACCAGCGGGAGGGGGAGGGTAAACAGTTCGGGTGGCACGGGGACATACAATAGCAGGGAGTATCTCCGATGGAACGGCTTTCAGCCTCGGCAGCTTTGGCAATCCAAGCTCCTAGAGTGTCGAGATCAGTGCCCTCCGGCCATATCCAGGGCGGTTCAACATAGTCTTCGTCGGGGCGAACAGGGTGTGACCACTTGGCAAATGCGATAATGGCACCGGCGTTCGTCTCAGGATCTAGTAGTATGGAACGGTTAGTAATTTGGTCGTTGCAGGGTACCCTACCGCTTGTGATTCTGTGCAGCGATTGAGGCAGGGCGGTGGAATATCCGTCAACGCCTACCGCCACAATGAAAGCCGTGAATTTAAGAGTATGGCACTTAGATAGCACCTAGTCCTTACCATCAGAACTTAACACTACAAGTACAGTCGTCTTCGGATCATCAATATCGGCGAGGGCCTTATTCTCGATGGAGGTCTGCAGCCCTTTGCGGATAGCGGGGGTTGGAAACTGAGCATGGAGCATAGCGTTGGGGCCAAAGGCTGCCATGTGAATCTCCGCAATCCGGGATGCATCTTGACGTGTCGCAACACGCATATGAAGATGTTCCGATGCTGCAGCCATTCTTCTATTTTGTCACCCACTTTCCTTGTGGACTATGAGATCTTTCTACAAAGGGATAGTTATAAATCCCATTTATACAAATTAGGAACTGCAGTCATCTTTCTGCCAGCTGATACCGCCTAGAGCTCAACTTGCCTGAATTCCTGTTGGCTGGGTTATGTCGTTTGGTACACAAACTTATCCCTAGATTCAGACAGAATAATAAATTGCCTCATCCATCTTTGAATATGGCTCTTTGCATCTATTCTCAGTCTATACCAATACAGTCAAAGGCACACCCGACTCGATTACGCTGCAAATCAGTCTGCCTACCTACTATTGCATTGCTTTTGTTACTACTTAACAGAGTAGGTCTAGGCTAGCTTTCGAAGCCTTTTTAATTTTTGTACATCTTTACACCACTTGCGCTAGGCGAACCGTATCGTACATACCGATATATATTGCTGACATTAAATGCAAAAACAAACTAAGTCAATTCTGGCTATTAGTTCTCTGAGCTGGTGCTTTTGGTGAAAATGTGTAGAACTAAAATTCGTTGCATGCGTCGCGTCTTTGCCGAGGAGGCCAAAAAGGGTAATAGCAGATATTAAGAGGATACCCCTAGCGACGAACATACAAACAGAGGCAATATTTATCAAATCTAACTACATGCTGGCTCGGTTGCGTACAGCCTCACTTTCAACTTCTGCAACAAATCCACTCACGTGTATACACATAGTCGTTTTAGGAAGCACTCCGGGGGAGAGGGTATGGATTGATAGAGGATAGACTAGATGCCGAAATCAAGACCACCAGGCGCGCAACTCACTTGGTCTTAAACCGGGCACTATATCGAAGGCTTTCTGGAGGCGACTAGGAGGGAAATAGGCTGAGTTGTGAAAACGTAATTGTAGATGTAAGAATACTAATACTTTGCGATCACCTCGATCAATCCGCTTATGACTAAGATGTAAAGAGCCTCAGTATTGTTCTCAAGCCAGCCACAACCAACACCGCGATTCTCGTTAATGTTAAAATTCGCGCCAGCCCTACAAAAGCAAGGGTTAGAAATCAGTCAAATCATGGTAACCTACTCTATTTATAGCTATTGCTAGGCAGTGCTCTCTAGTTATATGCCACCTCTAGTACCTATGCCTACACAAGCTTAACAGCTATCGACTCCTCACTTTTTCCTACTTTGGTCGGTGTTTAGCAAAGCGTGCCTTGTCCGGTATTTTTTACCAGTCCAAAGTATCTCGCCTCACAAACCGCAGCTCCGCAATACCTGACTCGGCATGTCTTATACCCCTACACCATGTAGTTTAAACAGGTCCTCTATGCCGATTTCCACTTCCCTCCTTGCTTCAGATAAAAGTTTATGAGATATCAAGTATCCTTGCATTGTTGGCACCGCAGGGCCTTGGGTATCCATTTTCAAATTATGTTGAAGATCTGTTAAATTGTCAGTCCTAGACTCTTCGGTAATGAGTATGCGACATACTCTGAAGCCTTTCTCGCATCTTTCCCAGTGTTTTCATCATCTCTGCTGTCAACTCTCCTCTGCGATCCTCCTTCCACTTGTGCAACTGGTCGTAATTTTCTCGAAAAGCTCGGCCTCCTTCCGGATATCTTCTCCCTTCTTCCCTTTCGAGGAGTCTGCTATTGCTTCGCTAAGTCTAGCATTAAACTCAATCAAGTCTTGCGACTCTGACTCGTCCTCGTAGCACTTCGTTTTTCCTCGCACCAGTCCCCGCGATGACGTCATAGAATGCCCTAGGTTTCTAATGGTTGGACCGAAACAGTATACTTGCCTTGCTGAACCAATTGCAGGGAGCATGTCATAGAGACGCCAAATTTGGGCTTCAATGCCGCCGACGCATATCATGCCATTTGACAGCGTCCCTACTTCATCTAAATCATGCACGGAAATTTTCTGTGACCTGTTCGCTACCATAGGTATTTCCAAGAAATCTTGCAAGAGAGTTAGGTAGGATAAAGCATCGGAGCTGTCGGGTCGAATTGTTATGAGTAGGCTTTCTGTCGGCCATTAGCTTCAATTCACAAGACGTTCTACAGCCACGGAGGCTCACCAATATAAAGCAGGATCTTAATGAATACATCAACAATCATAGAATAACCAGCCGCCACGGAATGAACATCTGAAGTCCAAAAGGGCCAGAACGATTCATCTCCCGGCCAGAATATGAAATCCAAGCTCATCTCAGCTGAATGTTCGTCCGTTCTCCCCATCAGACCGAAAGACCACGTCTCCAAACGCGTCAAGTAAGTTCCAAACTCTTTAAGTGAGGATATCTGAGCGAGAATCTCTAGTCCGCGGAGACATAGATGATGGAAAGTTTTGATTTTCGGCTGATCTGAGTCGCAACGTCCGATAACCACGGGAGATGAATTGGGATCGTTATCATCGTACTCATCATAGCACTGCCGTTCGCTTGATGCTCCGGGTTTTGCGGACCTTTCAAGCGGAGTCACTTCCATTTCGCGGTTACGCATCCGGCCTGTTTCAAAACCATAGCGCTCAAGAGCAGCTATTACCTGGTTGCAACTAGCCTGTAGCGGGGTGTCCCGTACTCTCTGCTCTTGGAGACCAGCATCGATCATTGTGGACTTCGATATCAGATTATGGATATCCACACCCATCCGTACGACAACGATGGAAATCAAGGCATCATTCAGCTGCTTACACATTCGTAAATGATGTTCGCATTTCTCTTTGTGACCTCGGATTACGATGCGAAGAAAGTTGCGTGTCAATGACGCCCCACCCCGAACTTGCTGGAGGGCCCCGAGTTCGCGAAAATGAGAACTCAACTCCCGTGCGATTTTGCCGGTTTCGGGGGAGTCTCTATATTGAGTCTCCAACTTTTCAAGAACTAATTTTGTTCTCAAAAGCTCCACCTCGGCCATTTTGTGTAGGCTTTCGAAATCCATAGTTCACTTCACGCCTACCTTCAACAAATCTAGTGATGCTCTAGGCACTTCCAATATGCCAACTCGGCGTAATAATGATGATAAAGGATTGCAATTTTCGGCCCTACCACTTCAAATTAACAACAGTAACAACTGAGTGTGATTATCACGAAAACAGAGAATTGGGTGGGTGGAAAACATGGATGAATTGAGGAGGGGAATGATAGATCTCTTGTAAGGGATATGCCGAATCCACTATGAATACACGTAAGGGAATATGGGGTAACACATGACATCATAACACAGACGACTAATAGTGCAAACACAGCGGTAGGGTATATCATATATGTGGCACCTGTGTGGCGGTGTAGCGCACGCAATCTATTAGATATATAGCATATAAGTTAACCGCCGGCTATTAACTGCAATAATCGTCAATCCTTACAGTTGCATATGTAAAAGGTAGTGGGGACACATACAAGTGTAGTTGATAGCAGCTGTATTTCGGATATCGAAGAAAGGAAGAGAAAGAACCTTATGGCTGTAGAGTGACCTAGTAACAGGTATAAGTATAGGAGTAGAGTCTATTCGATTATTTTAACAGCACATAGTTTCCAGAAAGTAGATTCCATTACTAAGATAGGTAATAAATACCTAGATATATACGGAATATTCGTAACTCATACTTTATGATTCGTTGGATTACCAGGGTGTATAGATTCGCGCGCTTTTTTGAAAATTTCCGAGTTAGGCGATACGAGCAACCAAGGGGCTCTTTTTTTTTGCTTCCGGTCGTCACTGCAACATCAACAAACATCGATGCCTAAGGGCAAAGACACCTGAGCCGGGGAACTACTACATATAATCAAGAATGTAACCCCTACCACAGCATCCAGAGGCATAGTTTGGAAAAAGTGGCTTCCTCAAATGGTGCGTCCTTGAGCTCCGGCCTCAGGTTAGCCAAGAGCGCCAGTGCTTTATCCCTATAAGCATCGCTCTCCTTCTGCATACCCACGTGTGAGTGGATCTCCGAGAGCTTGTACAAGGCTCGGGCTCGTTGTCCTTCGCCCTCGACGAAGGTTTCCGAAATGCTGACGATTTCTTCGAGTAATTGTCTACGAGTAGTTCAAATGAGCGAGGCATACGGAGACTCCTGGAAATAACCCACTTACATGGCTGAGCTGGTAGAATCTTCGCTGAAAAGCATTGAGGCAACATCGTATTGTGAGTCACAAGTCTTTAGTCGATTGCCTAGTAACTTCCGACGAAAAGCCAACGCTTTCGAGGCCAACCGTAACGCTTCCGTCTTTCGGCCTTGTGCGCGACGGATGCGGGATAGCAGGACCATATCACCTGAGAACCGGGGATTGCCAGTCCGAATAAAGGTCTCATCGGTAAAACCCTTCAGGGATGGGCATCTTGCTAGCATTTCCTCCGCCTCGTCAGGGCGACTTAAGCGAAGAAGAAGGCTAGACATGTTACTGTAAGAGTTTCCAATTCTGTCGCTATTTGCCTTCAACCGGAGGTTAATCGCCTCTTGGTGTGCTGTATAGGCAAGTTCCAGCTCTCCCATTTCGGTGTAGGCTAGGGCGATATTATTGAGACTATAGGCAATAAAAGGATCATCGGGTCCAAGTTCCGCCTTGCGAATCTCGAGAGCACGTGTAAAGGGCTCAAGTGAACGAGTGGCATGGCTTAGATCTAAGTCAATGAGACTGCAAAGATCGATGGCACTTGCATAGCCTAGGGATTTGGTATCCTTCATGGTTCCAATTGCTTGTTCGACCATTTCTCTAGCGATGATATACATCTCCCGTTCGTACAAGTACCTACGATGATGAACACTAGCTTGCATTAAGAGAATGTGAATAGCTTACCAGCTACATCTAATCAGTAGGTCTGCATACTTCGACTGATCGTTTGTAATATGTCCAACTCCTTTCGGATGATTTTTCGTAATTTCGACAAGGTGCCTGACGTGAGGTATACACTTCTCACATCTCCCCCACGTCGAGACCTGATGACCAATGTCAATTTTAGAGTGATCAGGGAAGCCCCAGCACAACATATGGACGACAGAATCAAAGTATTTGTTGCTATCAAACTCGTTAAGTCTCTTCCTGGTTGTAGACTGGATCAGGCGATGAATGGTGAAGTCAGCTGATCCTCGGACTCGATTGACGAGGGCCACCTGCAAGAGCTCCTCCGCAGCATCGCCGAGACTGTGAATACATCAGTATTAAGAAGGACAGAAGTTTAACTGGTAGATAATATGACTGACTCCATCTCATCAAATAGAAACGAGAAATCATCACTGAGGCCAGAAGAACCCTGCAATAAGATGTCCTCGCAGATACTATCTGGGTCAAAGAAGGATAGTAGATTGAGAAGGCTAGCAGAGGTTTCAGAGAGATCTTTGAAGGCAAGATCCCATACGGTACTCAGTGTATACTCGTAGTCGCTTCCAGGTGCCCTCCGCGCGTCAATCTTGGCAGAGTTGCGTTCGTAAAGCGGCAGAAAACTATGTAGAGATAGCTTACGCTGGGTAATGAATCCGCCGATCTGAGTTAGGGCAAGAGGCAGTCCCCCAAAGACCCTACTGATAGAAAGTGCGTGTTCCGTCTCCGAGGCTGTGGCATGATCTATTCCTATGGCCTTAAGGAGCAACTCACTGCCGTCGTTATCGGAAAAGGCATCGACCTGCAAATATTGGGCCGCGAGCGTGGTGGCGACAGCGAAGTTCCTTGTGGTCAGTAGCACTGAGCCCGTTATGCTTTCCGGCCAAGCTAATTTTAGAGCTGTCAAGTCATCTGCGTTGTCAAATATGACAAGACACGGTGCCTCTACTTTCATGAGCGTCTGCCTATCATGATAAGGGAGATTAAGGATGTATGTTGGATTATAATGACGTACTTGTAGTGATGAGCCAGTTTTTGACCCTCCACACGGCTGCGGCGGCATCCTTTTGATCTTCTTCAGTCTCCAAAAGTCCAAGCCCATTGGCAATTGCGCGAAAACTCTGGCCAATTGCGATAGCATTATCAGCAGCGACCCATAGAACGATTTCGAAGTGCTGCAAATTCTGGTATGCGTACTGTACCGCGATCTGGGTTTTGCCGACACCACCCATCCCAAATAATGCCATCGATTTGACAGTTGACGACGAAGATTCGAGATTTAGGGCGCTGTGGACATGTGCCAAGATATCATTGCGCCCACTGAACTTGGTGTTGGAAATGAATGGTATATTGTTATACTGGATTCGCCTGTCGGTGCTTGACTCGCCCATCTTCATGTCATTGAGGACTTCTAAGACTTCCTTATAACGACCTTCATCCCTCCGCATTCGAGCCATATCAGCTTCGCTCTCAATAGTTGACGATATGCGCTTGATACGCCTGATTGTAATTGATAGGTCATCTCGACAAGTTTGCCACTCGTTCTTCCTTAAGCTCACATGAGGATTCATACGGAGGAAACGAATGGTACGAGCGTAAAAGCAAATGATTTCACTATAAGCGTCGACTAGAGCCTGTTGGAGTAAGGGGCTTAGTGGTAGTGTCTTCTCGTATACTTGCAAGCGCGGAAGCGATAGACTAAGCTCCTCAATCATATCGAGAACATCTCGTTGAGTGTCAGCAGTCGACGAGGCATGAGCAAGGATCAACCTGATGCTTCCCCAAACAGCCGCAGTCAATGTGGTATTAGCACCGAAATACAAGGCGAGCACGGCCGAAAAGTCATCTACGAACTTGAGCTTTGGTGCAAGTCTATTGAGCGCATTGATACCGGAGTAGCTTCCAGGTGTCGTAGCTTGGATTTGGGCGAATGAACTAATGAGCTCTTCGAGAGAGCCGACATTTGGAACGGCCTGGTAATTCTCAGCACCTTGTAGTTCTACGCGGTATTGCTCTAGGGCTCGGTGCCACAATGGGCTAGAAGGCCGGCTAATCGAGGTTAGGTTATTAGCGCTTTGTCCCGATGGGCCTAAAACTGGACGGGATACCCACTCCTTCATCATCTTAGCTCGACACGGTAGAGTAGTGAGAGCGCATATGCCAAAGCCGAGTCCAATATGTTGTTGATTGAGGGGGCCAGCGCTTCGAGCTTGTTCAATCAGAATGGCAAAGGTGGAATTTTAGGTTGATATGTGTATGAAAGAAGCTGTGTAGCCTGCTTCTCAAATCTTCCCGTATCGCTGTTAACCCCCATGGCTTGCGCCCAGACGTGCGCCCACCCACCCTTATTGGCCGGATAACGGCTGCCCGTATCCGCATGATTCGTAGAACCAACAAGCAGCTAGAAGCGGCAAGCCGTGACCGTGGCCATTATTTATCAGCAGCGTGGCTTGCGCTGAAGAGAGAAAGAGATTGTGTGTGACTAACAGGCATAAGCTGACCGAAAAAATACCAGGTTAGACGATGTGTTTGCAAGCCAACGACAAGGAACGGTCACATCGGACCAAAAACTCTTATATGAACTTCTGCCTACCTAAGCCAGTATCAATATAGAGTGGTCACTACCTAGATGCTTTACAGCCTAGCACTTTGCATACTAGGTAAGTATTTAAAGTATTGTATCACCTTCTACCTCCATCTGAGACAATTTATACCTAAATGCTTCTTACCAGTGGCGCACTACAGCCAGGGTGGCACCAGGGGTTGAGCTGAGGCCGGAACAGCCTACCTACTATGTAGGTACCTCTTGAGGTGTACCCAACTTTCAATCTAACCAATAATAAATAGGTAGTTAGAGTACGCGAAAAGCGTATCGTAGAGCTCTCGAGACGCCGAAATTTATTACAATAAGTGCGCACCTAGTTCGAAATGCGGCAAACACTCAATTAATATCCAAGAGAGAGAACCGTCACGTCGATAGCCGCCTGATTCCCTAACCCGTACTTAAACCTGCATGAGACGAAACGGGATGATCTATTTAGAGGCGTACATGGCTGGCTGCCCTAGCGAAACAACAAGCGCTCCACGTCTCGAGCATCGAACGACCAGGCTAAGCCCCTTACACTTCCTCGTACAATGGCTTGTCGATAAATTCAATAAATTCATTTTTACGTTCCTGTGGAGGTTGAATCAGATTGTATTAGCCCGTTTCCAACGTTTTAGAACCTCGAATCTTATAGGGTTAATATCCCAGTTCTCAATCCACACGCGTCCTTCCGATTGTATCGTACCACCGGCCAGTTTACCACAATATAAACTTCGCCCTCTATGACACACAATACGATCGACGAGACTCTAGGTGATTTCTCTCCTTTATGGTTGACGCCGCTTAAAGAAGCTGATTTTAAGATTATTGCCAGAAGAGCTCTCGTTGCCTGGCTCACAAGCCATTATTGTCCAGGAACAAACAATCGAAGATCCTACATTCGACCTTCCGTGGTACCAATGGTGGATGTTAGAACAGATCCATAAACAGCCAGAGCGCCTTTTGCAGATTCTTCCAGCCTATAGATCCTATAAGGACTCGACGGCGGCCATACGCATCTTATGGAATCAAATCCGAAGGGCTATCACAACCTCGGGACAATGTAGCATTGAAAGCATTACCGATATGCTCATCAGCCAGCAGCTCGTTAATATTGAGGACAGCTACGAGGCCCTCATATCGGTCAAGGATCTTGTCTTTTGCATCATTGGCTTGCAGACGATGCTCTATCAACCTTGCTTCGATATCGGTATTCCTGGAGGGTACCGAATTCTCGACGAAATGAACGGCTATCAGGGGTCAACGCGAATGAGCTTGTACCAGTCTTCCAACTCTAGTGCAAGAGACTTACCGGAGTTTTTACTTGGTTTTGGTATGATGCTGCCGCCACCGAACTATTGCCCCCTCTGACAATGACGCCGAACGTCATATTTTCAATCAAATAAAGACAGTAACCCCTAATGACATCGACGCACACGTTCTAAGTAGACTTTGCGGTCTAAAGTTTCAATGGATAGACTCTCTTTCGTGTCATCTTGAACTAGATAAACACTCTAGCACACTTTTTCTCTATCGATATCCATCGTTCTGCATCTCAAACCTCCAACAACACGAGGTACGTAACATCAAGGATGGTCGGAAGACCGCACTCTATAGTTGCGCCTCTGGGGCAAATGGAACTTTGCGGTGGGCGAATGAGGAGGATATCACTGGACTGCTTCGAGAGATTTTGTTATCCTACCGTGTGATATTCGGTCAGAACAAGAGATCGAGGACTGTCTTTCGAAAGTTACGACCGTTCACATCCATATCGAACCGTGGGCACGACCAAAATCTCGCTAAACTTTGTGGTAAGAAGAGGTTCAATTGTCCCTTAACGCTGGTAGAGCAGGAGGAGTACGACTTGGCCGTCGACTTTCCTCACCTTCGAAGCAGGATTGCTCTACTGGCTGGTTATGCATCAAGCAAGCAGCCTCACTCACTCCGGCGATTATGGCATGATCGGCGCAACTCTCCCACCTGGTTAGCATACTGGAGTGCATTGGTTTTTGGCTTTATGGGCCTCTTGCTCGTTCTTATTCAGACTGTATTTCAAATACTACAATATGTGGACCAGGTGCGAGACGACCTCAATTGAAATTAAGCTTATCGATGAACTACACTTATGCCGCACGCGACCTACACCCCACGCTCTGCCCAACTTTCAATAACCCCCTTAGCGCTTGGCTCATACTCTTTAAGCATAACAGCATCTCCGTCGAGAAACGTGTTCGCATGAACAAATATCAACGGAGGTGGTTTATTTGCTAGTACCGTCTGCCGCCATTCAACATGCTCACTATCAACACGGGAGAGCGCCTCGTAGTAGGCCCTACAGCCTTCAGCATCTGCCGTGCACCGGTACATATGTAGCTGCAATAGCATCTTGCCAAGCGCAGGCTTTCCATGTGTAATAATCTTCGACCGGTCGATCTGCACAGTTAGGCTTTGCGCTTGCTTGTTATGGGTCACCGTTATGACACCGTCGCCGTCAATGAGAAGACACCTGAGCATTGCGAAGTGAGCCTGTCATACGTTAGCGCGTTACTTCCAAACAAGATGGTAAGATTTACTCGGCTATGAGCTTGACCCCATTTCTATATAGTACTAGTTAGTATCTATATAAACATTAAGGCGTGCGTGCTGCAAAGCTTACCCCGCTGTCCACATTGAAGTTTGAGAGCCCTCGTAATCCATCCACGCCTAGTTGCTGATATAGATTGTAGGTCACTGCCAATTAAAATACGTCAGTTTAAGTTATCCCTGTTTCGGGGGTTCCGTACCGTCGTCAGCCCGTATCTCAGAGGTCTCAGTAAAACCGAATAGCTTCAAGAGCTCTAGGTCATCCATGAGATATGCCCCGACTAGTTCGGCTCTGCACTCATCCACCGTAGTTGATAGGTCAGCGAACTGTCCCGTCCACGTCTGGCCAGGCTTATACCAGGACGCGATAGGGTTTCCGGTAATGGGATTGATAGGCGGGTTTTCGATATCGAAGTTGCGCTTCCCCTCCTCAGCTTCGACCATCATTTTCCCTGTGCCGTGGCCGAAGAGTTCGTGAAGCACAACCCACATATAGTACGCTGGGAATTTGTGCTTCTGGAATGTGTCCGCCAGAGAGAGTTCTATGAAGGGATACTGGATTGCCTTGCCCTCGATAACCATTCGATTAGCGATGATCACGCTTTTAAATCCATCTTCCTGTCGAATATCGTTATACTACACTGTAACATTAGCCTACAATGTGTGATTACATTGTACAGATGACATAACAAACATTTGGTACATTGATACCCGGAAATATGATACTAGAGCAGTATGCAAGAGCTACATAGAAAAAAATGAGTATATTACATAACAGTCATTCGGAATATCCCACGTACAATGAATGCTTGAAAAGTCGGGTGGCTCGAAGAGGCTTTTCTCGAAAGGCCCCTTCCCATCATTCTCCGGTGTCGCCCATGGCAGCCGACGTATGAACTTGGCCGAATGTTCGACTAGCATGTTAAGAAGTTCCGTTTCCTCCTTGTTGGCAATGGCCACGAGGCCTTCAAACTCGGATCTGATCCCATGAGGGTCACGATATGGCTCGACGAAGCCGAATATATTCTCCACTTTCGGTGCTCGGTCCCGGACCCAGATCCTTTGAGACTCACGATACGCGTCCAAGCTACCAGTCTGAAAACTCTCGATGCACGCGCGAAGAAAGTCCCTCTGTAGATCATTTGCCGCATACTTAGACGCATCTGAGAGTTCCGCGCATATGTCTTTCAACTCAGCGGAATGATCCCCTCGGACGAGCGTGACCGATCCCTTGGCGCCCAAGAGCGGGAAAGTGTCAGTCGAATCGCCGCTCTGGACGGAAGCAATGAGGACCTCAAAGTCGCCATTCCCAGTCTTTCGGATCCTGGTGTTCTCGGGAAAGATTGAGTTTTTCTCTAGGGTCCTAGACACAATACTGATTTCTCGCTCCGTAATGTTACCTTCAGGATAGTAACTACTCTGTGTGGCTTCGCTCGGATACCCAAGACTGTAAGGAGGCACTGCATAAATAGACAATTCTATCACTTTGTACAGCTCTAGCAGTCTTGGTGATCGAGTCGCAAGTCTTCGGAGGACACTGGCATCTACAATAGGCACGAACTTTTGGTCCCCGGAGCCCTGTACGTATCAGTATCGACTTACCGGAACGAAAAGATCATGACCTACAAAGTAATTTCCAACATTAGATAGAAACGTGGCAGCATACGTAAGAAAACCATGGAGGTCCTCGGTGCTGACGCCTGGTTCGATAAAGGCATCCCAGTTGCCAGAACAAACGTGGAACAGTTCAAGAATAAAGTCGAAAATGGCCAATGACTCCGGGGAAACTTGTCGCAAGATAATCCTTGTTCCAGACCAGGCAGCCCTCTCGGGTAGTCAGCATTTACACTAACCTAGGTTTTTGTGTTGTTGGGGTGTTGCGTACCGTTCCAGGTGGTGTGCATATCGTTTTTCGCTTGCAGAGAGACATTCAAACTGCGCCTTGACATCCAGCCGGAAAACCTGAACTTCTTTAAGCGCCATTGTAATATTGAGATTCTAGTGGAGCGTGCAATAAAAACAAATAGGACCTAGAGTAATGAAATAAAAGCGTGTCCAGCATGAGAGCGGGACGAAATAGGACCAACATTTTTGTTACGCCGAGTGCGGGGTGCGTCAATCATCCTGGTCGAATTCAGTACGCCCAATCGTCCTTCCTACAAGACACAATCAATCCACACTCAATCTTGTGCAACGCGTATATAAATATTATTTCTATAATCTGAATTCTTATCAGCGACGTCTTGGGCTGTAGGCCTTTTCTTACACCAACGCCCTTTAGTATGGATCCCATCTATTACCGTCAGGTCGAATAGAAGTCATTCACATGAAGTTCGCACAATAAAAAAAAACGTCGGTAATAGCTTAGCATGCGTATACCTAGGTCATTTATGTGCAGTACCAGGAATGAGTCTATTTGTAGTTTACCGTGTAAGTCCCATTAATAAAGTTACAATTCATGCCTCGAAATATTTGGTTGCGCTTGTGTCGGCGGCGCATAAAATGCCTACACGGAGGCTAACGGAATCAAGGATGGAGAAAATGACGAACATAAACTCGTTATACCTGCATCTTTTTCACACGTAGGAGGCGCCTCATGCTTCCAAGGACCGCCGAAGCAACCATAAAGCTCGTCGCAGAATATGGACATGACAAACCGCGTAGGGAGGTAGCAGCGGAATATCTCAGAGATATCGTACACAAATTATATCGACTTAAAACCTAAGTATTAGAGTATTCAAGGGTTAAAGAGTCAACTATAGGGTTGAATAAGTGTCATCGCATCGTGACATTACGCTTCCGAGGGCGGTTTAGGCAGGCAGTCCTATACCAAGGGACATAGGGCAGTAATAGGGGTGGTCCCCCACCCTAGGTACCTAAGCCATAGTTAGAAATGTGTGGTGGCGGTGGCGGCAAGATGATCGCACCTATTCTCGCTCCCGTATATATATAAGTTTACAAAGGAAGCCATACAAGATCCCAGCCCCTTATATAAAGATGTGTAGAGGTATCTACCAGGAGCTATTCCTAAACACCCCAATACCAAGTACTTACATAGTACTATTAGTACCGCCAGTCTGGAAAAGTCCCACCAACCCCATTTTTAACCGCCTGCCCATCACATGTCTAACGACTCCACTTCTCTCCACCATACCTTATCGAGATTTTAAAGCCAGGTTGAATACCTATGCTACTTCTTGGCGAGCATCAAGAGATAATCTGGTCCCAATACTCAACAGGTAGGAACCAGTTTTAGAACACAGTGATAAAGTTTTGCTTTTCTAGATACGTGCCGTATGCTAAGGACGCCCAAATGTCTTCGGTATGTAACATTCATTCAAGTAATAAAATTATGGTAGATAATACATCGATCATGACAGCGCACAGATAAACGAACGCCACACGTCACTGTTAAACCATAGAGCAAAATAGTTTTATGAGCGGATTCAATTAACGACAGTATTCTTCTGCCAATTCAACTAGTATAATCAAGAGGCCTAGCAGCCCTGTCTCGCCCACCTCACCTACTTCCGACTAGTAGAATTAAAATCTTGGGCTTGAAAGTTTCGTCCCAATCTCCCAACGCCTATGTCCACACTACTACCCCTTGACTCTCCAAAATCCTACAACAGCCCGTGAGGGGCAAGTTAATATCCAGCGCAATACGGGGTTTCGTAGGCGACTCCGCATAAGTTCCACGATAAACGGACGGAGGTGTCCCTTCTCAGCGATCTCTAGGGGCGTTTCTCCCTGGTCATCGCGGTGTAAGACATCGGCCCCAGCGTCTAGCAAGAGCTTTACAAGGGAGTATATTTTCGCCCGTTTGTCGTTGGCCATAGAGCGAGGGTTGTCCCGCAACGCACAGCATAGATGGTGTAGCGCGGTTTGGTTGGCGTTATCCGTTTTAGAGACGCTGGCTCCACGACTGAGAAGCATCTTAACGAGCTTCAACGAGTTTCCAGCACATGATTGAAAGAGATTTCTTCGAAAGACATATATCAAGGGAGTCCAGCCCGTTGTCGGAGCTTGGTCGTTGATAATAGAAGAGCCGGTCAGATTCAGGAGCAAAGATGCCGTCTCCACCATACCCAAACCTATCAACTCGTATAATACAGTACGGTCTAAGCCAGCAACTGTTATCGATGCGCCGTGATTGACGAAAAATCTTATCAAGCATCCTCCTAAGCTAGACTTCCCCCAGAGTCTTTGATTTTTGAATAGGGTCCTGAGAGGTCCTTCATAAAATGATTTCTCCCGCGGCATCGAGGGGCGACATGGGATCTCGCCAACCAAAGGCTTACCATCGAGAGATGTGCTTGCCGCTAGAAGCATCGTAAATAGCTTCTCATAGCCCTTTCGCATCCGTACGAGTCGAGGTGTGTGTTGATCATTGCGTGCGTCGTCGAGGACTTTAGCGGCGCTTACTAGGATATTGCAGCCGGAAATGAGATTACTGCTACCCGGACCAACCAGTGACACATACTGTAGATGAGATCTCGCACATTGGAGGAGTTGCTCGGTAGGAACAAATTGCTTAATTATGTCCTCAAGACTCCTGGCGATTATAAATCCTTGAGTGTCTACGTTGCTGAGCGTTTTTAGCAGTAGTTGTAATTTTAAAAAATCGTCCCTACCGCATAGACGTAAGAAAAGGAACTTGCGTCGAGTGTAGAAAATTTGCTTCAAGGAGTTCTCGTAGATTCTCTGGAGATCTTCTGGCGACTCCTGCGACTGGGTTTTCGCTAGAAGGTGGCGCGTCGTTTTCTCCGAAATACAATTGTTGCCAAATGCAATTTCTAGCGCTGAGATATGGTATTCAGGGTTATAGGGATGCGTCCAAACAGTTAGGCATCCGTGATCTAGAAGTATCTTGATGATTTCCTGGTGTGGCTCCTGGATTCCTATCTTTTTCTCCTTCAACAAATAACCGTGGCTTACAGCCCAACGAATTGGCCTCCACACATTTAAATCATCGTGGACAGGCTCGGCGACAGGGCAGAATTCCGCACTTGCTCCAGCTTGCAGCAAGCGCTTGACAAATTCGGGGCGGAGAAACGCAATAGCTAAAATGAGGGGAGTGGCGATACACCGGGGCTCGCCAAAAGGCCTATATATCGTCGGAACAATTAGTTCTGGTATCTTATAGGCCTCGTTCACAGGGTAATCGTCTCGTCGAAGTATACTCTCAAATAGCGGCGTGTTATCGTGGACGATCGCCCACCAGAAAGCCAAGCGGCTGCCTGCTGCGTTCAATCTCATGAGTCTTTCCTGGGCGACGTCGTAGATACGACTACAAGTGCTCATTAAGTTAAAGGCGTCTCGCTCGCTAGTAATATAGCTTGTTATTTCCGAAAGTATTTCGTGGGGCATTGCGGACAGGTGCGACAGCGACCTGGTGCCCGAGGCCATATCCATGATTAAACGTTACCTATGCCTCCCTTCGCTGATAGCATTAGCTGGAAAGAGTAGGTTGTGTCGTGAAGAGCACTACAGGCGAGTAGGTGTTGGAGCAAGTCTTCGGTTTCATAGATCGACTTCTCAAAGAAGAGGTATTCAAAGGTTAGGTTTATCCCTTGATTACATGGATGCATCCCTTAAATTATGATAAGGAATAAGCACATATATGCCTCACAGTGTAGGCTGCACATGCTTAAATACGTAGGCTTTCACGCGATTGCCGAGATAAGTAGTAGCAAGGGGGTACCGACCTATTCTCAGACTCGTATCTAGTGCTCTTGCCTGTTCTGCAGCGTGACCGCATTATCGACATTGGTAGTCAAGTACTCCTACCTATCCACAAAGACACTTACTTCACCATTCCGTGGGATTCGTCAGATTAATTGATTCCATCCCGTGTCATATTGCTCGGCAAGATATATATACTCACAAAGTATACATCCCACCGGATTAATTGAAGTCAGCCAATCACTATACGGCTAGGGTAAACGTTTCATTCAAGAGCGAGGCCACCAATGGCGACACTCGAAGACGCCCCCGTGGAGCTCATAATCATTATTATGGGATATTTAACGGACTTCACGTCACTCAGAAACCTCATGCTCTGCTCCAGGACTTTCAACATGATATTTAAAAAGAATGAGTTCGCCGTCGCGAAATTTGCCATGGAGAACACCATAGGGCCAGCATGTTCTAAACTGGCAGTGATGGCAGAGGTTTCCGAGCACATTAACGTTGAGCATCGGGGTTTGGTGCGGCAGTTTATAAATACATATACCCACGACGAAGCACGGCCACAGCTCTTTTATACTATCCGACTAGCTAGTGCTGCCCAAAATCTAGATAAGATTATCCGCAACCTCGTCAATAAAGTCGAGACATGCCCAGGCTTCGAATACGAAAGAATAGGCAGCAAGTATCTGTCACCGACTGAGTTAAGAAGACTTCGCCGAATACTTTATATTTGCCAGATTGCTGGGAATCTCTTCTACTGGAACCGAGAAGAAACCGCTCGTTCATATTCTGAGCCACCTTTCCCAGAGCTCAGTCGTGCATTCTGGAAGAAGGTGCCGGAATGGGACGTCATACGTTTAAATCTCCTCATTCTCAACGACGACTTCTGGATAAATTTAATTGTGAGTAACTCTCCAACCTGTTCTATTCCTACATTATGATCTTACATTCTGTTGCGTTTTATGCCTCCCCGCGGGAACTGCCTAAGGAGTAGCTAATTGTGCCATAGCGAGAGATTAGAACAACTTCGTGGATTCCCCGGTTGCCTAATTTTGCTATATTCGCATGCTACACATGTAGAGGTTTACTCGCACTACCCAGAGCATTGAGAGGTAGAGCCTATCTCAACGCCGGCTTAAAATTCTGGGATATCGAAGGTGCTGCGCGGCTGACTAGAATTTGGATTCACATAAAGCAACTGGCTGCGAGTAACTGTAACCAGATCACTCATGATTTTCCCTTACCAATGGCATCAGTGGTCTTTCATCACGCCAACCACGCAACGATCCAGGAGCCGCTACGACGAACTAACCCGTTCTACGAGCCGGACCCTGGTATACAGCAGCGCTTTTACAATATGCTATGCCGATTGCCGCTGATGATCGCGATGAGAGAATTCGTTTACCTCTATGGCATTAGTTCGCGATTCTTATCACTTAACACCTGGGTCTTTGCCATCATGGACAACTCTCGCCTACCAAGGGAGCCAAGCGATGAGGAGCTGGAAACGAAGCGCCGCTTTTGGAACAGAAATAACTAGTTACCAAAGATTAGACGTAAACGGACACCACCATAGATATTCTTAGGCGGGTTATGCCGCAACTAGCGGTGGCGTAGGCACCGGGACGCTTGCACACACGCCTTTTTGGTGGCTAAGATATAGCCCTGGAACATACGCTACCATTATTCACACGCACAGCTTGGGAGACTAACATTTATCAACAAAGAAAAGCACTAAAAGAATCAGTAAGACACGAAAAGACGTGCTATGTACAATCATCCGCCTAGCAGAGTTTGGGAACGCTTGAGTGAGGAATGATATAAGAGCAAAGGGGAAGGAGTTCCTCAGTGCCCTTTTTTCGGTATTCGAAGCTGGAAATAGTATATTTGGAATTATATTTCCAGAGCTAAGCACTTGATTAGTTCAATGATGTGATGTGATTGCTCCCTAGCCTTGGGCAAGGCATTAAGATTGATTGAATCTGATAAATCTAACATTAAAACCTGGTATTGTTGCCTACTATATTGAATTCAACAGATGCCTGCCAAAAGGTGAACTACTGGGGGTATGAGAGATGATGGCGTTCGCACAGAGGGCTACACACCGAACGGCGACCTCCCGCTATATACGATACATCATTTTTTTTTTCTGAAAGGCAGATCACCTACTACCTGTCAACATACTGTGCCAGTGTCCGTCCACCAAAGAAATATGCTACAATAAACTGCAAGAGAAATGTAAAAATATGCGAGCCTACTGCCAGAATCTACACATATTTCATAGATTCTTGTGTGTAAGTTGGGATCGCCTGGTTAGTAGAACGTGGAGTATGAGTTGAGTGGTGCCAAGAGCCTAACAGCCCTATATAGCCCTATGAGCGGACCCTAGCCGATCCCCCGATAGCGGGGCAGCCCCCTAACAGCACCTCATCTGCCTAAGAGGTACCTACAAAAAGAAGTGTGTGTAAGAGTTGGTTGATTTCCCTCTCCCCACCCAGTATGAGGGCTGGGCATACTACTCTATATTGGTACATAGTACATAGTGCACTGTTCCTTCCCCCACTCCAGCTCCTACATAGTAAGTTTAGCTCTCATACAATTGGAGGCACTCATCTCATAGCAACAACGGTATATGCACTACCTACTGATTATCGTTTGTGCAGCTTCTAACCGATTTTTCTAGTTACATCTCAAGTTGTCCTTGATGGTATAGTGTTTCATGATCGTTATGGTCGAGTGAGCATTGCCCCATCTACTACTATACTATTTCCGTTTACCCAGCTAGACCGGAGGGAAGATAGGAAGATGATTGAATCTCTAGATTCTTCCAGTGCTGCTACCCAGCCCATGGGTAGTTGGGATTGAATCATCTCGAAACCACCGGTATCCTTGGATACACGTTCTATTCTCAGAACGCCCACCCACGATAGGCAGATAAAGTTGATTAGAATGTTGTGCTTGATGTTATACAGAGAGATTACATCGACGGGCCAGCTGTTATCAGCGCAATTCACGCGACTCTTCACTCATGCCTGCCTGCAACTCCTGTTGAGCTGATTACTGCATGCTTCGATGTAGTATAGTTCGCAGTATAAGGAAGACCCCTGAATGACCATACCAATGCCAGGTTGACTATGGCCCCCCAAGATACTCCTCACACAGGCGCACTAGAACCTTTCTTTTTCATGGCTAATGAAACAGCGCCGGGCCCGTGAAATAGCCCATTTACGTTTACATCAAGTACTGTCTGGGAATTGGGCAAGGATAGTATCAGCAATGTATGCGAAACCCTTACCCGTGACCTAGTCAACCCTAAGGCTAGTGAGTTGATAGTGAGTGGCCTAGGCAACTTACCCCGGCGTCATTCACACAATAATTAATACGTCCAAAGGCCTCTACCATGTACGCAGTAGCGCGTTACACCGAATCTGGGAGGGTAACGTCAACTTTGATTACCTCCACCCGGAAATCGGAGTTGGTGGCGGGGCCTCTGCTATCGGGGGTGGTTTTCATTGTAGAGTCCAGGTCGATATCAGCAACGAGCAACCCTCGGGCTCCTTATTTCGCAACGACGATAGAGGCCACCTCGCATATAGCAGACAGGAAGGTTGAAATAGCACCTACCCCCACCAATGACAAAAGCTTATCATTCAATAATCATATTGTTGATTGATTGCCCTCACAATGATTCCCTGTAGCGTGGCTTACACGACTTCTACGCGGTTATGTAACAGTCGCTAGCTAATTCTGGGAAGTTTACACATAGGAAGTCACTTGTCAGGCAGCTGCTACTTTGGGGTTATACTATAGCGTTGTCCTCTAGTGACGGCGATGATGGGAGACGTGTTGACTAGGGCGGGCGATATTGTATTAGATATTAGATAGACAGTAACGTAGAGGTGACGAGTGTCCTAGTACATACTCCCGGGGTAAAAGCAACGTTGGTATACTCCTCCTCTTAATTCCTCGTACAAAGTCTTTGCTAAATGCTGCCGTACGTGCTCTTACCTTGTCCCACTATGATCCCATTAACCTGCGGGGACTGAATGCAAAATTGAATTGTTCGATACGGGTGCCTTGCCGACCCATTAGGCGGTCTAACTGCGTAGTCTTTAGCGCTCTCTTTGTTATCGGCGATTTGTTGACTCCATTAAAGCACCGCATTAAGGCTGTTTATCTTGGTCCGGGCGATGTCGAGGTGTTTTTTTTTAGCATACACGAGCGTATCGAGCCTTTGCGCCATCACTACGTTCTGTTTAGACTCTACAAACGATGTGAGAGAGAGCAACCTGGATAATATTTTGGGGGACACGGCGAGTCTCAGGTCTTATCTAATCTGCAGGTGTGGCCAGGTGCCCACATAGGGTCCGTGCTACGTAGAGTGCCCCATTGCAAATTATCGATAGCTTATCGATGATAACGCCTCCCCCACCAATTTTTACTATTCCAAAATTAATTGAGCTACGTCCGGCTCCTTCGCACCCAACCAATATCACCTCCAGCATCACGTCCAACATCACCATCGGCATCACCATCACCGTTATAGACTAGCAAGATGGCCAAACTATCGTAAGTGCTTTCTTTCACTCTTGCACGTCAGCCACTGCGTTTCTATACTCGATTGAATCCGGTTATATACGAAGTTCGGGACGCCAGGCCAAGCCATTCCTGGCCACATTCCCACTCTTGCCTTGAGGAATAGAAGCCTTTGCTGACTCCAACACTACAGGCGAGGTGCTCCCGGAGCCAAACTGCGCATGACGAGAGGTCTTCCGGTGTATGTCCTCAAACCCGCCTCGGCCGTTACTGTACTAACGAATCGACTAGCGGCGCTATAATGAACTGCGTTCGTGGCCACCTAATTACGACGATACGACGGAATGATACTAACTATCACAGGCGGACAACTCTGGCGCACGAAACCTTTATATCATCTCAGTCAAGGGAATAGGCGCTCGACTCAACCGCCTGCCTGCTGCTGGTGTGGGGTATGTTCTCAATTTGTCCATATCATTACTCTTCTAAATTGACTTCTTAGTGATATGGTTATGGCAACTGTCAAGAAGGTAAGTTTCTAGTTCCCTTGACCTACAAGTCTTATCTACTAACAGAATGCAGGGCAAGCCTGAGTTGAGAAAGAAAGTCCACCCCGCTGTCATCGTTCGCCAGGTATTTTCGCCCCTTGACTTTAGCGACCAACTCGCCTAGACTAACATACCTAGTCAAAACCTTGGAAACGTACCGATGGCGTATTCCTCTACTTTGAGGACAACGCTGGAGTGGTAGGTCCTATCATCCAGCCTTTGATCTTGCCGTTTAGTGCTGACAACAATTAGATCGTGAACGTGAAGGGTGAAATGAAGGGTTCAGCAATTGTGTGTACCAGAAACAACCCGTTTTATTCCTTAATTGGAGCCTATGGTAAAAATAGCGCGCTAACGTGTTTTGACTCGCCAGACTGGACCTGTCGGCAAAGTAAGTAATATTCAATCACTTTGCTGCTTGTTTCCCTACTCTAAACGTCGTCTTTATAATAATACTAACGCCGTAAACAGGAATCAGCAGAATTGTGGCCGGTATGTTGCCCACGCTCCCAAACCCGCTCAATCCTTATATCCACCGAACCGAGACTGATTTACCCTAGCGTGTTGCCTCGAATGCGGGAGTCGTCATGTAGGCGATGGCTCAACACTTCGGAGGATCCAGAGGGAAATAGGAAAGGGACGACAGAACGCCTCCCAGGTCCGAGGCGTTTCTGCATGTTTACTGAGCTTTCGACGGTTACATATTCCCATAATGAACTACATCAAGCCTGCCTCAATTTTGCATATGTGATTGCACACTCTACACGACCAAGCCAAACCTAGAGGGCAGTATAAGGCATCAACTTACGAGATGAGCAACAATTTCGGCTTCCCCCCTAAGAACCTTGGTAGCCATTTAGGCTGGGAATTTTACCAATTACTGTGTATTCTGTGAAAGATCCAGCTTTCTTAGCGACAAACATCTTGAAACCGGCGTGGAATTAGGCTGTGAGGACATACAGGCTTTATTGGTTGATGGCCGAGTAAACCAATGAATACTGTAGGAATAAAACGCCGATCATTGATGAGGAAGTTAGGAAGCTAAAGTACCTAAGTACCTATAACATGCCCATTTTCCACAGTCACGTGACGCGTATGCAACGTCCAACAATATTGTCACATGTTCAAATACGGGCTCTTTGTGTTCGAAAATGTCACTGACCAATCGTTGTACCTAATGGACGGCCAATTTGAAGCTCAATTAATCATCTCAAACTACCGACACAAGTTTTCCCACAATCGTTTCAGGTCACTTTTGCTAACAGTACGCCAAAACTAAATGCCCTACCTACCAATATTATACCAAGGTAGATGTAATATTCAGGTATAATTTTATTTAATTATGGAGTGAGATTTCTGTCTGTTTCTTGGTTCCTAAGTTGCTGCAGCTATTTACTCAGCTGTAGTAGTAAACTCTGCAAAGACCCAAGATATTCCGAGATCGCTTTCGACCACCTACTCCAGGTAAGGAAGTTATCCGGGTTCTTGTGAAATAGCAGAGTACTCTACACGTGTGTCCTCTGTTCTGATACATTAACTCAATTCTGAAGTAGCAAAGACAGTGTAAATGATATTATATATTGTTCGGCTAATATTTGGTAATCTGGATTCCTCGGTTACATTATTACCATGATTTAGGTACACTACACTAGCTCTTGGCTACGAATCTCAGGGATTCATAGCTAGAGTGTTGAATTGATGTTGTAGAAAAGATGGAGGTAATTGGCATAGAAATCACCGTAAGGGGTAATATGTTGCACCCATCCCTCGTACCTGCCTCACAGGATAAAGCTTATTGTTAACTACTTAAGTACTTACGCAGGGAGCGCGTTCAAAAAAAGTGGTCAGTGCGGTTAGGTATACGAGCTATACATTATAGCCCTATCTCAACAATTAATCACCAAAACGATTATCTCAAGATCCTACCTTTCTACTGCAACTGCAACAACATAGTAGTTTTGAAGGTCGGAAGACTAGAAGGCATATTTTACTCTCAACTTCACGTTGAAACCGCCCCGTGCTCATCGACCACGAAGACCATGACTCGAGTTACAGACCTGCCTTGCGAGGTAATTGTTGCTGTGTTCAAACAGCTGGATCACATTCAATCTCTTCCTCCTTGCCTTCTTGCATGCCGTCACTTCTACTACTCATACAAGGAAAATCCCCGCTCGGGAATCGAAATCCTGAGGCGACAAGTCTGCCCAACTTTTCTCCCCTATGCCATCGCAACCGAGGAAGCATCACGCTCACCAAGGCTAAGTGCGTGTTTATCGACCACAGAGCTGCTCGACACTCTACAGAATAACCCAGATATCCTGATAGACCGATTACGTGATTATCCACTGATGGCACTAGCACGACTTGGATACACGCACGATCTAGTTGAGAAGCACGCAAAATCATATTCATCGGGGGGTTGGACAGGTATCAACCAACCCTACCTCCAATTAATTCAACAGACCCCTGCCGCCGATGTATTATGTCTTTCTTCAACAGAACAGCTCCGCGTCTGCCGTGCCTTTTATCGTTTCGAACTATATACAAGCCTCTTACGCAGCAACAACATTCAACTAGATCAGGAAATTAGCCTGACGTTCCCTGGTCTTCGGCCCTGGGAAAATGAGCAACTTGCTTGTGCTTATAACTATGTTGAGGAAAAGATCATTCAAGGTTAGTTGAATCACAACATTCCCCCCAAACCTTCTGAGATTCTAACGCATTAAGAATTAGTACGATCCAAAGCAGCGGCTAAGGTGTCAAAGGGCACGATCATGGATATGAACTTCATCGACCCCATCCTTACTAGTTGGATTTATACGCCAAGAAAACGCTGGGTAAATGCTAACAACATTAAGAAATATGGTAACTCTCGCTGATATCAACATATAGATTTCACAAGGCCTTGATTTCATCGACAAACTCGAAAACGCCGCCTCATGCGAAGAGATAGTTTCTTTGCTAAAATCAGCACCTTACTGCTGACCGCTTCACTCCTTAGACCTTCGGCACGAATCAGGTCGCAGCTCTATCGGATATGCCTTTGGTTTTGTGACCGGGGATCTGCTGACGGCCCTTGATAGAGAAGATGACGATAAAGGACCATTTATTGCCTGGAACCAGAACATCACAGGACAGCCTCCTGGACCATGGATGTATAAGAACAAGTTCAATCCACTACCTGCCTAAATCTTGTGAGATTTGGTTCGTTTGCAGAAATATCATGTCCCTGATGCTTTCGCAGCATTATTCCTAACGGGCAACTGGCATTCCTCGGATGATAAAGACCGGCTTGATAACCTCTGGCAATGAATAACGACTGATAAAGTGTCATGACGCAGATGTATAGGGGGTTATAAACATTTGTTGTTGTGCTAGGAGTTTGACCCAATGTCACTAATGCCCTTGGCTTCTGTACATGACGCCTTTGTTCCAGGCTGGGAGGTGTGACATTATGTGAAAGGCAAGACCATGAGGTCGTATGTAGTACTAGTTTATTAACGATATTGAGAGAAAGGATGAGTTTCCCTGCAGTCCAGCGTCCGTGGAACTTACAAAGGGCGGCGGGTCGCGGGTCGCTAGGGCCCCAGCAGAACTCCAGAGCGATACTATTCAGGTATCGCACTGTAAGGGGGTCATTAAAAATCTCCTTCGTTTTAGATCTGGACCTGTGCTGCTTGAATCTGAATCGTAGTTGTGAACTCTGCAAAGGCCGGAGACAATGCCGCATTTGGCCACCTACGATATCAGGACACTCCCAGGTTGCTGTGCAATAACAATCTCATATTTCTCTATTTTCCTCTTAAGGCAAACCCTTTTTATAAAACCAACGGGCATTGGGGTCTAGGTTGTAATATCCTTGTCGAATATAGATAAGATATGGCAGCTCATATTATGTATCAAAGACGTCTCGAACAATGCCTTTCCCAGTAGGTACACTATTGAGATTCATCTCTTCCCATCCAAAAGGGTTTTCGCAGTCATTATAAAGGAAGTCGTGAGCCTCCTTGTCAACTCAAATGGCTCGTCCACAATACTCAGAAGTAACAAAACCTACACCGTGTCAAAAGTATAAGGGGTCAAGGAGTCACTGTCATATTAATCTACAAATAAGGGCAAATAGTGTATATATAAGAGGTCTTCCCACCTACTCATTAGTTAGTTACCAAGTTAATTAACTAAATTAAACTACTTATATACCTATTACTTTAACAGGTTATAAGCCTAGGACTTTTTTACTAAGCTATATTTAGCTAGCTAAATTAAACAAATTTTATTATTTACTATTTTATTAAAAGGTTATAAGCTAATAAAAATATAATTTTTATTAAAATTATTAATTAAAACTAAATAAATTAATTATATTAATAAATTAAATTAGCTAAATTTTTTATTATATATTTTTTTAATTTATAAAATTAATTTAAAAGTATTAAAATTATATACTAAATTTTATTATTATTAACTTTTTATTAATATAACTATATTATAAATATTTAAATTAATATTTAATAATAAAATAAAAAATAAATTATTAAACTAGTTATTATATAATATAATTTTAATATTTTTAATTTTTTATACCTTGTTAAAAATATATATTTATAATAATATTATATAAGCTTTTAAAAAAATAACTTAAATAATTTTATTTTTATAAATCTGCTAATAATTAAAATAAAAAATAATAAATTAAATTTAAATAAAGTTAATATATTATTTTTAGCTAATAAAATTAACTTATTTAGCTATAAAATATAATTATTATTATTTAAAAATATAAAATAAAAAACTTTAAAAAAGTTTAGCTTTAATAAGCTAACTAAGTATTTTATTATAAATTAACTAATATTAAAACTAAATTTACTTTTTTTTTTTAAATAACTATATAGCTTAAAAAAAAAATTATAAAAATTATTTCTTAAGTAAGTATTAACTTTTTTATAAACTTAAATATTAATATTATTATATTTATTTAGCTTTTATATAGTAAATATAGCAACTAAATAAGCTATTAATATTGCTAATATTATTAATATAAATAATAAAATTATACTAAAAATAAATATAGTAGCTATTAAAATTAATAATTTTAAAAAGCTAAAAAGTTAAAAAATTTATTATAAATAACTTTTTAATATAATAATAATATTAAAAACTATTAACGTATATAAATATATACTAAAAAAATTATTAAAAAAAATATTTTAAGTTTTTTTTTATTTATTAAAAAAATAAAAAACAATATAAAAAAAAATAATATTATTATTATAAAACAGCTTTATATTTAAAAATAATAAAATAACTAATAATATTTTAATAATAAAAAAACTATTTATATAAATAAATAAAAGCTATAATAAAAATAAAGTAATTTTATTATTTTAGCTTATAATATAATAAAAAAATATAACTATTAAAAATTTTTTTATTATTAAGCTTTTAGCTAATAAAATTAAATTAATATAAAAAAAATATATTAAAATAAAAATAAAATATAAAGTTTTTAATAGCTATTTTATTATATATTTTATATATAACTTTAAAAAAGATTTTAAAGCTTAAGCTTAAGTTTTTTAAATTATAATAAAAAATAAAATCTTTATTTTTACTAATATAATATTAATAGCAAAAGTAAAAAAAGCTTATATAAAATAAATATTTTAATTATTAAATGCTAATATATTAGCTATAGTAGCTAAAGCTAGCACTAAAAAAAAAAAAAGCAGGCAGTAATAATAATACTTTTAAAAAAAAAAAAAAAGCAGTATTAATTAAAAAAGCTAAATATAGCTACTACGGTAAAATTAAATATATAAAAGCAAAATACTAAGATTTATATCCGAAATTAAAACAAAAAAGCTATTTAAAATAAAAAAAACAATAAAAAAAAACAAAAAAAGCTATACTAGTTATATAACTAAAATATAAAAATAGCTTTAATAATAATAATATAACAAATATAATATAGCTATTTTATTTAGTTATTTACTTTTTTATTTTTAAATTTAAAATTTAATAAATATAAGCTAAATATTATATATTTTTATTTTAATATAATTATTTTATTTATATTTAACTTATTACTATATACTTTATTTATATTTATTTTATTATAAGCAAACTAAATAAACTTTATTAAAAATAAAAATAATATATAATATTAATAAGTTTTTTAAAATAAAACGCTATAAAAAATAATAACTTTATTTAAAATGCTAAAAAAAAACTGTTTAATTTAAGTACTTATAAAATAAGCAAATATTTTTTAATAAAAGTTTAAGTTTTAAACTTAAAATATAAATAATATATTATTTAAAATAAAAATAAATTATTTAATTATAAAAAGCTTAATTTAAAAAAAATAATAATTAAAAAAATAAGTAAAATTAAAATTTTTATAAAAAAAAAAAAAACTTAACTAAAAAATATATTATTATTATAAAATTTATTAAAATTATATTTAATAATATATTTTATATTTTAAAATTAAAAGTTAATTTAATATTAATTATATAACTTTTAAATAAAAAAGCTAAAATATTATTATTTAAAAAACAATATTTAATTTAATTTTTAAAGCTTTTAAATATTATTATATTTGTTTTTAAGTTTAAAACTTTTTTTGCTTTACTTATTAATTAAACTTTATTTTAAATATTAATAGTATATATAATAAGCCTTAAAATAAAAATATAATATAAAAAAATAAGTTATTTTAATAAAATATTTTTATTAAAACTAAAAAAAATAATAAAAAAAATAAATAAAGCTAAACTTTATTATATTTATAAAGCCTATATTATAAAAAAAATAAAAAAAAGTTTATATAAAAGTATTTTTTTTTAAAAAAAATATATAAAAAATGTTATTTATATAAATATTTATAGCTTATATTATATTAAAAGCTATAAAAAAAATACTAGCTTACTATAATTAACTTTTATAACAAATTTAGCGTATTAAAAATAATAATAAATAAAAAAAAAGTTTAGTTTTATATTAAAAAATTTATTAACTAATTATAAAAAGCTAAGTAATAAAAAAAAATACTATTTAATTTATATAAATAAAATAAGCAAATTTATTTTAAAAAATATTAAATAATAAACTTTATAAAAAAAAGTTTATATATAGCTTGCTTTAACTAAATAATATAAAAATAATAAAATAATAAAAAATTTTAATATTACTATTTAAAATAAGCTTTTATTTTTAATAATAAAAAAGATAATTTTTTTTAAGTATTAGCTAAAAATTATAGTAGTAATAAACTATTTTTAAAATAAAAGCTTTTATTTTATATTAAATATTACTTTTTTTAAAAAAGCATATAGCTAATAACTTAATATTAAATATATTAAATAATTAGGTATTAAAATATAATATTTACTTTTTAATATAAAATAAAAAAAGCTAGATTTAAAAAAAGCTTTAAGTATTTTAATAAAATATAATAGCAATTTTATTTACTAAATCTTAATTAATAAAGGCATTATAATTAAGGTAGCTTGTTAAAATATATATTTTAATAAAAAACTAGCTGCTAAATTAGCACTTTTAAAAATAATATTAACAAAAGTTTAAATAAATAACTATAACAAAATATTAGAAATTAAAAAATTAATATTACTTATAGCTAAAAAATAATATTAAAATATTATAATAAATAAATTTACTTTAACTGCTAATAAACTATAGTTTTTATTACTTACGGATTTTTTACTTATAAAAAACATTTTAGATTTAAAAAAAAAAAAAAAAAAAAAAAAAAAAATTAATTTTAATTTTAATTTCTAATTATTTAAAACTATAATATTTATTTAAAAACTATTAGCTATTTTTTAATGCTAGTATTTAGGCGCTTTATGCTATATTAGCATTAGCTATAGCTTTAAAAATATAATTAAAAAATATTAAGCTTTTAATAGTAAAAAAAACTTTAAAAGATTATAATAGCAAAAAATAAAAAAAAATATATATATTAAATAGCCTAAAAAATTTAAAAATAATAGTAAATATATTTATAAGCTAAAAAAAGCTTTATATAGCTTAAAATAAGCATTTAAAATATAGTTTAAAATATTATTAGATTTTTTAATAATATTAAATTTTAAGCTATTATTTATAAATTATAGTATTTTTATAAATATAAAAATAAGAATTTTTATTATAGTTTATATTAATAATTTTTTTATTATTAAAAAAATAAATTTAAAATAAAAAAATATTAAAATAGCTTTAAAATAAAAATTTTAAATAATAAATTTAAAGCTTTACTAATATTATTTAAGTATTTATATATAATATAATTAAAAAAATAAAACTATTTATTTTAATTAATAAAAATATATTAATAAAATATTTATATAAATTAAACTAAAAAATTATAAGCTAACTAATATTTTAATAATAATAATTTAATTATATAAAGCTAATAATAAATATATATATTTAATAAAAAATAAATATAAATTTTAATTATTAATAAAATTATTAATATATTTAATATTAAGTATATAACTTAATATAGCTTTTATAGTTTTATATATTAGTAAATACTTATTAAATTTTATTTTAATATATAAAGTAATAATTAAATATATATTATATTATTTTATAAAAATAAAAATTTATATTTTAGTTTTAAAAAAGCTATTATAATTATTAATAAGTTAAACTAATATAAATTAAAAAAAAATTTAAATATATAAAAATTAACTTTTAAATATATTTTTAATTTAAATGGTAATATAATTAGCTAGTTTTTTAAACTTTAGCAAACTATTACTTTATTAATATATAAAATAAAATATTAAGCAATTATTAATATAGCTAAAAAAATAATATAGCTAGCTTGCTTATATAATAAATTAAGTATAAACTATAAAATAAATAATAAAAAAAAAAAAGTAGTAAAAAAACTAGTAGCTATTATTATTTATAATAATAATTAAAAGTTAATTATATTTATAAAAAACTTTATATAATATAATTAAAACTATTATATAAATATTTAAATATATTTTATTTATAAATAAATAAAATAAAAAATAATATAATTAAAATAAGTATAAACTAAAAATATAATAATAAATAAATTAATTAAGCTATTTTTAAAAAATATATTTAAAAAATTTAAAAATATTTTAAAGCTTTAAAAAATCTTTAGTAATTATGCTTAAATAAATAAATAAATAATATTGCTAATAATTATATTAAAGTTAATAAACAGTATAAAAGTTAGTAAAAAAAAAACAAGCTAATAAGTATAAAATTAATAAATAAATTTAAAAAAAAAATGCTTATTAATTAATTAATAATATTAAAGCTATTAAGTTTGTTAATATAAAAAAAAAAAAATATAAATAAAAGTTTATTTGCTTTATATAGTAAATATAAAGCATTTAGCTAAAAATTATAAGAAATTAAATAAGTACTAAAAAAAGATTTGTAAAAGCTATTTTGCTACCTAAAAATAAGAAGATATATAATATATAAGATTTATAAAGGTATAAAAAAGCGTTATAGAAGGCGAACGAGAATTGTAGAGGCATGTGGGAGCTACGGAGGCATGCGGGAGTTACTGACTACGGAGGCATGCGGGAGTGTTACGGGCGCATGGAATTACGGAGGCATGCGGGAGTTAGGCATACGGGAGTTAGGCATGCGGGAGTTATAGAGGCATGCGGGAGTTATAGAAACACTAAAGGCATAAAGCGCTAAGGCATGCGAAAGTGAAGCTATTTATATGAAGCGTTTCCTTGAGCAGGAGTGTTGAAAGTATAAGGGGTTAAGGAGTTACTGTTATGTTAATCTACGAATAGGGGCAAATGGTGTATATATAAGAGGTCTTCCCACCTACTTATTAGTTAGTTACCAAGTCAATCAACTGAACTGAACCACTCATATACCTACTACTTCAACACACCGATAGAGACTGTCGGCCGCGCATCTTCTGCTCTGTTCCCCCACCCCGGCGTATCGCGCATCTCCTCAAGCAAAGTCTTCCAGGTGCCCCCACCATCCAGGAAATAGATAAAGCTCAGCTGGATCGGCCAGAATGTCAGGGGCAATGAAGTGAGCAGCGAAATCACGTCGGCCTGAGTTACCAAGAATCGTTTGAACCCAAAATGCTTGAGCCGTGGCCATTTATCTGTTCGGAAGATGCTGACTAGAGGATGCCAAAGATAGTACTTGGTGTAGTAAATCCGTTAGATTAGAAGGTAAGTTACACTACAGTATAAACGGCAGGTTAGAGGTTTATATACTGTCAGGTATGTGGATCGGTTGTACCCTTGCCACCTACTTCTGACAGAGGAATGTAATTTTCCATCAATCCTTCACCTGTATCTTCCTCAGGTCGACTGCCTTGCTTAGGGCTCGTCGTAGGAAGCCGCTGCGGAACGAATACCGTCCGTAGTGCTCCTAATCACCAATCGTAAAGTCGAGCTGAAGCCGAGTAGAACCTGGCTGCTGAATTATTGTGACAAGATTATCGTACTCCTCGCATGGCCTATCAAAGACGCGACAGTTGAGTCCGGTGTTCAGAGTGTGTACATCTACAACAAATTCCGATATATACTTCTTTTGCCGCACTAGCTCGCAAGGAACGATGCGGAATCCCCACCATTTATTCCTCAAGAGTTAATCATCCCACGGGACGAGGTTGGGGGATTACTCACACCTTCCGTGCACGGCCAACCACGCAGGATGGGATAGCTGAAACCATACGGAAAGGTACGGATTATGGGCGTTTCGTATAGAGGCATGTATTACCACCCCCAGTGTGCCGCGGGTATGATGGCGACTCTAACAAGGGTAATCGGCTCAAGCCATAACTAGACACTTTAGCGACAAATATTGCACGGTCTTATCATCAGAAATCATACCTGAATGCCTTAACATTAAGCCCACGAGCGATCACATCCTCCTCTTGTTCTTCAAGGCGTCGATAGTGCAGCC
Source organism: Xylaria sp. Z50 (assembly GCA_037356035.1). Classification (NCBI taxonomy): domain Eukaryota; kingdom Fungi; phylum Ascomycota; class Sordariomycetes; order Xylariales; family Xylariaceae; genus Xylaria; species Xylaria sp. Z50. The sequence continues at coordinate 92,285 of JBAWJU010000063.1, forward strand.
AAGACTCCTCAATAGGGAGGTGTTCTCTGGCTTGCCGGACCCTCACGGCGCGCTTCAGGGTCTCTATCTCGTAAGACCTCCCGCTCGTATACATCTTGAAACTCTCTTCGCAGGGTTTCCGGAACCCCCGTGGAACCCACTCTGAGCCGAATCTCCAACGGCAGCGTTCATCATCACTATCAAAATCGTATTCCGGACCGAAATACCTCCCACTCAGGAGCGCTTCATCCCAGACGATTTCCGTGATGCCTTTTCGGCACGTCTCGTGGTCAGCAATAGCTTTAAAAACTACCACGTTGAGCAGATTCGCCAACAAGAAAACGCGGCTCAGTCGCAATTAGGCGGTGTCGTGAAAGAAAGTGTTTGTGAGTCATAAGTTTTTGATGTCGCAATTAGATAGGTTGAATATGATAGCCTAGAGAAGCTCGGCTGGAAGGCGAGTGAGAGCAGAAGGCTTTGGTGAAGAAGGCATCGAGGTAGAAGACACCGAAGTAGAAGATGCCGCCGGCGGTCCATTGAGGACTACGTCGAAGAACCCCGATACCATCTTGGCGATGTCCTAGCGCTGCTTGACACCATCGCAGTATCTCAACACTTTTATATATAGCGAGGACTAGGAATTGACAGACAAGAGTCTCTTTCGCCGTCGTTGGTCAGAATGAGAGAGGGGATCAGAAAAATTCGAGACGCAATCTAATAATATGCGCTTGTTGGTTCAACCTACATATTACGGTGCCGCGTAAACAGCAGAAGGGTGGGGTAACGTGTAAACTGATATTACGCGGCATCGCTGTACTATTATCGCTCGGCTCTTTATATAGAACATGAAATTGTAAAATTAGATCAAAGGTCTTATTCCGAACCCATTTCTTCCGCACCAGTGTACGTTATGACTCTACCTATTCTACACCCTGCTCTAGTTCCATGATATTGTACTATGCACTTTTGGTATTGGATCGCTTAATTTTACCAAGAATGAAGGTCATGTTCCGCTAAGAATGCGACGCCGTGCTGTAGTTGCTCATTGTTGGTTGATTATTGGAAACTCTCATCATCACTTTCCAACTCGTCACTTCATTCCTAATCATTTGGTCCAATGTATTGGTCCTCGATCGATTCATTATCAATGCTCGACCCGTCTGTCGTGCTTTCGGATGAATTGTACTCACCGGGGTTACACTACGGTGCCTCCTCGGGCCATGGAGTGTCATCCCAGTACGGACATTGTGACTCACGTCCTCTCCAGAGTTCCTCAAAGTTTTCACGTGTGTAATATTTCGTATACACCGCTCTCCGTTGATGGTCCCTTCTGAACTGACGAATATCGTGGCCGCAGTCTTGTAGTATATAGTCCCAGACATCACCAGGCTTACTACCAATGTCTTTGTAATAACCGTTGTGATAGGCTACTTCGTATACTCCGATCCCATTATCGTCACGAGCATGTATATCAGCTCCATTTTGGATGAGAAATCTGATAATCTCAACCTCTCGAATTGCTGACCACAGACCTAAGGTTTGAATATAGATATGGAGACATGATCTTCCTCTAGAATCACGCGCTTGAATATCGGCGCCCAACCGTAATAAAAGAGAAAAATGCTCTCCTGTGAAGCGACGGCCAGAATTCCTGCACATTAAGAGTAGTGGTACGCCACGACCGGGAATAACATTGAAATTAGCAATCGACTGGATGAGAGCGGATCCCCAGACTGCCTCGATTGATTCCTGCAAACTCAAATTAGCCTAATCATCATAGACTATAGTGTATAGTAGTGAAGATTCTTACTACTGTGCCAGATAGGCTCTCAGCGAGAAACTGGGCTGCGCCAGTATCTAGTGTGGGATCTGCACCAGCTTCCAATAGAAGGGTTTTGCATTCAGTTCTCTTCCCAACGTTTACATATTCCTCTCCGTGAAATCCCCTAAGGTCTAAAGCCTGACTTCAAATCCGCGTCACAAATAATTAGTACTTATCATACATGAAACACAGGGAGATTTACACACTTACCATGTATAGCCTTTCGTATATTTCATCGCACCAGTATTCTTAGCCACAAGGTCCACATCCAATCCATTTGCCAGCAGGAAACGACACATTTCCGGATGTTCGGTTGAATAAAAGAGGAGGCTAGCTCCATATTCGTCATGGTCACGTAATGATGCTTCGCCCTGACGTAGCATAATTTGGAGTTCCTGTAAGCGGCCGTTCCGGACTATTTCAAACACAGGTGCTGTCGCTGGGAGCACTCTGTTTACTGCGAGTGATGAAATTGATTGGACGGCATTCTTGAAATCCCATTTCCGAATCGTGGATGCCACAAGCATGCTGAACTCTCGTCTGTCTTTGGGCAAGAATGATATCATCATTTTCTCCTCGGCTCGGCCTATACTCTTGGTTGAGTTTTCTGACTCTATGTCATGTGTTGTTTTAGTTCTCTTGCTCATTATAAGACCGACTGTCCCTAAACCGCCAAGCTCGAAGGAGGCGTACTTCCGCTTCTGTCGAATTACGGTATGGCCGAATTTATTTCCGTCCTTATCTATATTCAGTTGAGCAATTATACAGTCCCCCCGTTCTGCTCAGACTTACCTGGATTAACAACGAGGTTGTACTGCCCAAATGCCTTATCAAAACGTCTAAGATCACTACGACGTTCCACGTTCCCCTCCCTACCCTTCACGTGTCTTTGAGCTGAGCGAATCAAATTCTGTAAATCTTCTATAATGTCCTCAGCTTCGGTATCGCAGTCAACATCAGTGTCAAAACTCTTAGCGTCCACTTTGATTAGACTACACAGTCTTGTGATACTCAGGACCAGACCGCTGTCAGACGTCGATAGGCCCTCGGTGCCCTTCTTTGTTCGAACATGGCCTTCGTGTTGGCAATCGAACAGACTTCCTAGCTGGTTCTTTGTTTGAGTACCGCTCTGCGATACTATCAAGCCTTTCAACTCGCTAAGCAAGTCAATCACGGTGTTGGCATCGGACCGCGACATAGACGAAGCGTTTTCAATAGCGGCTTGTATCGACGTCAAACGAGGTCTCAGAACGTCTTGTTGAGATGTCTCAATAGATCGGAGGCTTTGGTTGAGGGCTGTAAAAGTGGAGGCCTGATTGTTGAATTGTTGATCGATTGTGTCGCTTAAGTCTGTGATTGATCGGTGCCCCAGGCGTACATGGGATGATATGTCGTTAAGGCTAAGGCTACAAGATTATTAGATTCTATTAATGTTCGTTTAGAATGTTCACTACACTAACCTCTGTAAGAAGCTCAATCGAAGATGGATGGCGTTAGTGTGTGCGTCAACCCGTGTACGAGTCCGATCAAGCTTTTCCTCGTCAAGAACAGATCTAAATCTCTTCCATATCCTACCGACTCTCTGTTCGCCGGATGTGATCTGGAGTTTTTGGATACTTTCGGCTAATAGATTGAGGTCCGAGATACAATCCATCATAGGTCCACCTAGAGATGTATCGTAGGCGACCATGGGGCAGTTTTTCAGCAGCTCTAGTGCCCCGTGGAGCCGCAGGATGTCGCTTGCTACGCTCTGGACATTTCTCGGGCCGTCTTTGATCGAATAGAGCACAGAGTAGAGTTCCTTGGACAGTTTAGCTGCTACCATAACAAATGCGACCGCATTCGCCCCAGCACCCAGGACTTCCATGATTGTGGTGCAGTCGGTATACTTAGATCTCACTAGATAAGGACCATATGATTCAGAATGAAAGCCGAAAGGATGGATAATCGACTTCTTGAGTGTTCTTACAGCCGACGCTTCCGAGTCTCAGAAGCACCTTGTCTTAAGCCCGTTAAATAGGCATTTCAGGGGAAAGACCACACTCACACGCTTTTTTCAGCCCACGTCTCACTGATGTGGCAGTGTATTGCATTGCAAAATGTACCGATCACGGTAGATGATATATCCTTTTCATCAAAGCTAAGCCACCCCAGTCGAGGGTGGGCCATTACCACATTTCCGACGAAACTATTTTTGTTTTAGAAATTCTTTGTACAGCCTGGTCTGTATACTGGGGGCTGGGGTCTGGTTAACTGGTTAACCGGCTGACTACGACGCGCAGGCTACAAAATAAGAATATTTATTTAAATATTAAAAAAGCTTATTAATATATGGTAATAGACCTTTCTACCAGGCATCTAGTGGCGGAAGCTGCGGTTTGTAACGCAACCAGCCTTGCATAAGCGACATAATATACGATTGCCTATTATCATGTTATAGAAGCGGCATGTGTAAGAAGAAAAAAACCAAGGATCGGTAACAGCCGGTCAATAGCGCAGTTCCGACCAACAAGGGGTAGATGATGACTTGAAGAAAATGATGCAACCAATCGCAGCGTGGTAACACAGTTAGATTTTTGAGCAATTCGCTAAGAGCCCTGGAAAATTATGTCACTTAGAGTGATTAACCCAGAACCGAACAAGATAGAGTTTTGTTGTCAGAAATGAACTGCTAATGTTGCACTGCAGTTTCATGTGGTTGTGCTGCTAAGGGTAGTTATCCTGGATTGTAGAACTAGGAACTTTAAACAGGGAGGAAAGATTGCGTAACAAAATCGTAGCACGAATCCTAGCAGGCAATTGGCACAAACAATATATATGTATCAATTACCCCGCTAACCCGCAGAACATCTCTTTCCCTCCACCAACCCAGGATGGCTCGTTTTATAAAATCGTAAGTTAGTAGTATTGAGTCTGTCCACCAGCATCACTAATCAGTTCGCATGAAGATCTGCAGTTGACCGACCCCGTACAAGAGCCAGAGTAGGCAACGCAGAGCTTTCTTCCAGAGACGACCCAGAAGCTATCCTCCGCGAAGGTCGGCGCGCGTCGAAAGCGGCTAAGGCTGCAGAGCAAAATCCACTGCACCAGTCTGGTGGTAATAGTGAAGAGGTACCCCCTTCAGATGCTGACCCGTGGCTGGCCTACTACGAGCATATCAAGCATCTGCCCCCTTACCTCTCAGGGTCTGGAGGTTCGGATACAGAATCCTCTGCCTCTTTTAGCGAAGACCCGCTAGTTTTCTCCTATAGAAACCTAGGGTATTTATCACCTCTAGGTGAATCAACGCTCCAGCTCCTTGAACAAGTCCTGTCAGATCCTAATATGGGCACAACCGGCGGTCGAATCAACCCATCGGATGTGGCAAATTTCCGAGTAGGGCTCGGGGAGCGCAACGTGGCACTAGAATCGTACCACGATGCATACCTGCATCAAATCAAATCGCTTTCACCTGAGACAGAAGAGGAAACACTCCCTGAGAGAAGACGTCATGCGCTTGCCTGGGAGCTCGACCTAAAGAAAACTCAAGATGACCCCCAAGAACCTGTCTTTCAACGCACGATCATGATGTCGATGATTGACCGGCATCGATTCATTTATGGCCGAGGGGATTCTCCCGTTCCTGTTCTTGACTTTGCTGTTGAAAGAACTTGGAAATGCCCACCAATGCCTTCGAGGGCTCTGTGGGACAGCGACCCAAAGCTTCTCACAAAACCGAAGGCAGACTTAGCCCTAGCATTTCGCCAATACGCTATATTCAAGAGAGCAAGCTGGCAGGAGCTCCCAAATACAATGAGAAGCATGTTCTGTTATGAAGGACAAGCAACAGGTAGGGAGGTCCGCGTCTTTCACTTTATGACGATTGAAGGAAAGAATTCAGACAAAAGTCCTGATGACACAGTTGCTTTGGGGCAAAATCTTAATAATGCCAGTCAATCTCTGCATATCATGTATGAACTTTTTAGAGAAGCTGGAGAGGAGCACATCCGCACCTTTTTCGACAAAGTCAGGTTTTTCTCCGGTGTATCAACAAGCAGAGGCATCAAGATCCGTGTTCATCGGGCTTGCTTGACCGAAGAGTATCGCAAAACACCACAAGACGGACAGGCCAATGACGCCCCCCCTGTACACTCCATAGTCGATGGCTATCCGTTGCAGTTTGTGTTCGATGACTTTTTTGAGGCAAGCGCCACTGACTTCACGCGAGAGAAGGTTGTAGGCATTTTCGAGAAAATCATGGTCGGATATGCGATTGGAGAGCTTTGGGGCTACCTGCGGCAAGCAGCAGAAGCAGTTGAGGCAAAATGCTTGGACTATAAAAGAAAAACCGGAAGGCGGTTTGATCGTGAATTAGGCTACTATTTGTATGGTATGCCTCTTCCACAACGAGCAAGTGGCGCTACCCCTTCAGTCACCAGTCAAGTTAGCCTTTATACTCAGGTAGCAAACCAAAGGCTTGGCGAATTAGGGATCGGTTCCCAAAGACCTATTGATAGCGAGCAGGAACCCACCCAAGGCCCTGGTCCTTCTGTGGTTGAACCCGCTTCAAGGAAAAGGCAGCGAGCCAATGGGCTGCTGCATTAGTAGGTGTTGAGAACCAAAGGATCAAAGAGGGCTAATCTGAGGACGAAGTAACATGAATCAGGGCGGGGAATGAATTTTAACTAGGAGGACTAGGTGAAATGCTTTACTTTTTGAAATTGTTTTGTTTCCTTATAATGAGCACAATGGATGGGACGATAGAAGCTATCATTCTACACCTATCACAGGTTTCGCGCATGGGTTGGTTTGGACGGATATAGTTGGGGAGCATGAGCGTTCGAATAGTTGCCTAGATTAAATTAAAGCCAAAAAAAAAATCACTACCCAGAACAACCTTCCCTTCCTTCCGTCTAGCCTATAGCTGCCGATTGCCCCGAAGGACAATGGACCAGATAAAAAACTTCCGACCATCATAAAAATCACTCCGTTTGTAGGAAGTGCAAAAGTGAGGTGACAAGGAAAATCCCTTGCAGCAAACACGTAGCAAAGCGGCCCCTATATAGGGTCTCCATCCCTTGCTAAAAGGGCAAAACCCAATAACTTCTACAATATAACATCTTTAATATCTGTTAGCTAGTGGTATGCGCCGATAGGTTTACGAAACCACCTAGCCAACACGCGACAAGTGTTCGAAAAGAGGGGAGAGTAATGTGTACCTATTTGTTATATAGCATCATCAGCTCTGAAGCAGTACAGTTGTACTACGTTGCTAGAAACTGCGAGAAACTTTAGTTCTGTTAGACGGTAGACTTCTGTGACCCTGCGGAAGCGGGCCAGCCGCCACCAGTTTCGACTTCGGGTACTTGGACGAGGAGGAATAAGAGATTCTTTTCTTCGGCCACTCTCTTGATACACAACACGAGCTTTAACACCTTTCCTGTTCTCATATTCTTACACTAATAACAACCGCACCGGCCTACAAACCGCGCTTTGGTACAGGGCTTGAACTATGTGTTACTCCGTTAATAGAACTGCTTTCTCTCACTTTCCTCTCTTTGTATCTAGATTCTGGCTTGCTCCCCGTCAGGTTTGGAGAAATTAGGTAGAATAAGATGTATGTTGACACGTACCAGCATGTTTGAATTATAGGACAATAAATATAAATTTAGACGCCTAAGGTAAACAAGATAGATAGATAGCCGCACATGCCGCCTTCCCAAGGAGGCAAGAGGGTTCACATCGTTCTTCCGCATTAAATACGCCGACCGACCAACCAACTGCATTGATGAACGTCACTTGATTCCATAGGCAACACCTAGAGAACAAAGAAATCCTTGTATATAGTAGTAGTATAAACAACATCATAGTAGTAAAGACAGTTCTTCCATAAACCTATAGAACCGTAGGGATTGTCTAATTATCGAGGCAACGGTATTAAACGTGGGGTCAATATAGGGTACGGAATGTTGTCGACGATACCCTTAGAGGTGGCGAGGTCTACGAAGACCACCATGTCTAAGAGCTGTGTATAGTATCGAAGAGAAATGAGGATGGAGCACCTATTATTTCGTCAATAATGATAAGACATAATGGACTATAAATTTTAAATCCTTACAATTAGGGGATTTTTAAAAACGGCGACGCTTTCGATCGGGGAGCTGAGCTCTAGGCTGAAACTTGATCAGGGTTTCTTATCGCGGGTCCCGAAGGCTCACTATATACCGTATAGACGTCATCATAACCATCGGGCTTCTATATAGGTAAAGCGCTAAGTGGTACCAGTCGTCTCTCAGCGCAGATTCCGAACATCCCTACAGACTAGCTAGAATTAAGTCCTGACCTGTACTATCCGAGAAGAGGGTAATTATACAGTTCGTGGCAAGTGCAATAACTTCACCAGAGGTAGGCGAGGAGATCCAGAAAAGATTCTAAGATGAAGCAAAATCTTTAATGCGGTGATAGACGGCGAATGAGAAGAAATCTTAGCATGTGGCAATCGGGGATTTGGTATGTCGTCGGCATACAGTTTAGAGTTGCTGCGGCTAGCCACCCACTCTCGAATTCTCGATTGGATTCGCCTCCTCCACTAGTACAACGACTAAGACTATAGTCCTCCGATATCACCTTAGCTACCTTCACATTACGGGGAGGTGCCGCCACGATCGTTGTTAGGGTCGCATTGCTTCCTCTTTAAGATGATCATCTAGGAGAAAAAGAAGTGCTGCGAAAGAGGCGCGTTGGATGTAAGATTCATCCCCAGACGTTCTCCAATATACGCGTGAACGAAATATATTCATCAGGCCCTAGTATAGCCCTAATCTTCGAACCCCTTGCAAGTTATTCTTTAGCGGATCAGGAACGCTGCATGGCCAAGAATATCACCAACTCTATAGATCAACTCTCATACTGCGAATCTGTGCTGAATTAATTTTTCAGAGACCGAAATTGAAGAAGTGGCACTTTCTTTTTATAGTAGACTCCTCTTAAGAACAAAAAGACCATCAAGCCGCTGGACGTATTTCCTGTTTTTACGTCATTATTACATGAGGTAGGGTGTCATTCAAGTAGTGTTACTGACGTAGCACATCGCGACGAGAAAAAAAAAAATCATAAACAAAAGAAATCACAACGTATAAATATATTTCCTGGCATTCCCCGAATCTTGGATAATTTTACTATTGCGCTGGACATTATTCTTGTTTAGATACCGAGGATGAGAGAAAAGGGGTTATGTAGAGCGCCAAGCCAGACATGTGGTCTTAAAAAATAGACCCGCGGATCCCGACTCGGTCCCGATCGGGCGTCCGGGATGGCTGGAATTGGGACCTATCACAGCACGCCTGATAACAGCCTCTCTACACATCACATATCACAGGCACGTTGATAGGTAGCTAATTGAACTAATCTCAATTAGTCGGGCCAATTTACATATCGTTACTTCGAGTTCGACAATTTCAAGCAGGGTATCTAACGAACAAGGAACGGTAAGGAATTATTCTCTCAAAGCCGTACCCTGGCCGCAATACCCTTTACTCAATCTGCCTCTCGCATCCGATCCGATTTAGCAACTCTTTCCGGTCGCTGTGCCTCGATATGCTTGCACCACTTGCTCTAGCCGGTTCTTTGACCCCGCTGCGGCGCTTCCACGCATCGAAATCTATGACATCAACATCGACCTCTTCCTCGATGATCTGTCCGTTTCCGAATTCGAGCTCCTCGTCTTCCTCGACGTCGTCCTCTTCCCCATCGTCGTCACTCCTCACATCCTCGGCGCCATCGCCTCTCACCACTCGGATAGCGACTCGAACGATAGCCGCAGACCACGGGATCATGATAGCTTGTAGAATAAGTAGATAAGACACGAACCCAATACGTATCCCATCAGTGGCACAAATAATACCCGTTGGGTTGCGAAACGGTTCTAGAAGATACGACTGGCCCTCTGGGACAGGCAATGGACCCCGCAGATTGTCGGCGGTGCCTTGATAACATGCTGTTGGCACGAGTCGAGGGTAATGGTAATAGGCGCTCCAACAAGTCATTAGGTAGAACACATGGCGAGTGACGAGCCACGTAACCATGAATATGCCGAAAATGACGTCGCAAATGGTCGTAAAGCCAAGATACTTTAGGCATTTCGCAAGCTTCTCAAACGTTAACGGTATTTCCTAATGAGAGTTGGGACGACTTACAGGGAAAATAAGCTCGATGATATCCATTAGAATGAAAATTAGATTAGAGACTCGGGTGTAGTGGTACGCATACGCCGACGCTATCAGCGAGATGGTGGCGCAATGATGAGCTATCATCTGCCAATAATCGTCCCGCCGGGCCTCGAGGTTGACGACGAGCACCTGTTGTGTCCAGTATGCGAGCTGGGCCAACATATACCCCTTCGTAAGCCCCTCCATCTCTCTCTGAGGCCAATCTGTCCATAGCTCCTCCAGATTTAGAGCGTAGGACGATTCGAGGTAGATGCGCTAGTGAGCTGAGATTAGCGAGGTCATACATGCCGGGGTGGGGTCTAATCACATACCATTCCCAGGGACCAGAAAACAGCATTATACACAAACATCCAACCCTGCTCAGAAAACCTCGTGATGCGCTTCTTGTTGGTAAGACCCCAGGATCTAGCGAACGGGGCCAGCACATATTTCATCAAGCCGGCGCGGATACCACTGAACAGTACCACGCAAAAGCTGACGAAATATACATCATCATGTTCAATGGCATACTTACCCGTGACGGCATTGTAGCCCGATAAAGTGAAGAATTTGGACGTGAATGGCCTCTTTTCAGGTGAGAATACGTGAATGAAGAAGAGGGCGAGAACGAGATTGAGTGAAACGGCTTTAGTGGGTTCCTGATTAGCGGTTACTCTAAGGGGAGGGAGGGTCTAGCATACGTACCAATCTGGTGCTCGAAGAGCCACTGAGTCGGGCTCTGTAATAAGCCCTTACGCGTCGCCGCCTTCGTTTTGACGTGGCCGGCCATGGTTTGGTTTGGCAGAGAATTTCCTTCAGCTCAATCCCCAGGATCGGAGGATTTATATGTTTTTGTATGTAATCTAGATAGAGCACAAACCCCGGATGTCGCAGAATCCAGTTCTATCCAGTGATCGGCGTTTCATTTCATTCGTGGCTTGAATGTGGCTACCTACTATCGTGTGGCTTTCGGCTTGGCCATCTGAAAAGCGGTGAGGAGATTGCCGCGACACGAATGCTAGTCATAACTTATACCTAGATGGTCATGGCTTCACACTACCAGTAGAGTCCACGAGGAAACCCCTGACATTTGACTAAGTTCCTAGGTTAGGTACCCAAATCTCTTAATTCGTCTGGCTATCCTTCATCACCGTCACGAGTCCTCTAGAAACCAATTCCCATTAGCACCCCATAGAAACCGTACAGCCATCAGCACTGCATACAACCAGAGTTAAGTTTTGTTTTTCGTCCCCAACCTCGACTAGTACTTCTGTACTCGGCACACCGATTCGTGGGAAAAGCTGCACGAGGCGAACGACGGTGTATGATACTTCGAGTAAGGCAAACTCTTCTAAAGTCCCGCGATAGTCAGTAAGTCAGTGTGATATTAGGACGGCAAGTCAACATGGGGTGATGCGTACGGCCAAGGCATATCCTTGGTCCGCCATTGAAAGGCAGATATGCGTAGTTATGAATGTATCTCAGCTCGTCGCCCTCCCATCTCTCGGGCCGGAATTTGTCGGCGTCCTCGCCGTATATATCCTTACGTCGGTGCATCACGTAGACACAGTATCCAACAGCTTGGCCCTTCTTCACAAAGACGGGCGATTTCCCATCCAGACCTCCACCTATGGGGAGAATCGTCGGCTTGATTGCCGCTCGCGAGTTGACGGGAACCGAGGGATACAGGCGGAGCACTATTAAACAAGACATTAACATAGTGCAACTATCCCTAGCACCGAATCTCTCGCAAGCCTACCTTCTTTCAACATGATAGCTAAGTATGGCATGCGCTTCAACTCTTCTCTCGTGGGAGGCTTCGCGTCCGGTCCAATCCCGACCACGTCCGCAATCTCTTCTCTCAGCTTATTGAGGACTTGAGGATGTCGGGCCAATAGTCGGCTATCATCCCCCCGTTAGTCTTTGTTTCTCTATCATTCGGTTTAAGGGGTAGCCCACAAAGTCCACGATAGACAACAGCCAGTGGTGTCCCTTCCGGCTAATAGGACATTTAGACACTGATCTCTTAAGACAATCGGATCTCGTGTCTGCTGGACGAGCGCATCGATGAAGATGTAATTTCCTTCCTCCTCTTGACTATTTTGGCTTTTCCCTTCTGATGCTGCCAAGGCTTTCGCCACAGCCGTATCAATGAAATCATGACAGATTTTGCAGGCATCACGAAATGGTTTGCCATTGAACAGCCAGTACATATGCCCCAAGCGACCACGATGCGCTAGATATTCTTGCGCGAGGTTAAACGCGCTAGCGAAAGAAGACTCATGTTCTGTCACCCCTTCTAGATCATACGCATACTCGCCAAAGAGGAGGAACATGGTCGTTTCGAAAGTCAGCTTAAAGAAGAGAGGCTGTAGATCGACTTCACCATCTGCGGGTATTGATCTGACCAGTCTCTCCACGCACTCTTGGATTTGAACGAAGTTCTGAGCCCGGTTCGACGCAAATTGCGGTCGCAACAAGTGCCGAGAATGCTTCCACTCCGCCCCGTCCTGAGTGAATATTCCACTACCCAATAACGCCTGGAAAGTCATTTTTCGCAGACCCAAATCATAATCTCCAACAGGAGGAGTTAGTGTATGATCCCGACGTGCAAGAGCAAGTATGTGCTGGAGCAGAGTTACCATTAAAGTTGGTGGACAAGACGACCTCGAGATTCTCAGGGTCAATAGTATCGATACCCGGCACTGCGAATAAATGTTGAACGAACGTAGATCCGCACTCGTCAACGATGGTCTGGAAGAACTTGAGAATATGGCCCTCATTCGAGACCCTCAGAGCCTTGAAGAACAGGTCAAGTCCAAGTGGCCATTTGGCGTTCCATGGCCGCAGAGGTTTACATCCATTTTGGAGCGCGAACTGTCGCTCAACCTAATGGAGGTCGTTATTCGCTACGTGGCTCGTCACCAGTCAGTTGTTGAATCAACTCACCTGCAGCTCTTGACGCCATTTCCAAGCATACCAGGTAAGCCAGGCTAGCCCAAAAGACCACAGCAAGGCTGAGGTAACATCACCTGCCGTGTCTAATGCCATATTGAACTGGTAGGAACTCAACAAATATTAGTCTTTGATTTGCTTAAAGACCTGAGTAACGTTAAATTCGTAGGCATACCGTGAATTAGTTCGAAATTCTCACTCCAGGTAGATAAAGACAGTTACCTGTCGAAACGAAGATGCGATTCATTCGTTTGAGAGCCGGGGGCCTGTTGCATGGGACCCCCGCGGTCGGGTCAAATGATTGGCAGAACAATGCGAGAGGATTAAAGCTGCCTCTGACATCAACCAACCACCCCTACCACAACCGTCAGCCACCTATAGATTGCCTGCTGTACACCCAGCGTTTGCTTGCTTTTGCGACCCCCGCACTTGGGGGAATTTGATATCAGCATTAAATAGCTCCCTGTACGACCCAGCAGGGTAGGCAGAGACGGAGGTGTTGGGCGGTGGCTATGGCCAGTGCACCTGGTCTCTTTATTTGAAAGAAGACAGGTCGCATTGCGAACTAGGCTGAATCTCAGGTGTGTTCCTCAATCGTTTGCCATCTCGCACTCAGCGCGCCGTCTTCTGAAACCCCTACAAGGTTGCAAATATACCATGCCTTCACGCTACCCTAGTTCTACTGTGACCAATACCAACCGTACGGACGAGCCATGGCAGACGTCTTCTCGATAGTTACTGGAGCCGCCGGGCTTTTGGACATCTGTATTCGATTGTCAGTTTACATAAAGGAGATAAGAAAGGACGGCGCCATCATCCAGCAAGACCTAGATGCTTTATTGAGTGAAGTCGTCGCACTGCAGCAAGTCAATGATGCCGTTAGCCATGCTTTTGACAAGCACGCCTCGATGCGCCACCCGAACAATGACAATGCGTATGCTTCTAATACCAACGACGTACTATGGAAGGCTTTAGGACGAAGTGTAGAGCACTGCCATGTCATCATTCAGCGGATATACAATATTCTAGAGGCCATTTGTCAGAAAAGCCGATTAAGCTCAGTTAAGGGGTTAGATACCATCACAAAAGTCCGTAGGAAACGATCCAAAGAAGAAGACCTGCGCCGTTGTCGTAGCGAACTAGCTATGCATCACTACTCAATACAAATGTTCCTGACCCTTATAAACCGGTAAGCATGCATTCGCAGCTTTCACCTCATGCAATTGTCGACAATGTCGCTGAGCTACGTCATTGTACAGTGAAGACACCCAGATTTCTTTCAAGGAGGTTCATACCGAGCTCCACTCGATCCAATCGCAAATATCCAGTTTTAGCGAGTCTTCGACATCCGAGGGTGACCCCTATTACGATAAAGAATACGACAGAGAAGCACTACTTGCCCTAAGAGACTTGGAAAGATCGATCACGGAGGTTGCCAAGATCGTATCACCGCCGGTTATCAACGAACACTTTCATACGCCCCAGACCGTTAGTAGTATTTTTACTGGAAGAGACAAACTACTCCAACAGCTCAAGGACACTTTTATTCAACCCCCGGGCCCCCCAAGCAGTCAATCTCAACGGCGCTTCGTGGTACACGGTCTCGGAGGATCCGGAAAGACTCAGTTTTGCTGCAAGTTTGCCGAAGCCAATCGCCATAGGTAAAGTCAAATAACACCTACCATCCCCATCGGCTGCTAAGCAGTGTGAATAGATTCTGGGGTGTTTTCTGGGTTGACGGAAGTTCGGTGCAGAATATCGAAAAGACCTTTGGTAACATCGCCAAACTTGCGGGACGGGATCCAAGCGCCAATGCTGCCATAGACTGGTTATCTATAATAGAGCAACGGTGGTTACTCTTGATCGACAACGCAGATGACCCCGGTGTTCGACTCGAAGACTATTTCCCGAGGGGCTCTGGTGGACACATCCTCATTACGACTAGGAATCAGACTTTCCGGTACTTAGGAACTATAGGGCCCAAATACTACAGCTTCAGGGGGCTACAGTCGGAGGAGGCTTCAGATCTACTACTGAAAGCAACATGCCTCCCCCTCCCCTGGGAACCCGACCTTAAAAGCTCAGCCTCTAAAGTCATAGAGGCTCTAGGCTGTCTAGCTTTAGCTATAGTGCAAGCTGGCGCCGCGATTAGAGCCAGGTTGTGCAGTGTGCATGACTACCTCGGATGGTATGACCGAACCTGGCAGAAGCTACGAAACGATAACGTTGTACCCAGTACAGTGAACGAACAAGCTGCATGGACCACCTTCGAATTATGTTATGAGCGTCTTGAGCGAGAGCGAAATCAAAGAGAAGCTGCCGATGCTATTGAAATACTGCATCTGTTTGCCTTCTTCTACCGCGAGAATGTGTCGCCGGCCATTCTGACCAGAGCGCTTCGCAATGCACACTTAGAATCAGAGCAGGAAAAGAAGGATGCAGCTGAAGAAGAGCACGACTTGACCGTTCGAGAAAAGCTTCAGAGAAAATTCACATCAATTATTATGGTTATCATTGGAAAAGCCACCCCCACCCCTTTGCCGACCGTAGTACGAGACGGCCGTCAACTCGGAGGGTTTGAACTAGCAGAGGACCGCATTCGCTGTGCTTTAAGCAAGTTGGAAACAATGTCGCTTGTCTACTTTAACGAGGGGAGCCTGACTTACTCGATGCATCCGGTGATTCACGATTGGGCAAGGAAACGCCCTCGTATGAAACTCGGGCACCAAGCTTTGTGGGCTGATATGGCCGGCTACGTCCTTTCCGCTTCGATCCTCTTACCACCATTAGGCATGAAACAGGAGGACGAGCTGTACAATTCAATACTTTCGCCACACATAGACGAGGTTCGGAAATGCCGCGCGGATATACAAAGTCAGATGCGCCTGAAACCACGCACACGTTGGCTCCCCTGGGTCGCGAGAGACACGACAACGATGGCCACGACGGATAGTATACGCATGTCCGCCAAGTTCGCCCTTGTATACGCCCAATGTGGGCAAATGGAAAACGCCGAGACTCTTCTTAAGGATGTAGTGGCGTCCTTAACCTTATACCTAGGACCAGAAAACCCCAAAGTCAGATCCGCCCAAACCGCGCTGTCGCACATATATTGGGAGCGAGGAAATGTCAATGGAGCCTTAAATCTCCAGAGGAGCGTTGCGTCAGCCTGTGAAAAGCATTTCGGGCGGGATAACCCAGAAACGTTGCGGGCGCTACACAAGCTCAGCAGAACCTTATGGCAACAGGGAAAATATAGCGCGGCAAAGAAACTACAGATAGAAGTAGTCGAGGGCTTAACAAAGCACTTGGGCCGAGAACACAAAGATACACTAGAAGCATTGGACGACTTGGGAAGGACGGTCGCAAAGTTTTGGAGGCAGGAGGATCTACAGGAAGCCCTCGACTTATTCTCCGAGGCTCTTGAAGGGCTTCAGGTGTCTCTCGGAACAGAGCATCTTCGCACGACTTACGTCAAAGAAAACATTGCTCGAACGAGTTGCCTCGTCGGCGGGAGAGATCTTCTGGCGCGGGCACTTCATCTTATGGACGAAGTCATCGCCATACGAAAGGCTCGGATGGGCAAAGAAGCAGGCTGGACGCTGTTGGCGTTAGGAAACCAAGCCGTAGTCCTTGCAGCAATGGGAAAGCTCAGTGAAGCCGAGCAGGTGATGCTGGACCTGCTTCCCATCGCGAAGCGAACTATCGGGGCCGAACATATCGGCGTGTTGTTTGGCCGGCAGATTCTAGCCACCATCTGGATCCAGCAGGGTCAATATAGTAAGGCCGAGCTCAGCTTGCTCGAAGTGGCCGAAGGCCAGAAACGTATGACGTCACGGCGCGAAAATTACCATCCAGACAGGATTGGCACGTTAATCGAGCTCGCTAGGTGCTACCAGCTGCAGGGGAAGCTCACCGAAAGCGTACAGGTATGTGACGAGGCGATACAGGGTTTAAGAGAGATAACCACAAGTATACATCCATTTACGGAGGTGTTAACTCGGGCGCGGACGCAGATAGCGGAGCTGAAGGAAACGCAGGACTATGAACAGGAGACCGGTGTCAGAGTAATAGACACGATTGTAAGGTTTCCAGAGCACCTTTTCAAATTATATATATAGGCAACCCCCCGGTGAACAGCAGAGGGCGTAAGGGGCAAGCAAGTCACGTATATAGGTTAGAAGGATTAGTCCCCCGAATATGTAAGGCTCTAATCGATTCCCTTGTCGAAAGTATAAGGGGCCAAGGAGTCACTGTCATGTTCGATCTATGAATAGGGGCAACGGTCACCAGAATCATGTATATATAGAGGTCTTCCCACCTACCTAGGTCAGTCAGTCAGACTAGACTAAGGCAACTGAACCACTCATATACCTACTTCAACATCCCTCATCCTCAGACCTGACTGAATTATGCAAGAGGTCCGTCGCTACCCACGCCTTGTAACCAAAACATCATCCCCCAACCCACCTTCGTCTCGGTATGCTCTCCTGTCAGGAAGAATCGGACGACCGATTTCCTGCGTGTCGTCGTATCAGGACGCCGCGACGAGGATCAGCCCACTTCCAGGTTTATTAGTTATTGAACCCCCCACCCCCTAAATACTCTTCATGTCCAAAATGGGTGGCCGTTGGGCCATTTGGCGCATAGCACTCGAGTCTCGCTCGCCGAGTGGTGAACTATAGATATGAGTTATCAATGATGTTATGCGGAAGACTCTAACGTCCTCAGCTAGTTCATCCTTACATAGAAGTCGGAAAGACCCCGAGTGAAATTACAGGCGATTTTCCATACACAAAAGCTCCCCAGCCTTCGAGCCGAGGCACATTAATGATGCATAATAATATCGATAATAGCATCGACTTCCCCGCGGGGTAAGTGGCATATTCGGATCCGACGCTGCGGCATATGTATCATATATACAGATAGGCTAAAAGCATCTGAAAAACACCACTGAGCAGTTTTACCCTACTCTTAACCGTATTAATTATTCCTCTCGTCTCCTACTCGCTTCACTCGATCACACTCACCAAAAAAAAAAAAAAAAAGAGAGAAATGGCAGGAGATACACCAATTTACACGTGGCTAGTCACGGGCGCCTCCTCGGGGATAGGCCTGTCCATTAGCATCGCCGCTCTGGACGCCGGGCACAAGGTCATTGGCGCCACGCGCGACATAGCAAAAGCCGAAGCGACCAACCCTGATTTCACCACCAAGGGCGGCATTTGGATACAGTTGGATCCCGCGCACCCGGACTCATTTGATCACTTCACCAGGGCCCAGGAACAGTACGACATTGACGTTCTCGTGAATAACGCGGGCTATGCATTCATCGGCGGCATCGAAGATACGAGGTTAGTGGCGGCTTGCCCGAAATCTTCCGTCGAGCTGGACTAACAGACTGTCGCAGCGAGGAGGAAGTCCAGGACCAGTTGAATGTAAATTTCTTTGGGCCTCTCCGTGCCGTTCGAGCCATTCTACCCTCTAGTACGCAATTTTCGTACCTATTTCGTTCTTCAGTAAATTTCCAACACTCTCACATGATCCCACATCCCCCTAAACCTCAAGATCACTCACATATTCACTACCATAAGCGGCTTTCTAATATCTATCCCCATAGTGCGCGCGAAGGGGCGTGGCCACATCGTCTTGATAAGTAGCGGCATCGTGTACGCCAACAACCTCGTTATATCCCGTGTCCTTACTAACGAGTGGGTATTGTGAGAGCAGATACATGTCTGTTCCCGGAAGGGGGGCATATGCTGCAAGCAAAGCGGCCATTGAGGCCCTTCACATTTCACTCAAACACGAGGTCGAGGAATTGGGTATAAAAGTCTTGATTGTAGAACCGGGTGCATTTCGCACCACATGGACGGCAAATATGAAGATCCCCGTCGCACATGAAGGCACTAATGGTTTCAGCGAGGGGTACAAGGGCACCGTAGTCGAGCAATGGGTTGGTCCAGCTCAGGCCCTTAAATCGGCTCCATTGCCCGATCGAATTAAAGGCGACCCGAACAAAGCCGCGAAGGAAATTCTAAAGGCTGTCACCGACGGGCATGATTATCTCCGCTTGGTTTTGGGACACGATTGCGTGGCGTCTGCTGAGCGGAGGCTTGATGAGATACGCCATGACCTGGAAGCTACTAGAGCTATCGCTGTGTCTATGGATGGTGAGGTACCAGATTCGGATAACAGCAACCCCGAAAATTCAGGACCATAAGTTTTTTAGAATCGACAGTCAATAGCTTGGTAGATCAAGTCTAGCTAGCACATAGAGATTAGAGGCCTAGATGGCAGTGGGGTGTTGGCTTACAACCAAATTCTTCCCTAGGCCTTCCCAATTTTTGGCTCGAATGGATCAGTCAGGTTGGGATGGGATCAAGTCAGAGGAATTTATTCGCCGCATAGAATACGACGACCTGGTTGCCTACCAACAAAGCAGTGAAGGAAGGGTGTATGCTCCGCCGACAGGTGAAATCTTAGACAATAGACATCCCCCAGACAACCATACGAGTTTTCTATATGATATGCATACATCAATGGGAGAAAGTTCTACGGCAGGATAGCAGAGACCGGAGGAAGATCTTGAGGAGGAGCCAGGTTTGGGTGATATTTGACGATGGGGACGTGGACGTACCTGAGGGTGCTCCCTTATATGAGCCACCTAGTCTTCCTCAAGACTATTGCCCGATCTACCAAACTGAGGAAGAATTTTGGGTGATGAGAGTCGCAATAACCAGGAACCGTTATGGGGAACAGCCTAGAGAATCCATGCAAGACTGGGGAGAAAGCAGTTATCTGTTCCGTCAAGCCAGAAATCGACTTACACCAAAGACGATCGACATTTCATTGTACCGTCAATACGAATCCAGACTTTCCTACAGTGTATTATGTCCCAGAATAATTGATAGCTGGACTCATAAATATAGGCACCCTCCCCCGTACCTGCCTAACAAAACCCGAATAAGCATCAATAACTTTCCCAACTTTCCCCTCGGAGTCCAAAGCCTATTCCCACAACCCATCTATATCTCAATCGCGATCCGCCCAACGCCCCTACTCACACAGCTCAACATAGCATCCCTCCTATCTTCTTCGGTGAGGGCCGTACCTCTATGCTCGACATTTCCCCTGCGGAGCGTGACTTTACACGTGCCACAGTTGCCGACTTCGCAGCTACTCGGGACATCATCGAAATGTTGTCTCAGGACCTCCAAGAGCGTCTCTTCGCCGGCGACCTTCAAGACCTTGCCTTCGCGATTGACGACCTCCGCTTCGAATGGATCCCCGGTAGAGTCGGCCGAGAAGGCTTCGAAGTGGACTTCGTCCTCGCCGAGACCGCACTTCTTGGCCTCCTGGATGGCCTCGTTGAGCATGCGGTTCGGCCCGCAGACATAAACGTGTGAGTTCCACGACACTAGAATACTCAGAGTCAGTTATTGCCCACTTGGGTGCAATACGCGACTTTTCAGCGTGCGTAAATTCTCGGACGTGTGAATTGAAACTCAGAAGGGGCCTTGTTAATCGGGAAGCCACTAAAACAAGAAAATAGCTCGGGGATTGCTCACGGTTCCGGAAGATTTCCCCAATGTCCATGCGTTGCCCTTTACTCCGATCATAAAGCTTTACAGATTCCTTTAGCCCATCAAGCCGGTCCCGGAAAGGCATATCATCCGCGGTGCGAAGACCATAGTGCAGCGTCGTCTCCCAATTAATTTGGCGGTAAACCTCCATCATGCTGAGAAACGCCGTGATCCCAATACCACCAACGATAAAGACATGGTTGCTAGCTGCGCCCGCAGGTTTGACATCCGACGTGATGCGGCCAACCTGGATCACGTCACCCTCCTTCGCTTTCTGGTGTAAGTACAATGAGCCCCCGCGGCTCGGTTGCTCGAGCGCAATCCCAAGCTCAAAGCGATTCTCTGTCCCGGAAACTATCGAGTAGGAGCGTAGGAGCCCGTTGGGCAACTTGAGGCGCACATGTGATCCGAGCTTGACGTCATCGGTTTTAACGTCTGGATCAGGCATCACGGCCTCCAGCACAAAAGATGTGATCCGTGGAGTTTGCGCCTTTTTCTCAACGAGCCGATAATCGCGCCACTTCTCTACTTCGTTGTTTTCGCCACCTGCTTCGCGCTTCTGCTTAGCCTTGAATTTTGCCACGCGATTCTCGAATGCTTTTCTACACTCATCGCCCATGTCGACTATTTGCGCGAGTTCTTCATTCATCTCAGCATCGTCGGTCGTGCGGTGCAGGTACTCCTGAATGCGCTCAATGGTCCACTTAGGATATTTCCTCTCGACGAGCCGGATCTCGTCCCCTGCCTGCACGGCGCCCTCGCGTAGCACGCGGTAGTACCACCCAGTGCGGCTCTTCTTATACGTATTTGGCGCGAAGTTCTTCAGCTTGAATCGGTGATTAAGTTTGAAACATGGTTGTCGTGGTAGGCTAATCTGCAATAGTACGCCATCATTGCCGACCGACAGGATATCCCCTATGCAGATGTTGCGCTCATTCATCCGTTCCGTCACAAAATTTTCACCAAATCCACCGGGTTGGAACCGTGCCTCCGCATCAGGGAACTCTTGTCGCCATTGCGTATAATGTGAAGAACAATCTAATGATTGTTACCCTCTAATGTAGATGATGAACGAATTATGGAGGAATCGCGTATGAAGGAAAAACCTACATCCATGTATAGCTTTATCTCTGCCGCCGTGAAATGTAGGATCATGTTCATCATCGTCAAGTCCAAGGAAAGTGACAGGGATTTTCCCGGAACGTAACTGTTTGTCAATGCCACTTTCGATTGTTAGTCCAGGCATAGTCTTCATTTTGCTCGTTCTAATCTCCAGAATAGTATCCTTTTCAAAAGGAGCAAATAAATCTATATCAGCTGCGGGTGACATATTGTCAACGTACACCTACCATCTAACATAAAATGAGGAAGAATAATGTGTTCGGGGTGAAAGCGGAAAAAGGCAAAGTGTCTGCCAAGATAATGGAAAAGGAAGAAATTGATATAGACGCGCCCAAGTCTCCAAATTATTTAAGAATGGAAGTGACATGCCTATTTGGCACTAATGAGCCCGATCGGATCCGCACATCAATCACTAAGCAGCGAACGGACTTACCAATCGCCCCCTTACCCCTTGACTTGGAGATGGATGGGCACTTGGAGGATAGACATCTAGAGATTGCTACGGGATTAGCTAGTCCAGGTGGTAGCTATAATAGAAATTTCAAGTGTTTAGGGATATGAGTCATCTTCGATCTCCTCAATCGGATCTCCGTCAAAGTCAGGCAAGCTTCTAATGTCAGTCCTGCCGTCCGTTGCCATCTTCTTCCTCCTTTTTCCTCTCCCTTTTTTGCCGCTTCTTGGGATATTTGTAACAATGGCTTTAGCGATCGACGCTGGGTCTGTATTCGCATGTTTCCCTACGAAAGCCTTTGGCAAGGTGAACCACTTGGGGTTGTGTGGTGGCTCATCCGAAGATGCAATTGTAGCAATATTGCTCGACGCCGTTTCTGAGGCAGTCGTCCCTTTCATCGCCATATTACTTACTGAGAATAAATCAGAGGATATGGGATCATCTTGGCAGCGTTGATCGATAGAGCATAACTCCGTTCCACAGGTAGCAGCAGTTTCCGTATACCCATCTACACTACTAGGCGTCTTGGAGGGTCGTAGTTCCACAGCAGCTTGATGCGCAGCCTCTTTAAATGCATCCTTAAGTAACTCTTCGCTGTTTTCATCGTCGCCATAGGCAAATTTCCTCCATATTTCATTGAGGTCATCTGGAACATCCAATTTCTTTGGGGAAATGCATTGACGGTTAGGCGGTAGCAGATTGTGATTATCTGGAGGGTGTTGGTCATCTTGAAATGAACTGTCGTTTCTAGTGGTCTCCTCCTCGTCGGTGCTTTTAGGTGAATGCCTAAGCGTGTGTTCTTGTTCCGGTTCTAGTTCGCTAGAGAGACGAAGCATAGGTAACTGAGGCTGAAGATGAGATGGCAATGTAACAGCACTGCCCTCCGAACCCTTAGTACTGATCTGCGAAGTACCCAATCGTATAGTAGGGCTACAAGACGGAACGTTCAAAGATTCTTCATACAGAACCCAGTCTTTCCATTTTTGCTGTTCCGATTCCTGTGAAGGTGACACTGGTCGAACTGGTTCTTCGATTTCTACTTGCATACTCCTTCCATCTTCCGAACTAGACGAAACCCATTTAGGTACTTGGAAATTGGTAGTTCGGCAAGGCGCTGGTTGATGGATGACTGCGGACGCATAACGCACATTGACAGGCACTTCGGGTTTACCCAATGACGTCGTTGATATTCGAGAACTGCTGTCGAAATCAAGGCTCTCGAAATCATAGAGTTCGCGCTTAGGAGGGGGCAAATCCCAGTTGTCGTCTGACATCGAGTGGTTCCAATGGGCACTGGCCAAATTTTCCAGATCAAAGGCACGTGGCTTGATGCCTAGCTGTGAGGCTGTCGCAATACTTGGTTGTATCTCCTGGCTACCGATCTGAATTCGCATGGATGACCTCTTTAGGCGCTTGTACCGTTTTTCTTCATGTGCTGCGGCATAGTTTCTAAGTTCACCCGGTGCTCTCTCTCTAGGATGTATAGAGGCTCTAGTCCATCTTCTTGTAGCATAAATCTGGCCAGGGAAGGAAATATCTAGGGGCTCCTGCAACCTCAAGCCAGCCCAGTCTGGCTTTTCGAGCAATCTCCTTCGCCGATCGAGATCTGGGGGCAGGGTATCATAATCGTCATCACGTTGATATGTTGGATATTCTCGCGGGGGATCTCGGTCGACGAGCGGTGAGGGAGGAGTAGAAGATGTGTGATTATAATCCCGATGCGAGAGGACCCGACGTGGCGATTGTGATGCTGATTTGGATTGGAGGAACGATATCGATACGGGCGCCGCCTTATAGGCTCCATTAAGTAGGTTGCTGCGAGCCTTTGCGAAGTGTTGCTTCTGTCGCGCAATCAATACGTTGCGCTGCCGGCCTCGAGAGTGGCGGGCGAGACTGCCTTCTGTCCAATTCATGATCGCCCGCAGTGATAGAGATGCTTGTCAAAAGGACGATAAGGTAAGATGCGGTAACAATACACTAGGATATCGAGAATAGTGATATTTTCTAGTCCTCGGGTTTTGAGTACCTGTCGAACGTAAAAAATCTAGAGTTGTCTGTTTTCTCCAGGCTCTTGTCTCTCCCTGTCTGCCCGGGCGCACTTGCATTCCAGAGGCTTCATCACTGCAAACAGGAGCTCCTTCCCGCCAAGCCATGATTGGTCTGCCTCCTGCCTTTCTTGCCTTGCTTGCCTTTTTCGTCCTCATTTTGTCCCTATACCCAAGTCGAGACGCCGTCGGGTCCTCGTAGTAATGGTCCCAGGCACCACGAGGGTCTGCGAGGGCATGCGGTACAGGCATGTTACTCAAATACACTTACCTTAGATGCCGGGTACCATTCTGTTCTTGTCTGCTACAAGCATCGCACAATTAGAGGCCGGTAAGTCCCGAGGTCCTTTCTTCCATGATCACGATACTCAGAGATCGCCAGCATAAGATTTGACCGCCATCTGCCGCTTACGACTTGTATTCACAAGACCGCGCACACTAGAAAACAATCTGCATTGCTCTCTGATTCTTACGGAGGAAAATCCTTCGAGATATGTTAGTATTAGATACGCTAGTAGCCAATATCTGTTGTACAACCGAGTGATGCCAAGCATGCCGTGAAAATCCCCTCACTGGTTTTTGGGGAGGGGCCTTTCTCTTTTCTTATTCCTCTGTCTCTCTCTGAGTTGCAATCACACCGGTTAGTAGATAGGCCGTCATTACTACCTCCCCGCTGAGGAAGCTGAGGCAACTGAGAAAGGGGGACGCATATGCTGTGTTGCACTGCAGCGAATCTTTGCTCGGCAATGAAACGTCGATGGCCCAGTCGTCCAACATCTGACCATCTCCATGTAGCATCGTCTACACAACATGGCTAGTCTGCATATGTGGGCTTATAATACATAGTAAGAGGCTAATAATTAAGCCTTTCGGACAGAAGCGGTGAATCTGCCCATCGAGAGCACCAACCTACCGATACCACCTTCACTTACTATGAGGGATTATTGATTGGCAGTGATAGAGTAGAAATGCATCTCCTCTCGTTGGCCGAAGCAGCAGCAGTAGTAGCAGTAGCAGTAGTTTGGGGAAGCTTGTTTGGTGAAAGTGCCCGTCTTTACTAGTGGTAGCGTAGCGTCGTGGGAGCTTGGCATCGATTGGAATTTTTCTCTCGGTGTGTGCAGCCGCCCCTGCAGCTGAACTCCTTCACCACCAATGGGGAACTCGCGATAACAGAATCCTTCCAGTGAACAAATTCGATAGAGTCACAAATCATCCTACATGGCCCTACTGACCCCGCGATCTGACATACACTAACCACATAGTCCAGGAGGGGTTGTCGCGTGCGCACGCGTCCGTCCGTCCAGATAAACCCATGGGCGTGGGTAGGGAAAAAGGAAGCCAGGTGTGGCCTTGCTTTGGATTGGCACGGCGGGTAGTTATCAGCTTCGATTACTTCTTCCTTCTAGCAGGGGCTCATTCTTTTACGACACACATGAGCCAAACCATTTGTCAAGCTCCCGTCGTGCGAGGCAACAACCCCGGTATTTGGGGGGCTCGAGTCGTGGGGTCAGAAAAAGTTGACTGCGTCAGCTGGAACTACTGGGACTGGGAATCGGGACTTGAATGCACAAAAACTCCAAACGACTTATAGAATCGTATCAATATAGGGTAGTGAGAAAAGAAATGTGTGTCTGTCATCTGTACATGGTGCATGAAGTGGGCAATAATCCTCCCATCGGTAAGCATGTTGCTGACCCGGTTAACATCTCTCTGGTTCGGATCACGGGTAGTCTCTTAAGCATGTAAAAGGTAGGTTAAGCGATCGCGATATAGCCCTCTAGCTGGTACCAGTATGAAACAATGTACATCTTCAAACATTTTTGTGTGGCTTTAAGATGCATACAGTACAGCACAATAGAGACAGATACACAGGTCTGCAGGTACTTGGGGGATTCCATTCGCCCAGAGCAAGCCGCCTACACTATGAATCGTCAAATGTCTCACCTCTGACTCGAAGCGCCGCCGGAGGGCGGAGCTATGGATCGTGACCCCACGTTAGGTTATTGTTGTCCCGGTGAATCAATTTGTGACAGTGCCCAAGTTAACCTGAGTAGTAAATGAACCTCATTTTGCCGATAGCCTCCTCTTGGCAGGGAATGATTTTTCCGGTAGACTAACGAGCAATTGTGAATCACTGTGGACCTTGAATAACTTGGTAGGCTAGTGGAAGCCAGGCGGAAGAATAAATATTACCAAGTGGTATTGTATGTATCCACCCGTTATTGTTGTATTATGGTTCAGATATCCTCACCTATCAATCATCCAATTACTGTTGCAATTCATCGGTAAAATTGTAAGACAGTGAAGTGGCGGAAACCCCAACGGTAGGCGTTAAATAGTGTCAAGCTTCCAGATCTGCAAGAGGCATTAATCATGTATGTTGTTAGGTAAAATACTAACCTAGGTAAGGACACACGCGTAATAGTGTAGTCTATGGAGCCAAGGAGCCACAGAATCGTCGGAATCACCTAGTGGCTCAGACAGAGCCTGCTTCTAGACACACTAGATAAATGGGGTTTCAACGCGTCGGATACGGGACAAAGGTCGCGAGACCTCGAGTTCTGAGGGCGCAGCATCGTAGTGTAGACGTAGTACACTATAGACCAGGAGATTCTACCAATCTTTTTTTTGTGCTTTAGTGAGCAACTACGGTATGTATCGAGTGTGTAAAATTCGATTGAAGCGGCGATTTTGTGGGTGAATATAGAATATAGTATACACGCCACTAACATTATCTACAAGAAACAAATCTACAACCACCCTGCATGAATGCTGCAGGGGTCGAAACTACTATGTACACATCACGTCCACTCCACATTTGGTTGTGTAGTGTAGGCCGGACCCGAGGTAGTGCAATAATACAGTACTGTAGTTGTATCATTTTATTGTTGTACTCGTAGTGCAGGTATTCAGAAACAAGGGTCCTGGTTTTTATCGGCTATAACCGCAAGCAGGCATGGCGTCTCTTCACCAGGACAACGGCCGGTTGAAGCCGGTATTGTTTGCCGTCTATACCGGATACGCAGTTAAGCCGAGGCGTATTTCATCATTGTTGAGAATTGGGAATGGGTTCGTTGGAAGAGTGACGACATTGTTGAGGAAAACATTCCTGTGATCAGTGACACCAGTCTAAAAGGGGAGTTAAACAGCGCGATTGGGAGTGGGTTATTGGGCGGCGAACTCTAAACATCGTCAGTGTGCAGAATTTTGTGTCTTCACGAGGTACAATACCCAACGTTGCCCAGGCAGGTACATATGTATTCTATAGTACACTGCAGAGCGCCTAGGTACCTCGACCGGAAATGGGACACTTACACAGGCACAGAGGCCAAACCCCACCATTTACCCCACTTAAGCCTGCCTGCCAAGGTGTAACCTCGGTGGGACTACGCCCCTCTATCCCTCCCCCCCAATTCTTGTTGCAATGGCCGTGGCTTGTCTAGAATTGGATTGGAACTTTCAAGCCGGTTGCACAGCATACCTACACTACCTAATCTTAGGTACCTAGGCACAGTGGGCAGTCGCCACCATACGAGCAGGTCGACGCCTTAGATAGGTTATGTACCTATTTCTAGAACAATGAGTAGGCTGCGTCTAGACTAAGGGCCTTAATACGACACTAGGTGGCAGTGAAGATGGTTGTTCGCCCGTAGTCTAGTGCCTGGTCTATTCTGTAGGTAGTGATTGTTCTCTTATCTCTGTTTTTCATTGGCCCAATCAGGCACAAGTCAATTCGCTTTACAGGCATCATCAACCAATCCTCATAGTACACTACCATAGTTCCCAAGTAGGTACTATCCCCAACACCCTAACCTGGCTGTGTAGGGATATTGTGCAGCGATACGATGTAGTGATACTATGGAGTGTACCTATCGACCTGACCTACGAGAGTACCTTAATGTTAGCTAGGTACTGTCTGTAGTGTACATAGTAGGTTTTAGGTATTCACAAAGCACATTCATACGCCCATACGCCCCCCCGACAACGGTCAGCACCATCTTTATTAAAAGGCCTCAGCTCCCCCCGCTACTCCAGACCACTCCCGCCTCTCATTCCCTCACCTTTGATTTTGTTCTAGCATCGACATCGTCGTCCTCCATCATCGATTGCGATACTTACTTACCAGACCTCCTCCGTCTGTTTTGCATCTTTGCGTGCTCCTACCAATAATACCCTAGACTTATTTTTATTTCCCATCCTTCACAATCACAAATCACAACCGCAAAAATGGTACGCCTCACTGCGGCTGGCACCCCCCACCAGGCGCCCTTCCAGCCAATTACCCCTCTTCTTACGAGACGATTTGCTAACAGAATTCCACCAGGCCGAAAGTACATTTGTGTCGTATACTGAGAACGTGAGCATCACCCTGTTGGACCATTTGCGCCATGTTTAAGGCTTTCGCCTTTGCAACATCAGAATTGAGAATGGTGTGCTGACTTGTCTTCGATGTAGCTTCTCAAGTACATGAGGCTCGACCAGAAGGGATCCGCCATGGCGGAGTACATCTGGATCGATGCTGTCGGACATGTACGGTCCAAGAGCAAAGTATGTTGAAATTTTTCTCGCCGTTATCTCTGTCGAATCGCCGACGTTTCTGTTACTCGATCGTCTTGTGTCAAACCATGGCATATCCCTCCATCTCCCCGTCACTATGGTCCAGAACGACCCGACACTATCCAGCCGAACCCGTGTCTGCGCCCCTCTAGGCTGAGCAAACCACCCCCACATCACCGCCGGCGCCATGCGAATTAATGGGGCCCTTGCGATCTATCGTGGCTACCCTTGCAACCTGCCGCCCTTTGAAAACGGTCGGGTCAGAATGGTCCGATCTCGCTTGCTTGGCATGACCCATCCCCACCCAGCCACACAAAGAGAGAGAGAGATACACTATACAATAAACCACCCGCCACACTCCACTCTTGGGAGGGTCTACCCTACAAACGGCTTGAAACAACCCGAAGAATGCGGTCATCCCCTTGTTCACTTCGTCATGGCCTAGGCGTGCATTTTGCCAAGTGGTAAAATCAGGGCGTGATCCAATACTAAACCAAAACGACAATACCCTACATTTTGACTCCGATGCCGATTTAGGAGCGCACCTCCAGCTAACAAGTTATCGTATGTAGACCATCACCAAGATTCCTGAAAATGGAGAGTTCAAGCCCGAAGATCTCCCCGTCTGGAATTTCGACGGCTCATCTACGGATCAAGCCCCGGGTGACAACTCCGATGTCTACCTCAGACCTGTTGCCGTCTTCCCCGACCCCATGCGCGGTGTTCCCAACATTCTAGTCCTTTGCGAATGCTGGAATGCCGATGGCACACCTAACAAGTACAACCACCGTTACGAGTGCGCCAAGTTGATGGAAGCCCATGCCGAACACAAGCCGTGGTTCGGTCTCGAACAAGAATACACTCTATTCGACATGGAGGACAGGCCTTACGGCTGGCCTAAGAACGGCTTCCCTGCTCCCCAGGGACCCTACTACTGCGGTGTCGGCGCTGGCCGCGTCATGTGCAGAGATATCGTTGATGCCCACTACAAGGCTTGCTTGTACGCCGGCGTCAAGATCTCGGGCACCAATGCTGAGGTCATGCCTGCTCAATGGGAGTTCCAGGTCGGCCCTTGCGAGGGTATCGAGATGGGTGACCACTTGTGGATCGCACGCTTCCTTCTCCACCGTGTCGCCGAGGAGTTCGGTGCCAAGATCTCGGTTCAGCCCAAGCCTATTCCCGGCGACTGGAACGGTGCTGGTCTGCACTCCAACTTCTCTACCAAGGAGATGCGTGTTGAAGGTGGCATGGTACGTATCATCGGACGAACAAAATAGTTTTAAGACTTGACTAACTAGTTCATAGAAACACATTGAAGCCGCGATTAAGAAGCTAGAGGCCCGTCACCAAGAACACATTGCCGTTTACGGTGAAGGTAACGAGTTACGTCTGACCGGCAGGCACGAGACGGGCGCCATCGACCAATTCAGCTTTGGCGTCGCCAACCGTGGTGCTTCAATCCGTATCCCCAGGGAGTGTGCTGCCAAGGGCTACGGTTACTTTGAGGA
The DNA here is from genome assembly GCA_037356035.1 of Xylaria sp. Z50. Classification (NCBI taxonomy): domain Eukaryota; kingdom Fungi; phylum Ascomycota; class Sordariomycetes; order Xylariales; family Xylariaceae; genus Xylaria; species Xylaria sp. Z50. The sequence continues at coordinate 122,496 of JBAWJU010000063.1, forward strand.
CCGACGACCTGCTTCTAATGCCGACCCATACCAGATCACTGGTATTATGATGTAAGCATCGCTCCTACCTACGTTTACTTCAAATAGTTACTAACGCCTTTTTGTAGGGAGACGGTCTTCGGCCCGGTCAAGGAGTAAAATGGTTATACCCTAGTAGTTAGATAATTTGCTTCTCTTGTAATCGTTGTTGCATAAACATTAGCCGGTGCGCTATGAATTGCTATGATTGTATGGATACCCAAATCAATGCTATTCGAACTCCTTCAGCGAAGGTGAACTATACGTCATCCGTATAACAATTTGGGGTTAGCAACCCAGGGTGCGGGCGGGCGCAGACCCCGCAATAGTATTCGATGAAAGACGTCGACGATCGACGCATGAAATCAAACAGAACTTGGCAATTTAAGCTCCAAGTGTCCTATTATAGTCACGATAAAACTAATACTTCTATTTCTAACTTCAGCTTGCGCTTGATTGATTTAGACAACAGCATCTCCTTAGCTATGCAAGCCCTGTATGACATTCAGCCACTAAGCCCCTACGCTCAGCGAACCCAGCCTCTCATCAGCCACAGTGTAAGAGTGTACCATTTATTTATGTTGTGAATTCGTAAGGGAGCATAAGTCTAGGGATGTAGCACAGTAGATGGTAACCCCAGAAGATTCAAATTGACTATCGAGAAAATAACATATTAAAGCTATCTATTAGGTACAGACGTGCCTGGTTTAATGGTAAATTATAAATGAATTATAAATGTATTACAAAGGGCGATTGTGCAGATATGCAAAACGCGGATTGAAACAAGTTTATCCGCGTAGGATCGACTGCAAGGGGCTGCTGTTCCTACGAGAGCTCATCACAAGAAGGACACCAGGGCTAGGCGATTGGCAAGAAGGGCTGTGACGACTGAGGTTTTATAGTCACTCGTAACCGGGCTGCTGGATAGGTACTAGGTTAGACGTGTTTATAGAGTTCGACCCATGATTATGATGATATGCAGTGCTAAAAATACACCGGTAGTTGGGCAAGGGCTCTAAAATCGGCCCAGCTATCCCAAAAAGAGCGGCGTCCGAAGAGGTGGTAAGCCGTCTAATTGGCGCTTTCTAATAAGCCAAGGGCGAAAAAGCGCGACCGGCAAATGAGAGACATTAACTGGATATGGTATTTCTCGGTATATGTGTATGCGTATGAGTATGAGTTTAAGTCGTGAGCCGCCGCCATCACTCGTAGTGTATACCAAAATAAGCTATAGACGAGGAGGAAGGCACCTAGTCCCGGGCGCTAGCCGGCGTGGTTGGAGGAAGAGACGTTTTACGAGAACGGGTTGTCGCTACCAGAAGGGTCAGTTCGCCGAGACGGCAGGCAGGGCGACGAATGAAGGCTGCCCGTTTTCTGTTTCGGGGATGAGAACCAGCCCTTGGCTTACTTAGGTAAGCCTTAGCTGCGATGCCGTGCCACCTGGGCCATTCTAAATATGCGAGTGCCGATCCCACGTCCTCGGATCCCACTGATCCTCCTCTCCTCCCCCCCAACCCAGTTGCGCGGGTATGGCTGTATACCAAGCCCAAGTTTGAGGAAGAGGTCCTTTGAAGGGTCGAGTTTGAAGCTGAACGCCGCCGCTGCTATTAAACGAGCCAGTGCGACGAACAGAGACGGCATGGAGGATGCGGAATTCTGCCTCGTCAAACAAGCAAACTCCAGGGCTTTTTGTTCAAGCCCTTCGAGCTTAGCTAGCTAAACCTGGAACTTGCCGTGCTGTGCTTTTGTTTTGCGCTGACATGTCTCTGATAGGGTGAGATTTGCTGAGCTGGGCTTGCGGGCACGTGTGATTGATTGATTTGATCCCCGCAGCCGTCTCACTCGCTCGACGACGATCGCTCTCTATCTAATGTGGGAAGGGATGTCGTCAGATATGATTAGCAGGGTTGGACTGGCTACTATAAGCTTCTTCATCCCCTGGCGCCATGTTACCTTGCGATATAGATAGAGTATAGGTAGCAAAGCAAAGCAAAGCGAAGAAAAAAATAAAAAAATAAAAGAGAAATGAAGTAAAACCCCCCCCTTTTCTTCTGATGGTTATTCTTCTGCAGTTTCGGATGCGAGTGTGGCAACGGTAGGAGAGATCATTCGTTCCCATCAACAATGTCGTACTACCCGCCCTCGACCGTGATCCCCATCTACTCGGTGTTCATGGGCGTCGCCGTCGCCCTGACTGCTCTGCGGCTCTGGGTGCGCCTCTCCTTCGCGCGCATCGCGCTCGGCGTCGACGACTACCTGCTCCTCTTCGGCCTCGCCGTCGCCATCACGTGCAACGGCATCCAGTACTATAATTCACTCAAGGGCACCGGCGGCGAGGCGATCGACCCTGCCGACATGGAGGAGAAGGTAATCATCTCGCACCAGATCGATTGGGCCAGTAAGTATACCCCAGAAGCTCCCTATCGTCCTCAAGCACTTCCATACCCTGCTTCGAAAAGCAGCGATAACTGACCTCGGCACCCCAGTGATCGTGATCGAAAAGGCCGGCTTTGGCGCCATCAAGCTGTCCATCTTGTTCTTCTACCGCCGCATCTTCGGGGTCTGGGGCAGTTTCCGCCGCGTCAACAACGCGTTGCTCTGGATCGTGCTGGCCTGGGCCGTGCTCTTCACACTCGCCGACGTGCTCATCTGCGGCGCGCACCCGGAGCTCATCTGGGGCTTCGACCAGACCATCGCGCTGCACCGCTGCGGCAACCGCGGCGCCCTGCTGCTCGCCTTCTCCGTCACCAGCGTCGCCACCGACCTCCCCGTCCTGGGCCTCCCCTTCTTCTACATCAGCCGTCTACAGATGGCCACGAGCAAGAAGTGGGCGACGAGTTTCGTGTTCTTCATCGGGGCCTTGTAAGTGCTGCCTCGTCTCTTTCTAGCTACCTCTCCTTTCCTATTCTCTCTTTGCCCGATATCTCACATCAATTAACTCCTGCACTATAGGTCCACGGGAGCCAGCGTTCTCCGTCTGATATTCTTGATTGTCTCCTATCCGGTAGGGCGTCTGAACTTCGCATACACAGCACCACCAGACAACCAGACGCCGCTGGTTCTCAAAATCTTCAACCCGACGTTCTGGGCCCTGGCTGAGCTATGGCTTGGTGTATGGGCCGCAAACCTGCCTCCCTGCGCACCACTCCTGCGCAGCATGAACTTCAACCCGTATCGCAGGCTAAGCAGCGCGTACCGGCGCATCTGGACGAAAGAGTCGTCAACGGGATCATCGTCGTCGAGACCAGCAAAGACGCCATTCTCAGACGGCACGGAAGACTATAGTGGGAGCAGTAGTGGGAAAAGGGGGTTAACGACCCAGGACTCGGTGCCTTTGGTTTCTATGCCTAGACATTCGAGGGGGCCGAGCGTAACTTCAGAGAATCCCCCCTCGTTGGACCCCATAGAGTGGTCGGGCACGGGCCGACTGTCGGGGTTTGGCCTGCTATCGTCTGTGGAATCAGGGTCTCAGCAACGCTGATGGTTGGCGGGCGGTTAGATGTCGATTTAGCGTTAGGATACGATACCCTTTGATTATTCTAGTACATTCCATTGCATCTCCCCCCTTTTACCCCTCGATGCCAGAACCAGCATGCACGAACACGCCCGACTACGAGTAGAATCGTCACTCTAGTCAGTGAACACTACACTGGAAACATCACCGCACTCATGAGAACGTCGGCCATGGCCGCCGTCCTAGGCTCCGATAAATCCACCGATCATACGATCACCCAAGATCGCGTGTGTCGTCGCGGAGGCGAGCGAAGAACCACTTGATTGGCTCGCTCACTAGCTACGGTCGTGGTATAGTAGGAGAAGTGGCGCAGACCCTTTCAACCGAGATCTCTAACCTAGGTGATTGATTCCATCCCCGGCTGCTTTGACCTTTTTTTTCAAAGGGGGGTTTTCTTTTTTGAAACCCTCGGTCATCATCATACGAGGCGCGCTTGGCCTGAGTGTTGAGGGGTTCAAGCGGGGCAACTAACGGTATTTAAGTTGCGCTCAGGCCTGCTGGTCTGCCCCTCGACCATCGCTCTTTTTAACTTCGGCGGCTTTAATATGTTGGCGGCGGTTCCAACTGTGGAAGGTACGGATGGGGTGGATATATACCCCTCACAGTGGATGCCCTGTCAATTAGACCATTCCCTCTACAACATCAATTGCAGTCCTCATTGCCTAACACAACCCTAAATCGAGGCGAGTTTTGCAGGTCCATTCGAAACATAAATCGCGAGCATCTCCAAGGATTGTAGGCACTCTACCACTGCGCCGAGGAATCTTATATTCGGGGGACGCTAAGGCGCCGTACACTTCAATGCCGCCTTGCCAATGTTAGGGTCACCATGGGTTGCAAAAGTTGGAGGTGACTAGATAATAGGGCACTTTCACTGAGCCGTTGCGATGAAGAGGAAGATTAGGCTCGTCGGACTCGAAACAGGCATCTGACGAATTTCTGAAGCCCGGCTCTCCCTAATTATGGGTGCACGAATTATTCATCAGGAGACTCAGTAGGACCTTCTCATAAGGTCTCTGCGATAAGCAATATGCCACGTCTATACACCCAAGGCCCTAAAGCCCGCACAAACACGCGCGGGACTAGGGAGACAGTTCGTCGACACTGGGGATAGTGCCAGCAGACCTCATCAAGACTAAATATTTATTCCAAAATGAAACTTGCAGTTTACACGCAATTCTTTACCGCTACGCCAGGTCGAAGCTCAGATGTCGAACGGGAGTCTAGAAAAGAAGGGGGGAAAGGAGAGATCACCCAATTTAAACCCGCCAACGAGGGAATCAGATGCTCAGCGCCTAACAACGAAGACTAAGAAAATCGACGCTCAAGGCGGTACAAATTCGGTTCTTTAATCCCTTATTTGCCTATTACTCGAGGTCAATTTTACTATATACTCTTCACGTCTAAGTTACTCCAACGTCAACCCGTCGTCCCCTCTCGAGCCATTATTTTCATATGAGCGGCCTCACCGACTCGAGATCAAGCTTCCAACCAAGTATTAGATTCTTTAACATAGATATGTTCTTTCAGACTGTAACTCGGCACTTGGAAGTCCCAAACCTCGTCGACCCATACCAGCCAAGGGTTCCCCCCTTGAAGACTTTGCTCATGCACCACCTCTATTCGTCGCTTCCGTATGTTGGCTTCGACTCGAACAATCTCATCCACCCAAGGTTTCGACATGGGTCCCCTATCAGCATAATGGTTGACCACCTTCTGCACCAGGTCCAGGTAGTCCATCTGGGTGTAAGTACCAGGGGCCATCAGCGCTCCACCCGCGAATGGATCGGTGAACATCATTTCGGGGATTGAGGTCGGATACCAATCATTCTGGACCGCGCTCCGCGTCATCGTCCGGCCCAGATTCGGGTTGGTCGAACTCGGCTCCATCGACGACTCGTACTTCACGCTCTTTCTCTCCCTCGTCATGATAGTCGGTTGGATGGGCAGGACGGCGAGCATGAGCAAGCCTACAGCCACGCGTCAGTATCACGAGCGAGGCAAAATAAAGGGACGGGGGCAACAATTTCCGTACCGACTACATGCCAATGCCAGGACTTCAAGTACCTTTGTAAGGAATTGAAATAATCCATTGAGCGAGGCCATTCGACAGCATCGGCAGATATAATCGCAGGAATAAAGCATTTGAACTCGTCTCTTTCCGCCAAAGGCTTCTTTATTTCCCGGTCGAACTTGTAAAACTGAGCCCTGTATAGTAACCGACCCCACTTCGGTTAATAGTGTGTTAGCACATAATAGATTAGCTCTAATGTCTAACTAGATACACCTACCGACGATAGTTTCCACTATGGCGCCCTGGTTAGCATGTGTATCGAATGAGCCTGAATCAAAGCTGGTGATGGTGCAGAGATCTCATATCATTCTGTATCGGTGATCAAGCATGATAGGGGAAAGGCTCGCATGTTCAGCTTACATTTTTCTGTTGTTGTTCATACCAGCCAGCACGTGCTTGAGCCCAAACTGCAGCACACGATATTAGTATCTTTTCAATGAACCAGGTGCCTCGATAGCTTTCAAGTTATTTAGATGCGAAGTAAGGAACTCCCGCATCTTGGGGGTGCTATGGTCTAGAGCAAAGAACGGCGCCCTAGAGGCATTACTTACGGGCCGCTCTCGACTTCCAATCATCAAGTAAATCCTTAATCTCCTCCGGCAATGTTCCTTGGGACATTTTATTTATAAACTCCGGGTTATTTGCTATCCCCGGTGGCGGTCTGATCGTGATGGCCGAGCCAACGCGCCATCTCGAGCGAAAATGATCGACGCTGTGGAAGAAGTTATCGCTCTTCCGAGGGATTCTCCCGTCCTCCCAGAACTCCCGGGACAGCATCTTGGCCGCCCAAAAAGCCGGCACCACGGTGACGACCTCCTCAAGCCCACGATAGAAAAACGGATGCTTTGCCGCTTTTATGCCATGGCAGCGGTTTATGAAGGGGTTTGGCCAATTTCGTTTGAAACCTACGTTTACTAATCCAGGAATTAGCGACGGCGTCGTCACCTACCATACGGGCTACTGGGTGGAGGTGTGACAAGGGGAGAGCTGTGGGCTTGAATTCGAGCGCCATTTCTCAATCCTATATGGCCTTCAGTCGCTGGGTATCTTACGAAAAAGTTTAAGTTCGCCTCCGAACAACGCGGACTCAGCTGTGACAACAAAAGTAGGTTAATAAGGCACTACTTGGAAACGCCTAAAAAAATGTCATGATGGAGTATTTCGTATCTTACTCACCAGAAGACCCCCCTTCGGCTGCTGGGCAATAATCTATAAACTACATAGCACAGTGAACGAGCAAGGTTAGCGCGTATCCTATTGTCATTTGTACCGGGTTATTGACGCCCAAGTTATTATTTTTGTGAACTTACCGGCTCAAATTTCTGTTGCCAGCCGTCTGAAAATGTTATGAGTTCGGGATGTACGTCTGTCTCGTATCGGCTGCGCTGTATGCCATGGACTGAACGCAGAATGGATAATGCGATTAGTAAAATCCCACCCAAAACCAAAGATAGATGCACTGGCCACTCGCCGCAGCCCAACAGCCGAGGAAACGAAACAAAAAAAAAGCGTCTCCTCACAGAGTTCGTGCACTATCTAAGAGAGGTTATTAGTCAGGGTAAAGAAAGTCGAGAGGAGTGTAAATATTCTCTTACAGTACCCGCAAACTGCACCGTCACTATGCAACGCTCGGCCAAAGTCAAGTCGTCTTCTATCAACTTCCTCAACGTGCCAATATCGAATACGATACATTTATATTGCGGTATGTGGAGACCGTAGAATTCACCGCAATCTGGGTCCTCGCCTGTTGTGAATCCCAATTGCTGCCTCTCCAGGAGGTGCTCTAACCGTTTTGCCCAGTCTTCGTCAGTTAGTTCCGCCCAGTCCGGGTACGGGCAGGCAGTAAACCCGTTGACCTGCGCCCATCGTCGCCGTCTAAATGGATAGGACAAGAGGACTGTGGCGCCAGGAAAGGGCTCGGGGCACGGTGTGGGCTCTATATTATTATTGTTGTTGAGTCAGCAATCTTAACGGGCCGAGAATCTCGGTCTTGGAAACATATTCAGGAATCTCTGCTTGATTTAATTTCTCCAAGCGGAAACCCATATATTTTGTTGAAACTAGAAGAACACCCCCTCTCGACTTACGATACATTGGATCCGTCCAGCGAGTAATATGCCCAAAGAGGGCGGTATGTAAACTGGGAACACAGTTAGCAGAGCCCATTTTCTCAACCGCACGAAACTGGGCTGGCCCACAATGGGTGTCTCTCCTTAATGAGCGCCTTGAAAATCCGGTTCGCTAATTCTAGGGCGATTCTAAGGTGCGCCCAGATTGTCTCGTTGTCTACGGACCAAATACCATTTATGAGAGGGTCGGGGTCAACCCAGACCGTGTCCCACCACCTGCTCTTCTTCAAGAACGAGAACCAACTATCTTCGTCGACCGGCAGGGCTTCCGTCTCGTAGATCAACCTAGGGAATTCCCGGGTCGGTTCTCCTTCGGCGGCCTTGGGTCTGACGTGCCCTCCGGGTACGAGCCCGCGCTTTGAAAACCGGAGGGAACGATGTATGGGGCCTAACATGTGCACCGGGATACTATATGTGACGAGCTTCATTTTCTCCTCGGCGAAGAAAAACCTGTCTACTCCCTCCCAGGACGGAAACATCCCCGCGTTCTCAATGTTAGGTACGTCGCCATAATACATTGGATCCAATGTTGGGCTACGAGGCGTAAAGCGTTAGTGCGTATTTATTATATATAAACCCATTCTCGCCTTAGGAATACGTCAGGGGGCATAAAGGAGCAGGCCAGGTCTATATTCCTCTATGATGCCTAGTTTTATCCTTTTAAACTGCCGGAATCTTACCCTAGAACCTACGAGTTAACGGTTGATCCTTTTTAATGTAAACAGAGTGGATTACTTAGAAAGTTTCTAAGATTGGACAGGAATAAATAAATCATCGATTTCAACATGTCCTAGGAGAACCTAATAGGGGCCGAGATGCAATACTTACGGGTAGGGGCTATGCACGAGTGCCTAAGGGGAAGTTTTTCGAAGGCGCCATCGCGAACCTCCAGCCTTGGTTTAAAACGCTTTTCCCACGGCGACGGGGGCCGCGGATCGAGATCGACGGGTGCAGAAGCAGACATGATGCGATAAACACCGCGCTATTCGTGAAACCACAGGAATAGCTTCACAAGCTTCACAGGCACCGAACAGATCAGCCGTCACCACTTTGACGTAGGTCTAGAGGCCATCATTGTTACCTGGGGCTCCACTCCAGGATTAAGAACCATTGCCTTTCGTGAAAATGAGACAAAGCAGTGTCTAAGCCGGAAACAGAGTTTCTATATAAGGGTTTGGCCGAGAGGGACAAAGACATCTCTCACCTCAAGGCTTCATTATTTAGGCCTTGGATGAGCCCTTGAATAAGAGAGTTCTAGCTAGTTGAAGTGAAACCCCCATTTTAAGAGATATGGGTTGCTGCCTTATTAGCAAGCAAGCTGTTGAATATAGACACGACGCTACTTTGAAATTACCGATGAGAGGTCTTGTTGTATAACTAAATTGGGGGAAATGAGAAAAATAAAGAAAAGACTTCGAACCTGATTATTCTTTTTTTACTTGAACCTATCTCACCTACCGCTACGTATAAATCTACTACGAGGCGCCATTCCTTATCGCGATGCATTGCCGACATCCATTATCTACCTCGCCCTGAGATGGAGAAGAGACATTGGATTGGCCCCAGCTGTTACGAGGTAGTCACATGTATATGAGTATCATTTCCTTCCTGTGGATAATTAGTTCTGTAGGCTACAATAGAGTTGTTACCTCGACCCTATATTCGTTACTACGTAACAGTGATATTACCCTTTGTACCTACCTCTTTGTGACCGGGGGTCACCCCGTAACACCAGCCACCACGAGTAGAGGGTCGCTCTAAAGAGTCTCCCAAAAGCGAAAAGTAGGCTATAAAATAATCCACACTATCTACTATATGCCTACCTAGGCGTACATAATACGAGAGCTGAAATGTTCGAGCTAGGAAGCAGGACTTTCGCTGCACAGCCACACTGTTCGAGCTAAACCTGGTCCACAAAATATGTGTGGATATGCCATGCTTCTCGAAGGTTACCTCATCTGCCTAGGTTCAGCCGCTGATGATGATATGATGAATTACCGTCCAATAAGAATGTAGCACAGAGTGAAATACCAAGCCAGGAGGTCGGTCATATTGGTGTCAGGGAGCCGATAGCCTATGGCATAAAAAAGGATTAAGCCCACTGGAGTAAACATGAGACTTGGCGATTAAGCGCTTATGACATCTTTGTTTTCTTAGGCCCGGCGTGTAGAGATAAGCTAAGCATGACTCAACGGGGCTCAGCTCAGCCACAATCACCACGAGATCGGGCTTCAGTCTCGACCGGTCTGCCCGGGATATCATCCGGTTGTCATTTTCATTACAATACCATGATGACGAGGACGGGGTTTCTCACTTCCCCATGGCTTCCGAGATCATGTAATACTACCTAGTGTAGCGTAAGTGAAAATTGATCTCTTATACTAATCGTAGTACTAATCGTAGTTTGTTTCCTTGTCATTCCTTATTTCTCGTATTTCTCTCGACTCGTTTCCTCGTTTCCTCGTTATCGTATAAATTGTGGCGGGTACCCGCAATACAGAGGACCTAGTGCACTGTAGTTAGTGTATACTAGTACTTTGATGCCTGTGACGTGACGTGACGGGATAGTTGCCGTTTGCCGAGCCCGCACGCTACAACCACAGACCCCTGCCCAACTTCGTCACGTTCGTCACCAAATAGGAAAATAGGTACCCAGCAAGACGACCATTAGCGGGGCATTGTCTTGACCAAATCACCTGAAGTCTGTCCGGCGCAAACATCCTCTCTTCCAACACAACACACCTCATCACCATTCCTTCTCCTCTCGCGCGAAGCCAGCTTTCCATCTCGGCTACCCAACCAAAATGGACTCAGAGGGTCCGCTGCGGAGGAAGGACACCACCAAGGGTCCTCCCTTGCGAATATTAAGTCTAGGTATGTACATAGAGCGCATCGTCCAGCGCCGATACACTCTATCAGGTCGTCTAGCTAATGCGAGCGTCGCGCCCGATATACAGATGGTGGAGGAGTTCGCGGTTATTCCATGCTCATCATCCTCCAAGAGTTAATGCACCGGACATACGTCGAAATCGAAGGAAAGGCCCCGCGTCGCGATCAGATTCCCAAGCCATGCGACCACTTCGACTTGATTGTCGGTACCGGCACCGGCGGCCTAATCGCCATCATGTTAGGCCGCTTACGCCTCGACTTAGAACAGTGCAAGGAATTATACGTGGAAATGACGCGCATGGTATTCGAGACGGACAAGACAATTGCTGGCATTCCCTACCGCTCTACCTTGTTCAAGGCCTCGATGCTCGAAACCGCTATCAAGGAGGCTGTGAGGATGCATACTGTCTCAGACAATGAGGGCAACGATGGCGCTTCTCCATCCGTCTCCAGCCCGCTATCCGCAATCTCGAGATCGAGTGCCAGCTCTTATCCGAGGCGACATCAGAGTAACGCTAGCACCGTCAGTTTTAGTGCCAGAAGTCCGACGACACAAGGACGGTCCGTATTCCGAGGCGGCTCAGGGGATCCGGAAGCGAGGTTATATGACTCTAGAGAGAATAGGACTAAAACGTACGTCATCTCTCGCCGTCGATACGCATACCACTTCATGCTAATATAATTATAGTGCCGTCACAGCTATATATAAAGGTACTGGCCGAGGAGGGGAACCCGCAGTTTTACGATCTTATGATTCAAGAAAGGAGCCGGCTCCTGAGTATGATTGTAAGATTTGGGAGGCCGGTCGAGCGACATCCGCTATCGGGTTGGCCTTTAAGCCGATAAAAATTGGGCAGTCCATGTTCCATGACGACGGCGCTGGAACCTTCAACCCGTCCCCTAGCGCCTTGGATGAAGCTACTGTAAATGAGTGGCCTGGTCGTGAAGTTGGTGTCTTCATCAGCATAGGAACTGGGAAGCGCCCAAAGAGTACGGATCAGAACCAACATGTTTGGTACGAAGGCTTCATGGGAGAATATGCCGATGCTAGAAGGAAATTAATTTCCAAGATCGAGGGATGCGAACTAATCCACGAACGAATGAAGAAAGAACTTTTAATGAAGAGGGGTGTCAACATCGAGAACTACTACCGTTTCAACGTTGAGGTGGGTGTTGGTGAGTTCGGAATGAACGAGTGGCATCGGCTAGGTGAGATAAGTACGAGCACAAGAAGATACTTGGGTAGGGATGCCGAACAGAGGATGGTTCAGGGATCTTCAACAAAGCTGGCCAAGATCCATCGGGCCAAACAACGTTTCGACAGGCTCGGTAGCGCGCCTGACATTATAGCGACTCCTGCCTCTGTCATGGGGTCTATCGATGCTCCATTGGCAGTTGAGCTTCCAGGCGACATGCCGTTAAATTTCCCGCCTCGTAACATACGTCCAGCGAGTCGGCAGTCCTACGATTCCGGTACGGACCATCTTCCATTGCCCAACACTCCTTCACCGCGAAGCTCCGTAGAACGCGTCAACCCTATCAAAAAACCCTCATCATCTCCTCAAGCAGCTATGCGTACCCAAAACGCACCTTCATCCCCTGCATCTTTGCCAGCGTCCCTAAATTCCCCGCATGAGGATGATCCGGATCGACTCATAGTCAATGCACCAACACCGTCTCAATATCGCCATGCCTCCGGAGCCGATAAAATTGCCATCACTAGCTCCGACGAGTATTCGCGGAGGCAACCTGTGCTACAACACCAACCTCACCGCATCGAACCACCCCCGTTGCCTCCTAAAACACCTCTACCCGATGCTTTAGGGCCAAGTAGCCGACGGCCGGCACCGTCGACTCAGGCCCCGCCCCCTTACCCCCTAGATGACGTGGGACCTCCGCCCGTTGTCAACATGGCCAGAAAACCTAATTTCAGGGGCCGGTGAAGCCCTTTCTAGGTCACTACGAGCATTGTATGCAGACTTACGACGCGTTGCTTATCGGAAACTAGCATAGAATGGACAACGGATTCCAGGCGTTCAAAGACAGGGACGCTTTTACTACGGTGTGGTGTACAAATTGGCATCCCACGACTCGGAATATTAGGACAGCACGATCAACGAGAAATGAACTGTTGCATCCCAACGGACTTGACGATAACGAAACCCGAGCTTTGGCGTCTCGAGACTTATTGTGCTATCGATAGATACCCCTTCCCTTTCTAAATATACGATTTGATGACTCACTCACTCACTCAACCTTGCCCGATTTGAACATGAATGTGCCGGGATGCCTTCCTATATGTGTGAGCGGAATTCCGATTGCAGCCAAGTGGGGCCGGCATCTATTCCCATCTTAGTATATATTGTGATTCATCGTCAAAACAACTAAACCTGAACATGAATCCTCAATCAGAGTAACACACATATAACGATCAGGAATACGTCTTATTCCTTCCCATCAAATCATCTTATCGACCAGCAAAATGACGAGCATTAGGAAAGTCGCCATCTTCGGCGTAAGTAAACACATCACTTCTTACCTTACTTATCCATCCATCCATCCAATTAGCCAACCCCGCGTGAAACTGGATCCGGTGGTGGTGGTGGCGGCGGTGGTCTCCTTTGGGGCCGCTGACCCATCAAACAAGCAAGCACACCACGTAGCAGGTGTACACTCGTGCCAAGCAAGACGCAAAGAGCTACATGCGGTCCCAAAGTGGGCAGTTGCTTCTATACCAAAAGGGATGGGGATGGGGAGATAAAAATCTTGATTCCAGGAAAAAGAAGCTGCGTTGCGTTGCGTTGCGTCTTGAACTGAGCCTATCTATTGCCAATTAATATCTCCCGCGGCCAATGGGGATTCATCTCTATTTCCGCTTAGCGGTGTGATTGATTGATTGATTAGACTACACTACGCTGCGCTACGTGGTGGTTTGATTTGGGCATTCTTGCATCCCCCACCGTATCCATTTCCATTCCCCTATCCATCGCGTATATATCCCAAACTTACCTCCCACCGCAAAATCCGCCTGCCTATTCTTTTCCCTTCTCTCGCTTTCACGGACCTAAGCTAACCCGTCTTTCCCGGAATCCCAGGCCGCCGGCAACTTCGGCGCGCCCATCACGTCGGCGCTCACGGCCGCCGGGTTCGCCGTGACCGTGATCACGCGCACGAGCTCTGCCTCCGCGTTCCCGCCGGGGTTGCCCGTCGTCCGCGTCGACGATTACGCCGATGTGGAGGCCGTTGCCGCTGGCCTCGCGGGCCAGGACGCCGTGGTGTGTGCTGTTGGGCCCGGCGCTATTGGCGCTGCGAGGGCCATGGTTGACGCTGCGGCGCGGGCTGGCGTGAAACGGTATATCAGTGAGTTCCTATCTCAGAAAGTCCTCAATTTTTAGTATTCTTCCCACCGCCAGGAGTCGTTTTTCTCCCTAGCCTTCCTGTTCCCCATTTCTTCCTCTTTTTGTCCTCCCGTCCTCCCGGTGAAAGTCAGGAGCTCTACAAACCTATGAGCATGTTCCCCGTCGGGTAACTCACCTAGCTCATCCCGTAGTGAAAACTCGCACCGCGGAGATAATGATTCAACCGTAATGCTTAATTTCAGTCGTAAGAAGCACTAACATGGCCTGTGTTTCGAGTCAATGATTTCGGCTGGGGTCTAAACCCCCGCAGTCTCCCTGAATTCAGTCCCATTGGCGAATCGCGAAAAGTCGCCTGGGACCGCGCGGAGGAGTACGCGCGGAGAGACAAAGGAAAGGAAGGCGGGTTCACCTGGACGGGCATCACGATCGGGAACCCCATCGACTGGGTGAGTGAACTTACTTCTCCCCCTCTCATTCTCCCTAGGCCCAAGCCCTGCCGCCTCTCCCATGAGGAGTTAGCCGCTATTAAGAGAGTAACACCCAACGACTTACCGTAAGCTCATCTCGCTCGGTGCACAGGCACTAGCGAAGTTCCCTCGCATGGGATTCAACATCGCCTCGCGGCGCGCAACCATCTTCGACGCCGGCACGGAGGAATTCACAGGCACGACGCTCGAGGGGATAGGGCAGGCCGTCGTCGGGGTTCTGCAGCACCCGGACTCGACGGCGAACCGGTTCGTCAAGGTGCGCTCGATCCAGACGTGTCAGAACGAGCTGCTCGCCGCCTTCCAGCGAGCGACGGCCAAAGAAGCAACAGCTACAGCTGGAGGGAAAGAAGGAGAAGGAAAGCAATGGGAGATCGAGCACTCGACGGCGCAGCAGGCGCTCGAGGAAGGACGCGGCAAGCACGCTCAGGGCCTCGGGGGCTGGGTCCTCGACCTCCTCGTATTCCAGCTGTATGCCCCGGGGGAGGCCCGCTGCATCGTAGCGTCGAGGGGCGAGGGCTCAGACGGGCCCCTTCTGGGCGTGAGGGAGGAGAGCGCCGATGAGGTTGTGGAGAAGGCGCTTAGTCGGGCTCGCTCCCAGCTAGCCACGTAAGTCGTCCGTGGGAAACACGCAACGAGCCCATCGTCTTGCGATCCGAGGAACCCAACCCCCCAAAAAGGAGAGGGAGGTTCCAGCCTTTCCAATTACTGTGTTTAGAGCAAGTTTTTTTTTAGGGGGTGAAGTAAAGTAAACAGAGGCAATAAGCGATAGTGTAAACGAAGGCGATGGGCGTTGTCTGGATCATCATCGATTCGGTTCGATCTCATTCATCATCATCGCATCAGGTTGCGAAATTGGGATGGAGATGCCGGCCCCAAAAAATCACACAACACACAGATTAAAAGAAGTGGAGGTTTGATTACTGGAAGATAATGTTCCAGCCCAGAGAAGGCAGGAGGAGGAGTATAGTTAGTATAGTGTATAGGAACAGCCGCCTATTACACCCCCCTCCCCATACCACGCCTACGCCCACTATAGGCGAATTCAGGGAGAGGGAGCGGCAAAACTCGGAAATTTCTTGGACGGGCAGGGTCCTGGGGTGTTTCGATTGCTTGCTTACTCAGGGGATGAGGTGGATATGGGATGGGGGGAATGGATGGGCCTCGTCTAACGATCTACGTACCCGGGTGGACATCCCGTACCATTATGCAGTACACAGCCAGCCACAGCCACGTACGGTACTCTACTGTACAGCACGGTACGGTACGGTACGGTACGGTACGGGACGTTGGGTGAATGTTGAACCGGGCATAGGGAAGACGAAACGCATCGCCGAAAAAAACAACAACAACGAAAAACAAAAACTACCATAAAGAAAAACGACAACAAGAAACACCAAGATAAAACAAAAAATAGAGACACATATTACCTACCGTATAGCTATCTATCATGTAGTTAAAGATAGAACATACCCATGTTCCATCAGCTCGATCCCTCAAGATATCCAACTGCCGTGTTTACTACACTACACTACAACCTACCTATCTAACCTATCTACACTATCTATCTGTACGCTACGTGTTCATCACCCCGACCTACGTGTTCGTCCGTGTGAAGGCGTATCGAGAGAGAGAAAAAGGTCCGACCCTGACCCCCTTGGCGCTCATCAATATTACTTTGTGCATACAGGACATATAGACATACATAGTATATACTAAGTACGAGGGTCTGCTGTGTCGAAGCAAGGCAAAATCCCTGAAAGCAGGCGTCCGCGCTCGCATGAGAAGGACGTAGCGAGGGGTGCTTGCTTGCTTGCTTGCTAGCTAGCTAGCTAGCTATCATGTAGCTTAGCTGTCAGTTTTGGTTTCTCGAGATGCGAGCGGCGGGAAGGAAGAAAGCTCCTTCGAACCCAAGCGAAGCGAGACCAAAAAAAAAAAAAAAAACGGGGGGCCTATGGTACCGTAGCAATGGCGTATTAGTCGAAACAGAGTATACATACATATTCGCAGGAGTGTACAGTTGTCCTAGACCTGGTAAAAGCCCTTGCAGTGTTGCAGTTTACAGCAGCAGCAGCAGCAAAAGGACCCTTGACGTAGCCTTGTCCAGGACAAGGCTCTTGTCCGGCGGGCAAGAGAGCTACACCAGTGTAGCATAGCTCGATAGATAGCTCCTGTAGCTAGGAAGTGTGGCATAGGAGCTCTCTCGCTTGTTCCTACGCTAGTCAAAGTGTCAAGGTGTATACATGTAGTGTGTGAAGTCCTATACTATAGCATTAGTATACATAAGTAGGCAGTGTGTGTGGATGGGGTATACCACGAGGATGTTATTACAGTATTTACGCGGGCGGGTATTTTTGTAATTTTGCATTTTCCCATCCAAGTCGATCAACCGAGCAATCAATCCGTCCTGCAACAACGACAACGACCGACAAACGACGCCACAGCGAAAAATCCGCGGATCCATTGGTTTCGAGACGCTATTCCCGCGTCCATCCGTTCGTTTTTGCTCGTTTACCTCGTGCCGCTCGGCCCATGTAATAATACCAGTACTAGTAATACTCGCAGAATGAACGAATGGGTGAATTGGGGGTGCCGTATTACGACATCTGATGAAAGAGAGCCTACATACATTCACCACCTACCACAGCACGGTGCTGTACAGTATAGGACAGTGCAGTATACGGCATATCGCCAGCGAGTGCGAGTCCAGAAGCACGCCTTCATTTCCACATCAGGCGAATATTCCCCGGCGGTCAGACGTTCCAAAAGGGCCGTTGTGTTTGTGCGACGCCAAGATCGTGTGTTCTTTCCCATCTGTGCAGACAGGTTAGGTAGGTAGTTCCGCCGTGCTATCAATCACTTCTATCGTCTTCATTTGCCCCCGCGTGGGCGAGACGAGACGAGACAAGACTTGACATGACATGTAGTGTGTAAGCCAGCCATCTCGTACACTACGCACGCACGCACGTACGCACGATACATCACAAATCAGAGGACAAGGAGTGTGTGTAGTGTAGTGTAGTGTTATCGATCGCTGCCGGCCGGATTGCGCCGCGCTTCGTGAAACATTTCCCACTTTCCTGCCCAAGTCGTGAACAGTGGTTGAAAGAAAGGTTGGCTCCGCCCGTAAAAACCGTAAAACCGTACACTAGCTACTACACTACTATACCTGCTGCAGCTTTCCGGTGAAACGAGCATGCACGCCGTACGACGTGCAGCAAGGTAAAACAGCCTACTGTAGCTATTCCCACCTAGTAGTTGTAGCTCTGTCTGCACTAACCCGGTGTAGATAGCGTTAAGCTCTGGGCAGTTTGTGGGGGAAGAGGGCAAAAACAACAACAATGGGCAAATACTCGAAGCAGCATCAACGACGACGACGACAGCAAATGAGGGTAATATTGCAATATTACTACATGACGGCAGATAAAAATAAGACCTACATACACACACACACACTACGGAGAAAATAACACTTGCCTACAGCACCCTACCCTCCACTACGCTAGTTTCGAAGTGGCATGGGGAAAACAGAGTAACCCAGGTTCAGTAGGAGTGGTCATGCGGTTCGTTCCGCACCTTTGACAAGTGTGTTACCCGTAAATCCCCGGCGGCCAAGCCGTTAGAGAAAAAAGCGACGACGACGATGAGCAAAAAAAAAAGACAGGACAAGAAACAGAAAAACAGACAGACAGGCATGATCCATGCCCTGCAGCAAAGCATGCGGCGCACGTCCTTGCATACATACCCTAGCGTACCATACCATAACCATACCATACCATACCCTCCCACGCCATAACCATCGCTACATATACACTACACAGTAGGAGAGATTTGTAAGAGATGTGTACACTATCGAAAAAAAAAGGGACCAAAGAGATCCCCGTCATGGCGCAAAGCAAGGCAAGGCAAGCATCATCGGGCGGGATTGCCTTGCCCAACCCAAACTAGCCTACAACAAGCTAAGCTAAGCTAGCCAGCTCCAAGCTCAACCTGGCTGGCTAGCTGGCTGGAATGATTCGCATTAGCGTCCGCTCCACCCCTTCAACTCCATGAAGCCGGGGGGCCGGGGGAGACCGGGGTCCATCCTCTGCCCCTCGATACATACTATAGTAAGGCAAAAAAAAAAAAACAAGGGGTAAAGTGGACGTATTGTATTGTGAGGTGGCATTGGATTGTCCTGTACATGAGAAAGTGGACTAATATGCTACTATAGTATGTAGAAGCGCTCTGCATAGCAAATTCTCGAATTACCACTACGACGTCTGGGCGTCCTTTTTCATACTACCACTACACTATACAGTGGCACGTAGTAGTATGTATGGACTATGTAACCTGGATGTATAGTGTAGTTCTCGAGTATTACCGTATTGAGGGCCCGGTCTGGCCTGCGCCTGGGGTCCCCATCTGCCTTAGCGCACGCGCAACGCATAATTCTCAAACATGAGCAAATCAGGGAACCGAGGAAAATAAAAGTCAATAATAAAAAAAAAAAACCGCGCGCGCAGGAAAATAATACGTGGCTGAAATGTCATGGAGAGAGATGATACACTATACATACTACCTGTCTGTAACTGTCTGTTCCAGCCATGCGCCAAGTTGGCTGTCTATGTGGCTAATTAGCCCCAGATAAATAATCCCTCCCCTCCCTATATCATTACACTACCTATAGGCCAAAAGGCTTATGCCACTACGCTATTGGACAGCCCTCAGATCTTATAGCCCGTCAATCTACTGCAGGCGACTCCAGTGGCTCTTCTGGTGGCGTCGCATATGCCCCTTTTGGGTATGTCGATCCGTCGGCCTTGTCTGGACCTGAATGTCCATTGGCGCCCCCATTGGTGGCAGCTTCTCCAGCGGCATCTCCATTGGCAACGTCGGCACCGTTGCCATCGCTGGCACCGTTGGCAGCGTTCGCATCTGCCGCACCCTCAGCTCGGTTCTTAGCGTCGCTGCTCTCCTTAGCGTTCTCCGTAGCTTTCTCCTTGTCCTCAGGCTTGTCCTCGGGTGGCGGTGGTTTCGGTTTGGTGATCCGCATCTCTACCCGAATCAGCTCGATCTCGAGCACGGGCGTCCCCTCTGGTAGCTTGGATTTCAGGTGGTCTTCGTCGACGTCGAAGTACAGGGACCAGAAGTCGCCCTCCTTGACGGCCAAGAATCCTTCCCAGCCACCAAATGTCAATCTGCGATCTTGACGGGAGCAATCCCAGGGGATGGGGAAGTTGTCATCCGCCCAGGTGCGGTTACCGAATTTCAACTCGTAGCTCCATCGGTCCACATAAATCCAGTTCATGATAGGCGGCTCGTCGCATATCGTGGAAACGAGTCCAGATGCGCTCGAGTCTGGGTAAGCCAGATAGTAACCTGCAAAGGGATGCCCAAACTCGCCCGCCCAGTGGGTCCCCGTATCGATGTATAGCTAAATTCAATGTGTTAATACGGCGCTGTCTATGTCTCGGCTAAGGGGGGGCAGGATGGGGAAAGGGGGAATGGGGGAAGAGGGAATGTCGGGAGATACGCACTTTGTCGCCCGAGAGCACAACTCGCCTACCCTCCAGGATGGAGCTATATTGGCATGACTTGAGGCAACGGACGATCAGGTTGTTCTTACGACTCCTGTGCTCCTTTCGTCTCGCGTCGGACTGAATATGCTTGATCGCTTCCGACGCGCCAAAGACGGTCGCGAAAGCGACCAGGAATGTAAGCTCATTGCTCATCTTGTCGTTGCTCTGTGTCCTTCGGTGTTCTCTGCGATGTCTCGTAGAATTAGGCTTTCGTCAAACCGGTGCAGAGAAAAAAAGACATGTAATGCAAGGTTTCCAATGGTGAGCTCGCTATGTGCTTATGGATGATCCAGGGGTATGACAAGATAGCGTGCTGCGTGTCGGAAGCATCTGCCCGTCTATTCGGTGCCACAACCTGGGAGCTCGATCGATGTCGTTCGATCCCAACTTCTTGGTACTAACTAAAATTAACAATCACTGGAAAAAGGAAATGTGAAGGATTTGAGCTAGCATGGAAGCGCTGCGTTAGCTGCACGAACCTCCAACTTCATGCCGGCTAAGCATCGCTGCTTCTATACCCCCCCTATAATATACGTGCGTATGTACCGTATGTGTGCGGCTGATGAGAGACAAGGATCGGCCCTGTAATCGGGAAGGGGGGGGGGGGGGGGGGGGGGGGGGGGGGGGGGGGGGCCCGGACACTGTCAACAAGCAGGTCGATCTCGCATGGAGCGCGGCAGAGAGAACGGGCGTATCATCCGTGGTATCCGTAATCATCCCCGTCCCCCATGATGCCGC
The DNA here is from genome assembly GCA_037356035.1 of Xylaria sp. Z50. Classification (NCBI taxonomy): domain Eukaryota; kingdom Fungi; phylum Ascomycota; class Sordariomycetes; order Xylariales; family Xylariaceae; genus Xylaria; species Xylaria sp. Z50. Next base: position 143,263 of record JBAWJU010000063.1, read on the forward strand.
GTTATTGGCCGTGGTTCTAATTGACAACGAAGCATAATCTAGACGAGGATCGGCCCTGTATCTCGGGACGGCAACGTGTCACTTGTACGGAACCGTCCGATTCAGCGACTACATGGCATGCTTTCGATCGTACGATCAAGATCCTAATCTGGCAAGGCCTACCAAATGAGCGACTTGGAGTGAGGAAGCATCGGCACTATGGCTCGTCAGTAAGAGTTCACACTGAGGCTTGACGACACTTGCCCTGCAGCGTCAACGCGTCAGAGTCGACTGCGAGATACACAATGGGGACCGAGAGCAGAAGACTTAGGCCTGGTCCGGCCACGAGCTCGGACGCCCAGTTTGGGCATATTAGAATGAGGGTCGAGGTGTATAAAGGGGAGGGACGGCAACCTCAATCATGAGTTTTGTTTCCTCATCATCAGACACCACGGATTCCTATCCAGCAACGCCTCAGCCGCAATCACCTCAATCACCTCGATCTTCCGGTAAGAAAAGACTTTCTCGCCCTCCCACCCCGCCTCGAACTTCCTCCCGCCACGCAAACTGTGTGATACCAGACTTGCCCAACAAGCTTTTGCCAACACGAACTTTGAAGCGTAAAAAAAAGCGTTCTTCGCTCCGACTCGTCGAATTTTCCACAGATTCACCACCACCACCAACATTCATAATGGCTTCTCCGTAAGTTGCTTCGTCCGCCTCCATTGGCTCCTGGCCAAAAGGCCCGAGGCATATCCATTAACCCACATTTATCCACCAGCGTCAAGACCGCTCCCCCCACCGCTTTGGACCGCAACTTCGGCTCCGACTCTTCTCTCGCCCCCAGCCTACCTCTACCCGGTCTCTCCGGCAAGGCTAACTCCTCCACTGGTAAGTCAACAACGACTTTCCCGTCCCCTATTAACATTGCGATATCAATGCCGCATCCATTCATCACTGCACATGGTGCATCTCTTCCCAATCTCTCTCCACTTCCTGCCCTTGATGGGCTTGTCACACCCTAAATCATGATCTTACCACCCTTCGAGTAGCACAATATCTGCTGCCTACCCCTCACCTCTTTCCGCTTGAGAATCGGATATGAGACCAGGGCGCTTGCCAGACTGCTTGATTAACTGACGGCTAACGGAAGGCGGCGGCAAACAGGCAACCTCCTCAAGGGACCCATCGACGACGACGGAAAGCTCAAGAGCGCCGCGCTCCTGGTTGGCATCAAGCTTGACCTCGAGGCCGAAGTCCACCTCACAGCCCGCGTCCGTGGTGACATCGTCGTGGGATTGTACTAGATATGGGTACCACCAGCAGCCCGGCGTCCCCGCCGCACACGACGACAACAACAACGACGACGCCCTCATAACGGGGCTCTTCTTCCTTGGAGGTTCAAAATCTGACAACGGGAGTGAGTTTGAGTTTGGTAATATCCGGGTGCGCTTGCAGACGAGCACCCAGGGTTTCGTGCTAGGGGCAGGACGTGAATCGGTTTCTATTCTGCGGATTACACTGCGCTTCACACTGGATTTCAAGGACACGGAGGATTTCGGTTTGGATTTGGAAAATGAGAGCACAAAAAAAACGGATAAGAACGCAACGAAGGGGAAAGGGGGTACGAATAACGGACTCGGGTTGGGCATGAAGAATGCTGCACGGAAGTCGGGGGATCAGGAGGGGGAACACTCACTTTCTCTATCGTTGACCATGACGATGACTATCATGGCCGTCAATACTAGCTCTACGCTCTCCTAAACTTTCTGCGCCTCTATCTGCTTGTGCATGTTTAAATATGTTTCGGAAGCTCCAACGGTGCTCCTAGCCTTTCCAAGGTGCATGAAAATCGATTAACTCCGATTATGCCGCGAGTATTCGTTCCCAAGCTGACAGCCGGTTTGTCCCGCATTTACTGATTTCATTATTGGTGAACGTAAAGTGTAGTCTCTCCATCGATGTCTCCTAATAACTTAAACCATTCGGGTTCATGTTGCTGACACCACCTAACCCCCGTCATTCATAGACTGCATGAACTAAAATCACAAACCTTTTCCCTGTTGTGTTCCCATAAGGGCTATCAAGCCAGGGGGTATCAAAGTTGGCCAACTCCCAGAAGGATTTTAAACATAGACCTCCGCAGATGCACAGCAGTATTCCAAAACGTATAACATCACCCAAAAATTATTCTAATTTGAGCTTGATGAACTCAACCCACATGTCGATATTCTCGCAATCCTCGAGTTTCTGGGCAAATTGTTTCCTCGTGAGAAGCTTACCCTTCCCTTTAGACGGAGGAACTTCGCTCTCAAGTTCTGAAAAGATATTATCAGATACGATGTGAACCTTTCCATCGAGCTGAATTTCAAGATTGATCATCGCCGTAGTTTGTCTGAAAGGAAACACCAATTGGAGTCGCGGAATCGGGTGCGCGGATAACACTATGTCGACCTTGAGGTGTTCAGGAGAAATTTCATCCCTTTTTTCAGACATGAAATCCGCAAAGTCCTGATCTGTCGTGCGTATACTCGATGTACCCCCATTTGAGGTCTTCGGCTCGGGAAGAAGGGGTCTTCCGTCTCGTGGCTTAAAGCTATTCGCAAGTAAGAGAGACAAGAATGCGTACTGTCGTAGTAGGGGGAGCATTGCAATCAAATCTTTTGGGTGGGAGATCGATACATGGGTTACGACTTGGCCATATACTGGCTTATCGACTAACAACGTATTCCTGTGGGCTCTAAGGATGGGCTTTTCTGAGAGTTTGTTGACATCAGTCCAGACAGGTACTGTTTGCGTGAATGCCATGACCCTGGGCTCGCTCGGATCATAATTCGCACCCTCCGTCACGGGAAACAGGAGGTTGTCGAATGTACTGCTAGAGAGTGGTACGTTAAACGTGGATATCTTATAAATCTCCATCGCAACCCCATGCGTGACAACAACCGGAGGATCAAACGTTGCCATGAAGACAACATCAGCAGGCTTGGGTGCCGAAAGCGTAGCAGTAGACTCTAGCCCACCTTCTGATTTGGTCTCCTCGGTGGGCGGGAGTAACGTGTTAGGTGGTTCTAACCAGTCCAAAATTGGTCCCGTGGCGGACATGACCTCCTCATCTATCGGATTCGTCTTCACAATGTTGGGTCCAATCCATTTGTCGGAAACACGTACTGGAGTGTAGACCATACTATTCGCAGGCGCGCAGTCAATAAGAACGCCCCATGCCTTGCCTTTTTCGCCTTCCACCGTCGTTGACTTGAAACTATGGTTTTGCTTCCAATATTCGAGGGTAAGACCAATGCGGCCCCTTGTATGCATAAGTGGACAACCATGCCGACTGCAAAGGGCAATAACCCGGAGATTTTCTTCGGACTTGTGGCTCAAGGTCGGGTCCTCACGTAACTTTTCGACATCCCACCTATGTAGCTTCTCCAAACTCTCCCATACACCTGCAACGGCTTCATGACAATTGAGACCCGGAGTGACGCTCAATCTATCCAGTGTTGCCAAACGATCGAGGTTAGCCCTAAACTTGGATAATTTCTTGGTAAGCTGGCTATCGCCAGGTCCGAGCGCCAAATCTTTAAAAAGTATTGCCGATGCTTTTTCGACGTGCTTGTCGAGACTCGGTGAGGGTTCGCTAAAGCTTAATGAGGCATGGTAGACAACGTGATTTTTGATACTGACTTCAATAGCCATGGTACGACCTGCTATTATTAGGACCTTGTCGTTTTCGGAGCCAGTGCCGGCAGTCTCCCAGAGACATTCGAATCCAAGCTGAACTGCCAGCCTCTCAAGCCCATCGTTGCTAACTCGGCCGGTGTCGAATGCCTATATACCACATGAGCTTAGACAAGCAGAGGAATATTTAGACATGACCTACCCAGAGAGCTGCAATTACGGCGTCCATTCGCTTTTTCCTATCATCCTCATCAGACCGGTTCCCACTCCCCACCAAACCCCCAACACTAATAGAATCAAGGTTAATATCGAGACCCAGGCCGCCGAGAGCGGCAGCAGCAGAGGGACTGTCGAAGTTGAGAGGAGGGTTGCCAGGTTGACTAGACATGATGCCAGACGGGAGCCCGCCCGTGGCAGGAGACTTCTTGAGCTGCTGCGGCGAAGAGCGAGGACCATGAGGGGACAGGGCAGCAGCGGCTTGTGTAGTCGAAAAGGGTGTCGATGCTTGAGGTGTCGGGGCGGTGGTAGGATGCTGGGACGGAGTGCGGCCCTGCTGAGAGGGACCATGTCGCATCGGGGTCGACATGTTGGGCGGGCGAAGGAATGCTTCGTGTGAGATTCAAAATGATTTGCCTACGTAAACGCCGTGGGCCGATCTCGCAATTTTGGGAGGGCGTGTATGTAAGAATAGAAGAATGTAATCCAACACGCGCTCACGACAAAAAGATGCGAAACAGGGATGCCGATCTGTAGAGAATCATTTTAATGAGCCAGATAATTGAGAATCCCTTTCAGCTGTCAAGACAAAGATAGAATAGGCAGCGTGTTAAGTCGACAGTTCTAGGGATACAAACGTTGCGAGGAGAAAGTGCCCGGGTATGATGTTGGTGCTGATGCTGGTGTCGATGCTGGTGCATTTGGCCGATGGAATCTTGAGAGGGAAAGTTGATGCCTGTTAATCAAATCTAGGCATCCACAGTTGAAGCTTGGAAGCTTGACGCGGGCCAAAACGCGCCAAGGGAGATACATTCTATATACATTAGGGTACCTGCTTAAATAGGGAGGGGCACGAACAACCTTGGAAGTTCCCACGTACTTCCCAAGTATAGTAGTAGCGCATTACAGCGTAGCATTGTAGCTATCTCTCCACCACCCAATAGGCATCTGATAGGTCCGCTATACAGATCTACCCCACCTATAGGGAATGGAAAGGCGATCGGGCCACGCCACCCAACATCTTCAGTTCATCAACCTTGAAAGGACTCTCGGCATCTTTGATGACCGGAGGTATTACAATCAAGCCTCTACAGAGGAGAACAATCACATCTACAGCCAATGAACAAACCCCCTTTCTATGTCATCTAATGAGCAAGTTAATAGCTAATCAATTCTATGGCCGGTATCCATCTTCCATCAAACTATGAGGAATACTCTCTCCTCCATACTCCTTTGCAATGACTATTCACTTCACCTATGCCTCCCCTAAACCTGAACGCCCCTAGTCTTTCCCGCCTTCTAACGTCTAGACAGACACCTATTCAGTAGTTATCATTACGCTTGTTTCCAGTGCTTGCAGAATCGGGCAACAAGAATCATGACTAACCACTATCCTTTCCCTTCCCCTCTCTGGTCATATACGTATAACGCATACTGAGGGGGAGGCGGAGAAAAAGACAAAATATATAAATTCGAAAAAAAAAAAAACACAAAGTCTTTGTCAGGGCCGGCCAGATTAGCAACTATCTCGAGACAAAAGTTCAGCACGGCCATAATGCCCTAGTACTATATGTATGCTGGCAAGGAGAAATTTGCTGTCGCTCTAATCGCTGTGGAAAGAAAGTGAAAAGGCCAAGCCTTCGTCGTCGTCGCCGTGCCCAGTCTTCTCTCGTCTTCTCTCGGTGTTCAGTCGGGCCTCGAGCCTCCAGTCTCTCTTCTCTCCTCCTTTCTCTGTCGTTTCTGAGAGCCTGCAAGCTGAGTCCGGAGAGTTAACAAAGTATTTTCTGTCCCGCGCCACCACCGCATTGCTGTCCTAGGCGCTGACGATCGGCGCGGCGCGACTGTCGCTGTTTACAGCTTATTGCATAGTTTGGATCCGTCGCTCGGAGATGCTCGAGATATTCTTCGTATTCTTGTTGCCGCACAGCTTGTAATCCATCTCCGGGGCGGAATGGACGATCCGGCTTCGACACAGGCTTAGGGCCAAACATAGTCTTGACCCAGAGGGATGTCCCTGTAGCCGGTTGAGTCGGCACGAGAGCACCGTTGCCCGCAAACGGGACCATCGCCTGCGTGGCATTGCACGGATTGATAACACCAGTCGGCATTCCATTTGGAGGCAATCCCGGAACAGGCTGAGGCAACACACAATTGCCCATGGCCGGCATGGGGTTCGGGTGTGTTCCTCCTACTCCTACTCCCATGGCGAAGCCAGGCTGCGGTTGATGGTATGGAAGGGGATGGGCAACTTGATATCCCGTCGGCCCCTGAACGTGCCTGTTCATCGCAGGATGGTGAACACCTCCGCCAGGAACCACATGAGGATAACCCGTAGCTCCATAAGGTCCTTTGTTCGTCTTATATTCCTTGGGCAATCTCTGGCGTGCGAATTTCGCTTGCTTGGCTTCCTCTTGTCGTGCTATCTGAGCCTCTAATTCCGCCACGCGTGTCTCCAGCAACCGAATTGGATCCGTGGGTCCGGTGGAGGCCTTCTCAGAAGTCTGAACCGGATGTGGAGGTGCGATAGGACTGGAGACGGCCGGATCATGTCCATTGACAACCGATGACTGTTTCTCCTGCGCGGGGCAACGAAATTCAATAGCTTCCGGGTTCAACGTCGAAGATCTCTTTCGGCCTATAGAAGACACACCACTAATACCCGAGTCTCCCGATGGGCTGTGGGGGGCACCGTTGATAATTCCCACGGTCTCTTTCATGTAATCGGGGCGATACTGATCATCCTTGTCGTTGACGGTGAACGCGCGTATGCGTGGAGCGCACAGTTTATTGAGCTTTCCAAGCAGATCATTGAATTGAGTGTCGTTGACACTCTCCGTACCAAACCCTTGGCGATTGTTGTCTACGCCACCGCAAAGGGCCATTGCCCTCCGTCTTTCTTCCAACCGTTCCTTATACTGCTTCCTGATATACGCCGGGGGCAATCCTGCAGACTGAGGCTCTACAAGCGTCGATAGCTGGTTCCGAATCGTCTCTTCAACGTCATTCAGTGCAGTCTCGAATCTCTTGTCACCCTTGACCGCCCGGATCTCAGCATAGGGGAACTCGACAGATTCCCAGCCCGAGGCGGGATCAGCCAAGGAGACGATAGTGATGGAACTGGATTCGCGCAGGCGCCCACGCTGTTGTTCGTCCCAGTTGAGGATCTTCTCGTAGCCTGCACGCTTAGTGGGCGCCATTTCATCGAGACGGACAACAGATCTGACGGAAGGTTGAAATATGCTAGGGTTGTACTTGGCGGAGCGCTCTTCAGTTTCTATCTCGGCAGTAGAAAACTCCGTCTTAGTAGCAGGCGCCGAAAGACAGGGATCGAGGCTAATACTCTCAAGCCTTGTGAACGGGATGAGTTCGGGCCTTACATCTTCAGGTCTTCTGCATCGATATGCCGCCCGCTTAAGGCCATGATCATAGTCGATAACTTCAAACTCATCCTCATGACGATGTCTAGCCTTGACATCCTCGAGAAACTTGCATTTCTCCGGAGGCGCTGTCCACAGAGTCTCCATCTTGCCTGGCGAATCCTCCTCCATAGGATTCCGATGGTTTCGCCAGTTTCTATTCATCATTGCTTCTGACAGTCTCGGGGAATCGGCATTGCTAGGTTTACGAGACAGTCTAGTGTTGGCGGCGATGCAGGCGTTTTCAGCATTATAGGTATCCCGAGCTAATTTCGTGTCGATAGTAAGGCTCTTCAAGACACCCCTGCCCCGAGGTTCCTTCTTACCCTCACGACCACCCGGTACGGGTAGCTCAGCCTTCGAGCTCCCTTTGATAGAGATGCTCGTGTTATCGGCCTTAGAAGAGTCGTGGGTGGCTTTAGGTTCCATAGTGAGGCCCTTGAAAGTGGACTTGGCCCTAGCCCGAAAGCTTTTCTTATGGGACAACATGGTAAGTTCTTCGGTTGAGATCCCCTTGAGTTGCTTATTCGTTTTCATAGGACGTTCTTAAGGTTTCTGCCTTGGAGGGCGGACATATTAGTACTAGGACGGCATCATACAGATCTTCCTATCACACCATAGATGACGGTTCCTCTCGATAAACATATGGTACAAAAGGAAAAGAGAGCAAAAGAGAAAGAGTATTACAAGGTCAAGAGTGGAAACCAGTCCACCAAACGCAATGTAAGTTTAGCCGGCAAATGATGTTCTGTTTTCCATATTAGTACACACTGTCCGGTGTTGGTTCAAGCAGACCTACTGGCTCTTCCAAGTCTTCGTAGTGGGCGTTGCGAGAAGTGCAAGCTCAGGTTGCTCAAGGAGGACTCGGGCAACAATTGACAGAGAGACTTGGAGTATAGAAGAGGAGAAGAGATGGGATGTTCAACTCGAGAGCAAGGTCGAGGGTGATAGGTCAGGAGGGGGGGCAATGGGTCGCTTTACAGCAAACCGTTGTTTGCTCTCTCGGGGCGAGGGGGGGATGGGGAAAGATATTGTAAGTCTGCGAGGTTGAGGACAATACCAAGCGGAACCAAAAGGACGCGATCCAAAAGTCTCGATTGTGCCGAAGAACAGTATCGAGTAGATCCAATGATGACGGGGCAATGGAGAGAATATGTATAGTGACTAGGATGGCGTGCTTAGATACGGGCTGGTGGTTCAGAGGTATGGGGATAGGGTATGGACAAGGCAGTGTGCTAAGGTTTGGAAGGACTGCTCGCCACAAGGAAGGATGAATGGGGTTGTTGATCAAGGTTCTCGCAGTGTGCTCTGGGAGTTGCCTCTCACGACGATATACCACAGACTAGAAAGTACGTCTCCGTACAGGGAACTTACGCTTCAACGCTCGGAATAAGTCTTTGTAAGTTGTAGTATGTTGATCACTTGAAGAGAATAAAAAAGAAGAGAGGAGAGAAAATAAAACAGAGTCTGAGAAAAGAAGAGGCGGGTTTGATCAAGTGGTGACTAAGTGGAGGACTTAGGGTTTTCCTTGGGCTAACAGCAGCGACCTGCGCGATGTGTGAGGAGGGTTGGTTCGTATGTCACAGTTGCAGGTGGATGGATGTTTGCACATCCTCGAGCTAGCAACAAGGCCCGAGGTCTGAGCTTCTATTGTTGTAGCTACATCGTCAAATACCGTTTCTGCAATAAGTACACCATCCCCGCACCATCTATCTAGCTCTGTTGTCATCCATTGTGGAAAGACCATGATTCCCCCCCGTCTAGTATTGTGCACTTCTGCCCCAACAAAAAAATCGTAGACACCCAATAGATTCCTTCTATATAATCAATCCACTTTCTAAATGAAGACGGAGATATTAGTCTACGTAGGTTAACTGGTGAAATTCGGCGCACAAGTGGTCGGTCGTCTTTCTCAGGGTTTCATGCATATCAAAGGCGGCGAGACATGTGCCTCGGAAGCTGCACCATCGCCGTAGGTATGGTAGTACAAAATGCACGACAATAATGGTGTGCCATCAAAATTGGATTCCGGGATCAAGTTCTGCATTCAAAGCAAGCACAGGCCTAGGGGCCAAAAAGCCATTGTTGTTTTGGACCATCGGCGTTAGAGGCGACAGGTGACAGGTGAAAAGGAAAGGAGGCAAAAGAGGGAACGAATAGAGATGGAGCAGGCTGCCACCAAGGTTTCAAGATATTGGGTCAACTTCAACAATGCCATGCAAGATTAAGTACCAATGACTATGTGCTTTAATTCACCTGTTGTGTTTGCTTCCTACATCTTTAGTACGCAGATACACATACTTAAGTATATAAATGGAACACTCCTAAAAAAATCATGTGACATAGCTCACCGGGCTGGGGTACATTAGGTATGTCATTCGACTTTGCTCGAAGAAACTGCTCCTGAGGTAGGAGAGACCGAGAACTGTACCTGCCTTATCCTCTGCTCCTGGAGCTGGGCCATTAATTGTACCCAAGTACCTAAATCCACCAAGACCGAGTGACTAATTGCACATCTCTTTCATCCTAGAACATTTGACTAGTGCCCGATCTCTCTCCATCTGCCTTTACTAAATCAACACACATGAATCAAGGCCTATGGCTACCTATACTACGAGGCTTCTTCTTTCAATTCTGCTCAAATCTGGGTGTCTGAGTCTACTATCACCGTCAACTTTGGCGTTGTTTCTAGGACTCCACATGAGAGCTCTGATTCACCCTTGCTTGCACCATGCCACAGCTTATTATTAGAGTGTGAATTTCGCTTCTCGACAGGGTGCTGCAACATGTGCTGCCAATATACTTATGTGGGCACTCGCACTAGCTTTGGCAAAAACAGTATAATATTAATCATACTGGGAAGAATAAAATAAGAACCATATATACAAATCAAGGCTCCTTGGCTTCCATATAGATACAATACTCCCTTTAAAACCCCATCCAGACATTATTTATATACAGAGTGTCTGTCCCTTCTTCAACTTTATTTATATCAGCATCAGCCTCCGCATATGAGCAATCTGTGCCCGGACGATCGATTTCGCCCGCTCCTTGGCAGACATGAAGTCATGCCGATCGAAGCAGCTCGGTGAAGCTGTCCGTGTCACCGCAATCCGTTTACCATATACCGCCTCCTCCCACATCTCCCTAACCTGCTGTTCCTCGTCGTAGTTGTCTCTCCATACCCAGGCCACGAATATATCCTTCGTCTGTTCCCATGTCTTTAGGTTGAGGGCGTGGCTTACGAGCCTAATCTTTTCGTGACATACCTCCCTCCACTCGTCGATCTGATGTACTTCCAGGGGCGTACTCGGCCGAGCCGTTGCTACTGCACAAGTGACCATCAGGATGCCCCAGAACCAGACCTGTCGAGGGAACTTGCCCTGTCTCATTGCCTCCTCCTCGCGCGTGAGGTCCGACAGCATCCATTCCACAAGCCAGTTAAGCATGAATGGGTCCACCACATCCGTCCCCAGCATGGCGAACACACATAGATAACAGCTCATCAATCGTGCTCGGCTAATTGCGTTCGTCGACAGCGTCGTCGGTTTGATCTCCAGGACCCCGGACCCCGACGTGGCCTCCTCTAGGGCTTCGTTAACCGTCTTGTCGCTGAAATCCATCTCTTTATCAACCATGCGGCGAAATCTATCGGGTATGACTCGGAATGTGCACATGCCGAGAGACTCTGGATTTTCGATGCCTTTCGTAGCGTCTGTGAGCTCGCGTAGTGTAAGTCTTCCTGTGCCCCTTGATGTTCTATTGTCCGCGTCGTCAGCACTTGTATCGTGGAACCGGATAAGGCATAAGACTCACAATATTACTAGACTTTGGAAGATATTGCCGTCGGTAAGCATTTCGTCATCTTGCATTTCTAGAATCTGCGAAAGTCCGGTCATATGGGCTTTCGCTGTGTCTCGGCATCCTAACGCGCTCTGCAAACTCGTTAGCCAACTACTACTTCGAATCCGTGGGGACAACAAGGCATATTTGCCCTGGGCCATTCTGCAACACCTACCTCCGCTAAGGCCAGTGCAGCTATGCTCGCTATCGTGCAGTCTGTTGCGGCCATCCCCGGGTTCTGTAGTTGTTCATTGACGAACTTGATCGCCTCGAGTTTGTGGTGAAGGAAGGATTTTTTGATTCGGTCCATGGAACCCGTGTCCCATGTGAACTTGATTGCTGTCATGAGTAAGGCGACATGTAGACAAGCAGGACTCGATAATGCTCGACGGATACTGCGACGTTGGTTGTCAGCCGTCTAGCTTGCGTTACCAGTCGTAGCAACACCCAACGTACATAAAAGACTCTGGCTGTAATAGGGAATCCTTCGAGACAACGCTTCGATATCGCGTGACTAAGTGGAAAGTTAGTATGCCTCTATACCCTAACCGATCTGCAACCGGGGAGCCAATCCAGGGCCATGTGGCTTACATATGTCGAATAAGAATCGCGATTCGTCTGCCATCTCTACTGGGTAACCCACAAACATATGATTCGGCACCGTGGTCCTCAGTGTACTTGTCCCTGCATGCCATTGTGCATCCTCACTTTGGCCAACGGTGCAGGGAGCACATGATTTTGGTTTGGCTTTGGTATCTGTGTAACCGCACTCGCCGCCTTTGACAAGACAATTCGTACTACAGTCAGGTTAGCCCAGTCACTCTATCAAGCGTTCACCCGTCGGCTTCATTTTTTGCTTTTGCGTGGAGAGCCGAAGATCGAAAAAGACAAAAAGCCCCGCCGAGTGACTACAAATGAAAGATCTGCAGCCCTACATTCGACGGAAGCTCCAGTGGCGCGTCCCGACCCAGGTGTTGAATTCTCCAATAAATTGCGACGGTGAGGGGATGGAAGTAGACTGTGCCTACCATAACGGTTTCCTCTCGTCACAGCGGATATGCTTCATCTTACAGGTGGTGCAGCCATTTCGAGACCTACTGTGATAGCGACGCACTCGCAGTTCGGGTTTTGGTGCGGGCATCTTGCTTGTGTCCGGGAGAGGAGACGCTTGAATTCGAAATCCACTTCTTTCAGAATCATGCCAACCACGATTCGATGCCCGAGTGTGGTCTGTACCGCCCTCTTAAGCAAATCGATAACAGGAGTCAGCCTTAGCGAACCTGCTGTGTCAGCTCGGTTACCTAGCGTGCCTGGAACGTGCGACGTTGTACAATTACGTGCCTGGACGAGCAGAGTGCCGAAGAGTACCGAGGAGCCAAGGGGAATGGGCTTGAAAGGTGCGACCAGGATGCAAATGAAAGCTTATTCCACGACGCCAATAATAAACCTCCCGCCTCGTCCTGTCATAGCTGAGTGATCTTCAAATGGCTTGATGGAATTAAGGTGAGGCGAGGTTAAATGGTGGGTTTGGGTACAGGGATAAATTATGCAGGTGTCGTCTAGAAAGTTCCCCTGGTCGCGGGCTGCCCTACCTCTTATATTTGTTCGTCCCCCTTCATCTAGGAGCCTACTGCCTTGGCATCGTTGTTATTACCTACTACTGCGTGAGTAACCTCACAACGGTTATTCCACTAGGCCAAACTAGACTCAACATCGTCCACCAAACCCGCTTCCTACGTCAACTTATTAGTAGGTGTGTGCGACTCGGATTTCTCATGCCACGACTATATTAGGACTTTCGCAACCCCTTCCTCGTTCAACACACACCTTTACAAGCTCAATAATTCCAACCGACTGACCGACCAACCGACCAGCCGACGACCGACCCACCAGACTCAGTACAGTACAAATGCGGCGGATTGAGAGGGTGTGCTGGGTGAACAGACAAGGCCCCTCGGTCCCACCCCGAGACCACGCGAAAATTTAAGCTTGATAACGTTAAGCTTGAATTGATCTAGCGAATAGGATCTTGGCGGATGCAACATTGCGGGCGAGGGAAACGGTTGCTGACCCAAGTGACTCCCGGTCACTAACCTGGTCGGATATCTAATGATGACAATTACTACAGACAAGCTCGCCAGAGCTCCGGGTTGCTCGCGTGTGTGGGATGGCAGAGTCCGCGTTTCGGTAAGTTCCATATCATACCACATCAGATCAGAGATTCCCAAATCCCAGTAATAGACGTTCTGGTGATATTCCACGACCACCTTCAACATATCCGATCTATTGAAGGTTCAGTCGTCGAACATTCAGACGCAGCCGAGCTGTGGTCATCCTGTCTTGTAATGCTGTCAAATCTATTAGTAAATTGACAATCAATGGTGAGTGAGCCGCCAAGAACACGCTAAACCTGGCAGAACATTCCACGCTATTTTAAGCATAAGCATATTTCTCCTCAGGGATTGGATGGAGCCATACCTTAATTTTTTTTTAAGCATATTATTACACTACACTCGGAATGACCAGGGAGGCGACGATTGCAGGATCCTGCAGTGGAATCGGCCGGCTCGGCGCCGGGGTCGCATTACACTATTGCCCTACCTATATTGCACCATTGGTCCTTGGAACGGAATCTAAGCTACCTAACTTACCTTCATGCCTTGCACAACACGTGCAACCTCCGCCCTCAATACGACCCTCGATCGAACCGAGGACTGTACAGCGCATTCTCCAGTGAGAGGGGACTAGAGATAGCCTACTGGACCTACATAGGACTATAGATATGGCGGCGGTACTGATGGCGGGTCACTAACACACGCGTACGTAGTCGCCACCCACTTAAACCCCGTGCTTCAGCTCGGCACACACCTATCGCATCACTCATTTCGAACCCCCCGGGTCCTCCAGGCGGGGTAGATAAGGGGTATTCTTGCATGGTCATTGTGATTGTGACGACGACAGTAACAGTGACAACAACAACAAAAAGTAGTCAAGAGAGCAAAAGACTAGGATCTATCTACATTTCGCGGAGACAAGCACGAAAAGAAACAAGTTCCTGTCTACGACATCATACTACGTTGCCACGGTGGTAGCGCCGCAATGGCGCCAGCTCTATTATGACTGCTTACTGTACAGAACACACGACGCCAGAAAGCTCAGTTCAAACATCAATCATCCATCGCCTCGCGCCCATCAAACGAATGAACAAACGCCTCAATTCTTAGCTCACAGTAAAGTAAGTGAAGGGTTTAGTGTGTAGTGTGTCTATGTATGTAATGTAGCGTAGTGTATGTAGGTACACTACACTAGTCGGGTAGGTCGTCAAACGAGCGAGGGAGGTAAGGGAGGAAGGGAGCGGCCGCACGCATGTAAAGCTTAAGCTCCGCGTGGCGTTTTAACCTACCATGATCCATGCACGCGCAAATCGTTGCTCACCCCATCCATCCCATCCCATCCATCATCTCCATCCATCTATTCGTAGCGTAGCGCAGGTAAGTGTAGACGAACCTCCCTACTAATAAGACCAGTTAACTACCTAGGCGCGGGGGAACGCGACGATTCCGGACAAACAGGGACGCTGCATGCTCACCTATAGTGTAGCATACTTACCCGATCCGACCTGTCGACCCGGATCTCGTGACAGACACCCGGACCAAGTTTATTAACCGATCGGGGGAGTGAACCCTTTGTATAGAACCCATCGCACGGTCGGGGATCGTCTCCGCTCGCTCGCACTCGCTCATCTCATCTAGTGTATCTTAGCTTAACCGATGCTAGTGTAGTTTCTTAAAGTAGCAAAACGACGCTCACGAGGCCCTGACCTGGGTAATAACCCACCACCTACACTACACTGCTACCACCTATAGACATCTACACTATACACAACATCGGGTATCTATTTCCTCGCCCGCCTCCCAGCTAAATGTTACCGCACCTATCACATCCCTCTATATGCGTGCGCGCGGGTATTCGTTCTTCCATCACACATTGCAGTATAGTGTGTGTGCAGTAGCACAGGAGTTAGGTATGGAGTAATCATAACAATCCAAGAATAAGTCCCGAGCAGGCAGGGGACTACCACATGGTAATAATTAAACATCCGTGCCTTCTCTGCGCATCTACCACCACCACTACCACCACTACCCAGCTGCCTACGCTACCGCACTACACCATACTAGGGCACACTACCCACGCTCCATCCCATCCCATCTATCCCTCCACGCGAGACCAGGGGAAAAATCACCGAAGAGAGCAAACCTGGTTCTACCATCAGGAAGGGGTGAAGGAACTTCCCGACGGACGAGCCGTGCGGTTCGCCGTCGTCCGGGGGGAAACCGTGATTCACACAAACAGACGGACAGACGGACGGACCAACAGCAAGTAGTCAGTCAGTCGGTTAGTTAGTCACCAAGCCAATGCCACGTAGTGGGATGCGTAATGTGTAATAGTAATAGTAATAATAACCCGTCAACACATCACAACACAAGGCCCTTTGTCGCACAAAAACGCGACACAGACAACGGCAGATAGCCCCCCGTGTGACGAGAAAAAAAAAATTCCACTACCCACAGGCACAGCAACGGTAGTGTAGCACGGCGCAATCCTCAAGGATTTGGGTAAATATACCAGGAGCGGCGGTGGCGACGAACGAAATGCCAATTATGCCAGGGCCAAATGAATAAGTGCAAAAAAAAAAAGCAAAAAAAAAAAAAAAAAGGAGAGGAAAATCAAGAAAACTTCCCGCCCATGGGCCATATGCTGCTCCTACTATAGTCTATAGCATAGTATAAGACCACCCAAAAGATTGACAGTAGCTAGCTAGTATGTAATGCAAACGCCGAAAATACATCCGATGGATTTGACGACTGGATCGATCGGGCATAGGAGATTTGATAAGACTAGTGTGGTGTGGGCGGCGATATAAGAACGCCAACTAAGCGCCTACATACTATATACCACATTACCAAAGTACACTACACGACACGACACGACACGACACGACACAGCACTCACGGATGGAGGAGGGGGAGAATGGTTCCGTCCCGTCGTCCCTGTCTTCCTATTCGAGATGCCACCTGTACATGTAGTAGGTATTATTCAGCTCCGCTCTAACCCGCATCTACGCAGAGCTACACCACACCACACCACACGCATACCCGTGTACATACATGCAAACATACCTACACACACACAAGTCCAGTCCGTACTTACAGTAATTGCATACATACCTCATAAACGATGCTAGGTAAGGTTAGGTTACGTTACCTGGGCCAGTCTGGGCCCCCCAGGCTCTACAAATAGGCATTAATAAGTGGGCAGGTTCATGATGATTAATCTTGCATGCATGCATGCATACTGTAAGGGTACACTAGGTATGCGTAGCGTAGAAACAGATAGTCTACATCGAGTAAAAAACGAACGACATACATGTAAGAGACCACTCATTAAGCATCTCGGAAGGGGAGCCGGGAACCCTACGGAGGGGGGAGGGGGGGAGGGGGGAAATGCGGAAACGGTGCGGATATCAAAGCAAGCGAGGCTAGGTAATCAACTATGAAATATCCTCAATTGGGCAAAATGAAACGTACCTTACCCACCGCTAACCAGCAAAAGCACACCGCTCACTCCCTGCTTACACTGCAACTCACCCGACGACGCGAGCGGACAAAACAGTCTAACCTAACCGACCGGCTGACTGAACAGACGGAGTGACTAACAACATAACCCCCCTCCCTCAAGCCAAGAAGAACTCGCTAAGTGGAATGATCACGGTCTTTTACAGGGCAGCAAGACAACCTCTCGATTCCTTCACGCTGCAACAAAACCAACACCCTGGCTTTTTTTTTTTTCTCTCTCAAGGTGCTGCCGAATTAGCTGACATGTAGACCCCGAAGGCGCGCTAGATGATCACAACACGTTAGCCAAGGCACCATGTAGGAAACTGCTAGGGGGATGATGAAATAACAAGGCCGGGGAAGCTTACTGGATTTCTCGTCTGGATGAAGACAGTACCTGGGCCTGTGAATTTACACACGAGGCCCTCGCCAGTAGCAAAGCCGGCGATGATGCCGCCGCTAGCGACGCGCTCCATGACGTACTTGACGTTCCAGGCCACGAGGTGGCCGTTGTCAACGATATACTTCTCGCCATCGACAAGGTCCTTGCGAATGATGGCGCCAAAGCTCGTGATCCACAGCAAGCCGACGCCGGTAACCTTATGGACCCAAAGGCCCTCGCCTGAGAACATGGCCTTGCCGAGTCCCTGACGCTTGTAGTCGCGATGGACGCCTTGCGTGTGTGCCACGAAGGCGTCCTTGCCCACGCTCCACGACTCCTCTCCGCTTAGGCGGATGGTCGTGATGTCGCCCAACATGCTCGGGGCCATGAGTAACTCGCCGGGGCCGATGAAGGTCGACTGGCCTAAATCGGTGCCCGCAGCCACCAGCTTCTTCATGCTGAACTTGTACTCACCCTTGAGCGTGATAGTCGGGCTCATGGCGATCAAAACGCCAGGCCTCGCTATCAGAGGGCACCCCATTGCCAGCTGCACCGTCACAATCGTGTTGCAGTCTCGGTGGCTAATCCTATAGGAACCCCCGTTGAACGTGCCCACGTCATCCATCGTCGCGCTCGCCCCTATGAACTGCCCCGCCGACGGCGCCCCAGCCGACATGTTAGGGGCGGGTATCGACCCCGCCGATGACGGTTGTGGCGATTGCACTTGTTGCGCTGATTGCAACTGTTGCTGTGGGGGTTTCTCTTGTGGGTAGCCCTGGGGAGCATTTGGGGCCGCTTCCGAATAGGCCGGGACATTGCCCGGCGGTGTCATGGCGCCATTATTCCGGAGGGCGAGGTTCATGTGTTGCTGTTGTGGCGGGGGTGATGGGAAGGACGGTTGTGCTGGGGGAGGGGGGTAAGAAGCCGGTGTCCCCGTGTTCGGCGGCGGGGACACGCTCTGTTGCTGCGGCGGAGCAGGATAGCTCTGTTGAGGGGGAGGATAGTTTTGATGTGGAGGTGAAGGGTAGCTAGAGGCTTGAGCTGCCCCCGGAGGCGGATAGCTCGGTGTGCCGGGTGGTGGCGGATAGAATTTGGTTTGGTTTGCAGGAGGAGATGTCGGCGGTGGTGGGTAGCTCTTTTGCTGGCCTGTTTGTGTTTGTATGACGTGTCAGCGCTGACGCTACACTGCAAATTCGTATCATAGTGCCGTGCTACATGTTGAACTACGGCATCCATCTTTTTCATTGAGGACAGGAGTCAAGGTAATCTTGAGGAGTAGCATAGCTATTCTCCACCTTCTCAATAACCCATCGGTGTAACGTAATGGTAGGTAGGGTGTGAAATCTAGCATACCTCCTGACCCAGCCGCACTAGGAGGCGGGGGGTAATATTGGCCTGACATTGGTGTCTCGTGTATCGCAGCCCGGAGCTATAAGATGAGACCTATTCGAGCTCTTCAAAGATCGATAGAAGGGGAGGACAGAGGTTTGAAAGCTACGGGTATGTTAGTCCGATGGCTTGAATCCGGTGATTTGAAAGTGAGGACATTATAGTTAGATGGAGTAGCGGGTAGTCTAGATGGGAGCTTTCTTGCTTGGTGGCTTGCCTCATCCATCATGCGTCATCATTGTCATGCAGAAGATGCAGAAGGTAGAAGAGGAAACGATTCTAGGGAGAGACATGAAGCCCCGCACTTACCGATCGACAGTTATCGTGTACCACACAATTGGGTTGAATCAAGGTATAGACGATCAGAATAGTCTTCAAAATGATGATGTGATTGCTTGCTTGCTTGATTGATTGATAGAAAAGCCAGATCCGCGTGCGTTGGAGAGAACTAGAAGTGTGCTGCGTCGACGACAAGGTAGGTAAGCTAGCCCCCAGAGCCTCGGGGATCATCAATGAATGGATGAGGGGAGACGCGACGCTGCTTGACGTTGGTCGTCTCATTGGAAAACGCAGCCGCCAACCCCACCTGCTATTTTCGATGCCCGTGGTACTACACACTATGCTACTATAAGCACACCTCAGCCGTCGTCGGTAGGGTTAGTGTGCCAATCAGCTTCTAGATTGCCATGAATCCCGAGCCTTCGTTCACCGCATCCAAGTTTTCTATTTCCTTATTCACTGCTGACATCGTGCATGCTGGATGCTACTTAGCGCAGCGCATGAACCGGCATACGATAATGATTTTCGAGCACGAGTCTTATTACAATACTGCAACATAACGGGCATCAAACTTCACATCAAGGCGCAATGGATTCTGTAATGGTATGAAGACTGTCAACTGGGGTCGACGTGGTGCTGGGCGCTAACCAATGCCAACCGTTGGCTCTACCTCAATGCAGTCTAGTGCGTCCAGATACTATCGAACGGTGACCTCCTGCCAGGCGCTTAAAGTCGAAAATCCGGGGAGCTGATTGGGGAGCTGGAGTAAGCGGCTCGAGCCACGGAACCGGCTCAAGCCATTCGATGTGCCACGACTCCGGTTGATAAACACGTTGCACATCAGGATCGATGTCGTGCATGCATTGTGAAGGCAGCAGAAGTTCACTTTCGAGACTCCGAAGTAAGTAAGGTAAGTAAAGGCCATGCATGCATGACAGGGCCGCCTAAACCAGCCCATCCCCATCCGTTTCCCCGTGCCGCCAGAAACGATCACATCAGATCATTATGACGGGCATTTATAGGTATTGGCCCCTGGCCCGCATCTTGCGGTACTCCTCCTGTGTGACAGGCGGGTAGCGAGGCGGATTACGCGCATCCGCACAGACGGACAGACACTCGACAACGGCCGTCGGGTCCGGCGTCACAAAGTACGGGATCGAGTACCGTGGGCGCGTCATCGGGCCGTTGTCCTGCGATAGTGGCGGGAGGGTGACGCGATGGAGTGTTGATTTCAGGTAATCTGGACCCGAGCATCAGCAAAAACTATCATGGGACATAGTTATAGGAACAGTCTGTGAAAGGATAGGTAGGTAGGTAGGTAGTCAGCGAACCATTACTCCATCTCATCAATAAATCGCCCACATTCATAACCAGCGCGCCGCGCATGGGCGTAGCGTCGACGAAGTGGCCCGGCTGACTTGGGTCCTCAACTTGTAGACCTCCGGCATCGTCTTGGAACAAGATAGTGAAGGTACTCCAGTCGGAGTGCGCAGGCATTCCTATACGAGACAATCAGATTCACTCCCCGGGTATATATGAGTATATATAATATCAAAGGTCAGAGGATCCGGAGTGGGTATTCTCTACAGTGCGGTAGAGCGATAGAGCGGCAAAGCAGTAACAGCACAATGCAACTCACTTGCAACCTCGTTACGAGCTACCCTCTCCACTTCAACAGGAGGGTAATGCAGTAGCCGCAGCTGGTTATTCAACCCACTATGCAGGCGCAAGAAGAACTCCT
The DNA here is from genome assembly GCA_037356035.1 of Xylaria sp. Z50. NCBI lineage: Eukaryota > Fungi > Ascomycota > Sordariomycetes > Xylariales > Xylariaceae > Xylaria > Xylaria sp. Z50. The sequence goes on from JBAWJU010000063.1 coordinate 163,804, forward strand.
CGTCATCAAGGCCAATGCCCAGAGCCAAGGCGCGGAGAAGCTGTCCGGTGACATCGAAGCACCGCCAGTAAAACCCCATCATGAACTCGCGGAAGCCGGGGAGCACGCCCGGCGGCAGCCAGATGTTCGGCTGCTGGGCGAAGGCTTCGCTGCCGATCTCGTAGCTTTCCTGCTCCGTGCAGACATTAACAGCCATTAGATAGATAATACACATAACTAATACGGATAGATACTCAAGTATAAGCACAAGGGAAACAAACATACCTTAACATCAGAAACCTTCCGGTCTTCAACCTGCTTATCCTCCTCCCCGTCGGCATAAACCGTCTGCGATACCTTTTCCAGCCCAGGCCACGAATAGCCCCTATGAACGCTCGACCCTGTGCATACAATCAGCCCTGTGACCTCGGTACCCACCCCCACATCCCTATTCCCAAGAGGTGGTATGGTACCTAGCGGGTGCGGAGCAAGCATCTTCTTCTCAAGCGGCAGATCGAACAACCGCCTCGCCCAAGCGAAGGCTTCACCTAACACCTCGTCCGGGACGCCATGGTTCACGACATACACGAACCCGACGCGGCGACAGGCGTCCGTGAGCTCGGAAGCGATGCGTTTCCGGTCCGCAGCCGACCCGTCGGCCCACGAAGCGAGGTCCACCACGGGGATAGCAGTAGCAGTAGCAGTAGAGATCGAAGTCGATGTCGATGTCGTCATTCCGACTCCGGAGCCGAGGGCTTAAGCGATTTGTTTCGGTTATATCACATTAATACGAAAGAAAGCCGCCTCATATAGCGCTGCATGTTCTGGGCTTAATTACCAATTTATCTTGTTGGTTGACGGGGATGCCTTGCTGACGCCATGCTTTGATTTAACTTGAGAGAACGAGTGCTCATTCGTTCTTTCACAGTCCGCTAACGCCGAAAAGTTGGAGTGCAGGATATGCCTACAATCCCGCATATCATCTATTCCCCTCCTCCTCCTCCTCCTCCCCCCCCTTTTTCGCTCATTAGTCAGTCGGTTTTCGGAGACTACCTAATGCATCTTCGCAAGCCTAAATTAACAGAACGCATATACTACATCGGTGCCATTAATCTAGATTTCTTTCTTGCGCCAATATTAACCACAGTAAACGAGAAAAAGACACGGTCTAGTTTTTAAGGGATTTACGGGAAATTACGCAGAGTGAGGTACTAAAAGCCAATAAAGGTACGTAATAATGTCCTGACCTTCGCGCTCACCGTAACATATCCGAGTGTGTGGAAGTGAGGAAGTCTCGGACCGACTCGTCGGGTAGATAATGACCGAGACGTGTCTCGGTTATTTAATACGCCTCGTTTCAAGCCACCGCTTGGTGTTTTAGCCCGGTCTCGGGACTCCCCTGGTATTCCTTTGAAGGGCTCTCCCCCCTAGTGTATCTCGAAACATTATGATTTGACTTGAAATGCAAATTTGATATGAAGTTGCATAAAGTTACCTAGGTAGGTACTCACAGCAAACATCGTAATACACTCGATAGTTCTATCATATGAGCCTGTAGCATACGTACAAGCAATACGAAACCGGGAGCCGTGAAGCCGTCATAATATCATGTTTTATTGAAAGCACCAAGCCATGCGTAATTGGTTGAATTTTTTCTCAACCACACTTTTCTCCTATATATCGATTACCGTGCCCTCCCATGTCGCTGTTATTTCACTGAAACGGCTGTCGTCCCAGCAGTGCGGATGGCATCGAGGTACACTACACAAATGATATAATGTATGCCTTTTATGTACCGCCCCAATAAGAAGAAACTGACCAAAATCCACATCATAATGGATAGGCTACCGACCTTGGAGTGTATATATGTTAGGTACGTTAGTGTTGAATTTTATACGGATGTCTCGCCCGTGGCGATCTTCCGCTGTTAAGGACATATTTGATTACCAATACGTCGAGACTGTTTTTCGGTTTTCATTTATACCCGGTGATAAAAAGGCGCATTGTTTATTATAAGGGCAGATACCTCTATAGCGCCGTGGGTCGATAGGTGCTCTCTGGTCGATCTAGGAGAATATGGTCTATGAGAGTCTAAAATAGGGTTAGTATCTTAAAAATCAGGTAAAGAGTAGGATTAAGACTTGCCCAATCAGCCATATTTGAATCTTTCAAGACATTATCGATTGGTGCAGCGTCTACAAAGTCCAAGGAGAAATCCATGGCTGGAATAAGCTGGGATTGGTCGTATGAGATAGGTAATGGTGGTTGTAATTGAACGTCGCTATTTAATAAAATGGCGAGGGAACCGTCTCGAACGTCGCTTTGTGGGGGTGGAGGTGGAGGTTTTGAACGAACATCTTGCATTGAGACCTTCCTCAAAATCGCACCAACAACCCTCGTAGCATGCGCTGCCTCTTTGGAAGCATTTTTTCGCTCAGACCATATCTTGTATGACGTTCCTAGAGCCTTCAATTTCCTCGATCTCTCCGCTGGGCTGAAGACAAGTCAACAAGGAGGCCATATTCGGTTTAATTGACGAACACTTACCTGCTGGGTAGATTTTCTGTGAGGTCTAGGCATAGTATCATGGATGCGATTAGGAAGTCATGCACTGTTAGCGAAGAGAGCATGTATTTGTCCTCATACATCCGGCCACCAGGCTTACTCTCCTCCTCGTATTCGGCATGAATGTCTAGGATTCTCAGGGCGGCTTCTCGGCAAATATTACGAGATAGATCAAACTGTGGGTTATCCTTTTCTCTGTTAAGATATGGGCGATGCAGAAAACATAAACTTTTTAGGAACATCATCTCAAGCATTAGGCGATGCATTATGTCGTAGGTCTGGTCGGTGAAGCTGTAGGAACGAATTGGCTTTATCTGTAAGGCTGGCGGCACTTGGTTATGATAGTGATGAAGCTCGTCGTTGAGCTTGAGAACCTCTTCATATGCAGGTGGGTGAATCGATAATGTCAATCGGAGAATGCGACGAAGTATACGACAGAGTTTAGACTTTATACTGAGATATAAAGTAGAGGTTGGCTCAGAGGCTGGCCTTGATGGAGGTAATACCATCATGTTTTCATCGAAGTCGGAATCGTAGAGATTCGCCGGAGACTCGGTGTCACATTCGTCATCTCGAATAATTGGCGGCACACCTTGTTGAAATGAGAACAAGATGTCAAATACCTCAATAAAAAACCACGCCCTACGCCGAATCTCACCCTCGAATGGCGTTACATTCGAAAGATACTTGGGGTCGCGATGGTACCCCATGCGCTGGGCAAGCCGAGCAGTTAGCCCAAATTTAGCCCAAAGGCTAGAATCAACCAGGTGCTTTTCCCTCATCTCAGTATAGCCGTGTAACAGAAGAGCCTCGATAGAGTAGGGCTTCGCGGATAAGTAATCCCCGGATACAAGGCAATCTACGGCTAATGTAGACAACTGCTGTGGCCGAGGAGCGTCAGATAAGCCGGTTTCTCCTTTTTCCAGAGCTATCGCGGTGGCGGTGCACAATATCGAGGCCAGACAACTGACCCATAAGAGGCTAACAGATGTGGGGGCCCTCCAGAAGCTGTCATATTCTTTCTGGAACTTATTAGTATGGATATAAGGTGCGGTGGTGAATCTGTGCCTGAAGTAAAGTAAGATGAGGCGGTCAGTCTGGTGTTGCGGCGGCAGCCGTGCTAAGGCCTGCTCGTGTGTTATCATTTCGCCCCTGCCGAAGATGAGATCTCGGTAGTCTGTAGACCAATGGTTTGAAGGCGGAGGTGAGGGAGTCGGAGGAACGTCCAACTCAGCATCCAGTATGCCCTGGATGTCACGAATGCTCTCAAGGATAGAGGTGTAGTGTGTGTTTCCGACGTAGTTACCCTCACCGGCCCGGGTACCAATATGCATAGAAACACTTGACGTATTCAGGCTTGGAGGCGAGCTCAAATCAGAGCGAGTTTCAGCTTCATTCCGATGATCTGAACTAGATGGCGTGTTCAAAGATTGGTCTGCAAATGCGCCACTAGTGACAAGCCCATTGACCATCTCCTCCAGCTTCTGTAAGCGAACCTGGAGCACCGGCCTCGAGACAGCTTCTGGTTTAGTGCGAACTTCCGGCTGGGTTCGCGGCTCAGAACCTCGAGGCTTGCGAGCAGCACGGGGTGCGTATTCACAAAAGTTGGCCTCGCCGCTCTTGATGCATCGCTCACACGGCTGCTGGCGGTCGCATTTCACCTGACATAAGATTTAAGCTACGGTGCGACTATATCGAGCGTCCAAGCGCCGCGGGAGCAACTCACCTTGCGAGTTCTGCATAAAAGGCAACTCACGGGAGGCCGGTTGCGCTTTTGAATCTTCCGCTGAGCACCCTCGGTTGGCTGTGCGCGAAAGACGGTGGTCTGGTAGCCCGGCGGTGGTGGTGGTGCCGACTCCATGATGGCGCGGAAGCTTCGGGGTTAATCGCGTAACACGCACATCAACTACCGATACTGTACGATATTGTCCAGGGAGCGGGCTCAAGCTGGCTATGCAATCAATCAATGGGCCGTACACAGATCGAGCACTGTTACCGCTAGACCACTAGATCGATACCACACTATACAACGCAGCGATTTCCAGGCGGCGTGGAATCTCCACCCACCAAGCGGGCGACTGAGTGCTTGCTTGGTTGGGATGGGGAGATAGAAGTTGATTGACTGATTTTAAGGAATTAAGAGTATACCTAATTGAGACGAGACCGACGAAACGGATGGATGGGGTCTGTCTGACGGTCGTGACGTTGGGACCTTGGGCGTGTGTAATTGGTAATGTAATGTCATCAAATCCAAGGGTACCTCTGGGAATCCAGGGTCGCTCCAGGGTCGCTCCAGGGTGTGGTGGAATCGTCGGTGGTCGTCGGAAACAAGTGGCGTGTGTCCGTAGGATAAATCCGTGAGCGCGCGCGACTCAACAAGGGAGGAAATGGGCACTGAATGGGCGCTGGATGGGGTCTGAATGGGCCAGATCTAGCCAGATCCAATGCGATGGAAGGCAAAGAACCAAACTCCGGAGGCGTCTGGGCATCTAGGTCGACCCTCTCTCCCCCCATTCTTTGACGGTACCGCGCGAGTATCGTCCAAGTGGCCGGTACGTCGCTCACTACCTACACGGTACCTATCTAACTATATGCGGATAGTAGATCCGTCGTGTACCTACATGTAAGATATCCACTGTGTTATGGCGTATACCGACTGGCGGTAGGTGTATACATCTACATGTGCAGTACACTACACTGCTCATAGCGTCACGTCTTAGGTACTGTGCTAAGAGCTGCCTTGGTAGGGTCTGGTGCCCAGTTCCGCCCGGTTCTGCCCAGAGTCGGCAGGCTGGCTGACATTACTAGCGACGCTAGGTGCACCATCATTGCTGTCCCGAGTTATCGACAGTCTTGGTAAGTCCGGGTATTTTCGATTGCCTCGGGGTCTTTGGCATGCTTATTTCCTTGGGCAGGTAATACAAAAGGAGGTAGACGAATGTAGAAGGCCGTTGAGCCACATCGACACACATGCTAATGCCGCCTTTACATAGTGCAATGTCCGATTCGGCAGAAATTATACTTGCCTTGGATCATGTTTGTCAGCATAATGTTTCGTTTCTTACTGCCTGCAGAATGCAGCCGAGTTCGCCCGGCCGACTTTGAGTGAATGGGTGCCCTTGTTGTGTCACCTCGACTCGCCTAGGGGAGGCAGTTTGGTGTGATTTCTTTTGTTCTTTGGTCTTATAAAGCTACGTTGTCGACAGAAATAGTTGGTCAGTCTCAGATCTTCGATCGCGGTATTGAACCCAGCCTAGCCGGACTCGCCGAGTATTTGAACCGCCCAAGCACGTTCCCAGGGCGCGTACACACCACCATCATCAACTCATCGCTCGGAATAATCAAGTAACTTATTTCCTTGTTATGTCGGCTACGTACGGAATGAGTGGCTATAGGCACGGTTTTAACATCGACGCGTCAACTCGGTGATCGTCATGTCTTTCCATTTGTAATGGGTGGACACCATCGTGGGGACAGACACCCGATCGCAATAAGGCCACCTATGACCACTTCATACGGCACTAACGTCGTCACACATGATAAGGTGGATGTAAGCCCGGCACTAGATAACGGCCTGTACTAGACCCGAACGTTTCTTTGCAGTCTTGATTATTCTAGCGCAGGGAAGAGAATGCGCTAAGCGGAACGATCGGCTTCGGGAGATAAAAAGACACCCAAAGCAGTAATGTGGTATCCCCGACCGTCGCACACCATCATTCCACCGAGTGTCGGTGAGGTCGGCCGAGTCACGGTGTAAGAGCATCATCGAGCGTTGATTCGTAATCATATAAGGATTGCAAAAGGATTGCAAAGAGTGTATATAAGATGTAATGAATCTAGATCAGCTTGATGTAGCTGAACAATATCATTAAGTCAGCTATACAATCATCTCAACAAACTGGTCAAGAACGGAAACACGATATCTCCTTCTCGAGTTTCATCATACGTACAAGCATATCAGGTCCTCAAGTTTACAATCATGGCTGCCGCAAAAGCTCTGGTTATCAAGTCCCTAAAATCACCTGCCGACGTCGAGGTTGTAGAGAAGGACACCCCCATAGCCATACCAGGCACAGCAGTAATCCAGATTCTTGCTTCTGGTATCGGTACTAGCCATGGCTATCTGATTTCACACGAGGTGCCGGGTTTTTCATTCCCCGTACCCAGCGTCTTCGGAAGTAGTGCCGTTGGCCGCGTGGTATCAGTGGGCTCAGACTCTGTATCGATTAAAGGGGGTCAGCTCGTAGCCATCGACCCATTCACCAGCGCAAGAGATGATGCCAGCGTCGAGATCATAGTCGGGCTGATGGACGGTGGCGGGAGTAAAGCTAAGAAGTTAGCCGACAATACGTGGAGGGATGGCTCGTGGCAGACGCACGCCGTCGTCCCGCTCGAGAACGCCATACCCTTAAATGAAGAGGTCCTCATCGGGAAGCATGGCTACGAGGTCGAAGAGTTAACCATAATCCCACGCCTCAGTGTGGCTTATGGCGCTATATCCAACGTCGACATCAAAGCAGGCGAGACCGTTATTGTCGGGCCCGCCACCGGTCAGTTCGGCGGTGCGGCAGTTGAAGTGGCGTCCGCTTTAGGGGCACGTGTTATCGCACTAGGTCGCAACCAGGAGGCGCTGGCCACACTTCAGTCCACGATCCCTCGTGTCGAGACCGTAGTGATTACAGGCGATGTCGAGAAAGACGCCGAGGCCATTCAGGCATTTGGCTTAGCCGATGCATTCGTCGATTTCACACCACACTCTCTGCAAAGCGAGCCAAGCCATTTCAAGAGTGCTCTTTTGTCGTTGCGGAAACGAGGCCGGGTCGCCCTAATGGGTGGACTGGGCGGCAACATCTCCATACCCTATTTCCTCATGATCCTGAACAGTTTGGAGATCAAGGGGAAATGGATGTATACTCGGGATGAAATCAGAAAGCTTGTTAAGATGATCGAGGTGGGAACCTTAAAAATCGGAAAGGGGGCCGGGCATCAAGTGAATGGAAAGTTTAAACTCGAGGATTATGAGGCTGCCTTCGAGTCGGCGGCCAAGCATACGCAATGGGGATCTTCTGTCGTGTTCATTCCATGAGGCCCGAAAACCTAAAGCAGAAGCCTGCAGCATTCAAAAGATTAATGCCAGTCAGTATGCATGTTCGCCATTCCATATAGCTATGGCGACATTAGCATTGTCAGGGAGTAATATATTAGGGGTAGAATCACCACTCCGGCGGCTATATCGTAGAATTCGGGTATGGAAAGGCTAAAGCCCACCTCACTTTCATTGGGAGAAGTCGGGGACTTAATATTATGAAATCTCTACCCCTATGTTTCTCTATCTAGTAGCAATCTATGTGGCCCGTCTTCACTCCGAGACCAACCTCTCGACAAAGATACCGCTAACGGCCTATAAGGCCGACACTCGGGAGGGATTATCAGAATCTACACTCTAATTTTTAGCCACGCATCAAGGAGAAATGATTAATTAATGAATGAAACAGTTTACGCCGCCAGGATGTATTTGGACTGCCCGCATGTTTGAGAATAAACAGGAAGACGTGAAGAAAATACCACTTAAATAAATAATAATGTTGCTACACGAGCCTAGTATAATACTCATGGATCCTGTTGTAATATTAGAAGAGCTATTTGATTGTATTGGTAGTATTGACAGATAGTCCGTTGTACCAGTAGCCCAATTCCTATATAGTGTGATGTTCACATGTCTCGGTGGACATCGGGTTACCAATCCCAGTGATTACGAATAGCATGGCGGCATAACAATATATAAACATAAAAGAAAAGTCGCGGAAAGCAGGCCAGCCAAATAGGTAATCGTAAAATGAAAACGACTTCCCTGAATTTCCTAGGAAATTGTCAGGCCCTACTCTGTTTCAAGGGAGGTCGTTGAATAGACACAAACTCAATGTAGAGCGCAAAAAGTTAAAAAAAAAAAAAAAAAAAAGAGTATACCTAGCCTTGGGACAAAACTAAGCTCCCTTGCTACCCTCTGTTTATCAGACTTAATGCTAACACTAACATAGAAGATTTTAAACTGTGTGCGTTATGCTGATAATGGGTCTATTTCCAACTACACAAGTCGGGTATTAGGAGCAAGGCCTATAAACATAGCTCATAATCCTCCCTCTATTCCTCAAGTCGGCGCGGGCTACTACTACGCCGGCTATATTTTCTTCCCATCTACCTATATATGGTATAATAGACAAAATATGCATTACGTGTAGGTTATGGTTTTGTACACTATACGCAGCAATCCGCTGCCCATCATTAACCTAACTATTAGTTTATTTTCTTATGTCTCTAAGTATCTGAATGGGGGCGGATAATATCCTAGATTTTCTAAAGAAGATATAATTGCAGGTCGAGAAGCTATTCTTCTATCGGACGTGATATAAGTATGTATGGCTGCTACTAACAGGTAGCCTACGTATCTTCCTTGAAATAAGTGAATGGCAACAAAGCACATGGCATAAAGCGAAGCAGTGGTCGTGTCATGTATGAGTTGAACTTAAATTTTTATTACTCGAGAGGTGAAAAGTAGGTTAACTAAACACGTGATCTTGGATAGAAGTGTATTGCCACTTCATCTAACGGAAAGTTTCTAATACAGCTTCCAAAGTGAGAATGGACGCCATTACTTAAGCAGACGTAGAAATATATCTAACTTACTACTAGATAATCTATTCTAAATATTGACCAAAGCTTAAAGCCTACACTCCAATCACCACATGCCATAATTTAGACCCTGACTAGCATCATTCGAGATCACCATTTCGTATTATCACACATTATTCTCCTGCGTTGTAAACTCTCATAGACCCGAGCTCTAGCTAGATTTTGGGACCCGCCTTATCATCCCATGAGGGTAACGAGAGCACAAGCCTCGCAAACTCGGTAAGCATCCACGAGGCAAGCCCATATCAGCAACGTCGAGCCAGTGTGAAGCTCGGCCGTCAACACTACCAGGGCGTAGTCGACTCCCCGGGAACACAAAGCTCGGTGTCCGCTCGCCGTCGTAGTTGCTTGCTAGGCTCGAGTCTCAAAATAACGACTAAGGAGGGACCCCATGGTATGAAGTAGCTGTGCCCATGAAACCAGTATTTTTAGTTCGACTCGTATTGCGTAGACATGTTATCTCCCATAGACACCGCGGCGTGCAACATCATACCTTGAGAACACGTTGGTTGGTATCCCCTAGAGGAGGCAGTTGGGGCTAGTCATAGGAGTGAGTCCTAGGGGCGGAGCTGGCGGGTAGGCCTGCAAAGGAAAATACGATACCGATACGATACGGTACAGAGCGAAAAACGCACGAAATCCACTTCTCGGCGGTGACAAGGTCGGCGTGTCTAGGTTATCATTTGGAATTCCTCGTCACATTACGGCTACCTCCCATCCAGGCCTCTCGAGGCCAACACTTCGTGTCGTGATTTAAGGGGTAACACAGCTTCACGGCACGACCCAATGAGAAGCGTCGCCCGACGGGTTCTAAACAGGGAAAATGATTTCCAATTGGTGGATTAACGACCAAAAAACCGAGAGAGCTCACCGAGTGAGGGCGATGCATTCCCAACACAAGGTAAATACACTTATCACGAGCGCGCTTAGGGTAAATTATAAAGGATGAGTATTGGATCTCTAAATTGCGTAAGACCAAGGAAAAAAAGTCTTGGGAGAGTGGATTGTAGAGGTGACGTCTCAATAAACACTCTGCAATCCTTGCCGAGGTGCAGATTGAGGCTATATCTTAATATAGCAATCTCCTAAAAATAAAGTATGACTACCAACCCTGCAGACATTGGCGTGGCCCCGAGGCACGTTGGAAAATGGCACCTACGGGCAGGCAGATAGATGATCAGATTTGATTAAACCCCACGATCGCGGGGCCCTTTGAGACAAATCTAAAGGTATGACGCCTACGGCCACGGCCCTGTGGATAGAGAACCAATGGTAGTGATGTGATGGGACATCAACACTCGCATAGTACATGGTGTTGAGGGTTTCACCCCTATGGATCTGGTATCCTGCATTTCAAGTAGATACGGGGGAGCCTTCTGATCTTTGATTGCCCCAAGTGTCCTGGCATCTAGATGGCCCTACTGCATAATGTTGCGCGCTTGTAGGCAGGACGGCGCTTCTGCGACCCGGGTTACGCAAGGCACACACAGCTCTAGTAGTCTTTCGACGGCGGTGGTGATATCTGCTCGGCAGATGGAGAGCAATGATAAGACGGCGAGACGCCCATCTGCACTTACGACTTACCTAGCTGCAGGTACCATCGAGAGTGGTATGGGGACATGCTGGATGGTGGTGGTGGGATAGCAGAACCCGTGGGTGTGGCTCTCGGGAAGGATGGCGTTCGACGAGTATGCGGGTGACTCGCGCTGGGCGGCTCGTCTAAAGGCTAGTCGTGCAGGTCATGAGGTCATGAGGTCGGGGAGGGTTGAATTGCTCGCATGGACGAGGAAGGATTCTAGAAAAGAAGTCGGGCAGCGAGCCACACACCAGCAGTTGATTGTTTGAGGGGGGAGGGGTGGTTGAGAGGGCGCTTATGGAGAGAGTGTGAGTGCGGGTGCCGGGCGGCTAATCGAGGGCGGCGATCTTGCTTATTGGCAAAGTAGCAAGGCAGCAAGGCCGCAAAGCGTGGTGGATGTGTTCTTGAGCTCTTGTTCTCCCTCGACTGGATACGTAACGATAGTCAGAGTACATATAATCTGTGGTGACCTACCTTAAATGGTGAGAACATACTCTTTAGACATGATGGTAAACATGATAGTAAACGTGATTGTACATGAGGAATGATTGTTTATTCCATCAGATGAAATGCCTAAGGCACCACACCGCACTACCCAAGTAGGCACTAGGCACTACATGGTACCTGTGTAGGTGAGGTGGTATATTACAGTACCTCAGTGGCCCCGTACGGAGCCCAACTCATTTCCCGCAGGTAGCGGCCTAGCGCAGCTTAGCGCAGCTTCAAGCGCGGGCGGGCGGGCGCGGGTGCGAGCGCAAAGCAACGTCACAGGTCGTGCGACTACTGCTACATACAGCACTGCGTTGCTACTGTATATACCTACTTAGGCATACCTACCTAGACTGGTTAAGCGCATGCTGAGCACACTTGGATTTATTGCTCAAATCGGATTAGAGACGCCGTTGGAAGACTAACCACACATGGAACGAGTAACACAACTACAGTACACTATATACTGTAGCTAGATAAGGTAGTATACAACGGATTTATATCAGCTGAATCTTAATGAACATATGGAGTACATGTTTCTGGAATCGAGCACCTACATAAGCTACGTGATGTGTCCTTGGAGGCACTGCCATTTTTTTCGATTTACCTTTTTGGGTATATCGAAGCCCAAGCACCTGCACACATACATACCTAGTATAGAAACTATATAAAGATGTTCCTGTATTGGCACAACTGGTGCTGTGCTGACAGGATGATATCCCGTCATGTGATTGAAATGGTACGTTAGGTAGGTACTGGTAGCTGGGTTATGGCTGGGGTACAGCACCTCGGTATCATGGGTCGGTATATGTTGGGTAGGAGATGGATTGCTAGTGTGAGTGAGTGCAAGTAGGCAGTGCACATACCTACACTACCTAACCCATACTTCGCAGTCTCTTTCCGCTCTCCGGCGTCGTCACATCGTTGCCTTTTTACGTACGTGTTAGGGGCTTTGCTCGTTAGCCGGCGTACTTCTGCCAATGGTGACGCGCAAGCGAGAATCCTGCGCCGGTCCAGCTAACTGATTATGAGATCCATCATACCGAACACCTGGGCCGCTCGATCAAGCTACTTATGTACCATGTACCTATCTTGGGTTAAGTTAGGTTATGTGTTACGGAAATTCCCAACTTTCTCCTACGTCCTATCCGAGTGCAGCCTTTCCCTCGGCACCACGCCGACGGGATCGCATCATTAGGTACCTACATATCGTAGCCGAATGCTCTGCAAGATAGTCGATGGGTTGTTACCGAACCGATTGTTGGTGAGATGAACGCAAACATCTTCCTATTCCGGGTCTAATCAAATCTCCCTCTCCGGGCAACATCACACCTATACTACTCTGGCGAGCCATGGAGCCGGTAACAAATCACCCACCTCGCCTCGAGTTGCACTTCCGACGGGTCGTCACCCACGTCCATTCTAGTTGAAGTAGTTATTGTGATTCCCGCACTTACCCCTCTTGGTGTGACTCTCCCCCCAGCCGAACTGTCTCAACTTCAGTTCAAGCATCGCAGAATCTTTCGTCAATTAGGTAATGTGCGAGTGGGCAGCAACATGTTATCTTTTCGTGTTACCCGTGACCAAGCGACTTTGCCCTACGATCTGTTTGCGCCGCTTACGAACAAGATCGTCGCCAATCACGGTGAAGTGAGGGATGGGTAGAGCCTTCTCTGTTGAAGAAAAAAAAAGCTTTCCTGCCTGTTGAGGCATCAAGCCATTTGTGATATATCACACTGCTATATCCACCTAGGTATAGGCTGCACAGAAGCACAACAGGTGCATGTCAGCCTCGGAATCCCTTCAAGAAAAAAAAATCGCCTTCACCGCCATATCTCTAATCTTGGAATATTGTTACTCATCAAAACCTGTAAATCTTATGCACGGTGCTGCGGTTGAATCTGCAAAACCTAAAATGACGCCTACCACACGCTCGGGAAGAACTTCGGCCTGTCTTACAAATGTCTCTCTCCTACTGTCCTTTTTGCACTCCTTCCCTTCGAGGCTGGGATTAGCCCCCAAATACGTCAAGAGGATCGAAGGGAGTATTTCCACTTGCCAGGTGACCGAAGGGCTAATAGAGTAAGTATTGCACAGTCCACTAGGAATGGGAACGACTAAAGACGTGGGAGTTTATTTCCGATTCCCATCTGTTCTAAAACTTGGAAAATGGATATCTAGCATCTAGCCCGATGGGACCATCTGACGAGACGAGGGGTAAAAAAGCGAGCCCTATCGGGCGCCATGCAAGGTCAACGCCGCCACCGCCAGAGCTGCATGCGCCGTACACTTGGCTTCATGCAGGCGTTTATCACATTCCCCGGCCGTTTGTGACTACGAGGGTTGCCGAGTCTCCAGCGCCCTCGTATTCTAAGAGCCAGACACTAGCATAAAGGGTTTAACAGAGACGTGTTAAGTTGGACTGTCTCATCTAATGTCAATTGTGGTTCCTCATTGTGGTTCACTGAAGCGGCCACGAGCCAATGACAGGCAAAATTCTGTTGATAACTGTTCACCTTTGATTATTGGCGGCAAAGAGACGCTTCTGACTGTGGGTTCTGTAAGCCTGCGACAAGCGCTTTGTTGAACGAGTCATCGTGATTTGCGCTAGAGGTTTAGAAACACTTGCAGAAACGGAGACTCGACGATCGCGACATGCTCGCCACTTGGAGCGAGCCTTCTCGCCCGCATGCGGTCGACGGCTGCCGTGGTACTAAATTTATCGCTGTTGCGAGCCTGCCAGTGGCTCACCGGCCGTTGTGCGTTGCACGTTGTTCGCCGTCAAAAACGAAACGGAGCTGAGATGATAACCCTTTTAATCTCGAGGTGATTGGTCGTCGACTAGTTCTTGGAAACGCGCCTGAGTACCGATTGCAACTAGGTATAACAAACCTGTCGGTCATGTGTTACAAATTAGCATTGCCCACTGCAAGTTATCCATGCAATGTCCCATGCTGGGGATTTGGGGAAACATGTGTATTTAAGCGACTCGGCCAAACCACCGACCAACCCGCTACCCACTCACCTTTTACGGCAGCTAGATCAGATGTGCGTGCTGCAGCAAGATCTGAAAATGGTATTACAGGCATACGATGGACAGATCGTGCGTCTACTAGTAGCGAAGGGCCAGCACCGACCGTAGCAGTTGGAGAACTCCATCGAGGCCCATTTCAGGGCCTTCTCGTACTCTCTCTCTCGCAAGATGGGGCGATTCCTGTCCATTTCGTCTTGACTGTTCAGCTACCTACCGTCAACTGTACCCATCGCTTTCTGAATCCGATCATCATGTTCAAACGTAACCTATCAGAGCACATGCCTATTTTTAGGTCCGCTCTTGATAAAGGCCCTGGGTTTACTAGTAGGTGGTTGTAGCTCGGTTAGGGCGTAACTACCTAGACGCGCCAGCCCACGAGTGGTATGGTACGGTCCTGTCACAGCATGGTCCGTTTTTATGCATTCATCCAAGGCCGGCCGGTTCGAGACAATTGTGACAGAAGGATAGCTGCATGCGCCAAAAAAGACTAGGTACCTAGGGAATTGGAAACGCACGCTTGTCGCTTCTCGACGCGGATGCTCCATCTGCGAGCGCCCTGAACACTCGACATCACACGCCCGCGTCAAATTGCATGAGACCTACATCCCTGTCCCCTGCCGCCCATTGGTCGCGAACAATGGACAGAGAGCTAAAATGGCCGCACTCGACACCGCAAAAGCTTTGTCGGCAACGCTTGTCAGCAATAATGCTTGGACGCTTATGTATCCTGCCATCGGTGGGGCTTTTTGGGAAGAGGGGGAAACAAAAGGACCACAGAGACAACCATGAGCTGTGATCAACTAGTAGGGTATAGCTGCAGCGTACGTCATGGCTCGCTCTGCCATGGCAAAATTGAAACTGCTAAAAACGGTCCTGGTGAACTCATTGGGATACGAGGCCCGGACGGTTCCTGCTCTAGCCGGTAACAGGTATCAGAGAGACCGCTTCGACGACCTAGGTGAGGTAGTAGGTAGGTAGGTAGCCTGGCTGCCTGTGATGACAATTTTCTTTAAAATGTTTCTGAGACATTGGTGATAATGACGACGATGATGATTGATCTTGTCTGCCCCAAAAAGGCGTCTACAAACTCTGTACGGGCCGAGCAGTGCCGCGCCTATTAGGATGAGAAAGGGTTCGAGTTGAAACTAGCGAATCGGGCGGCGCATTGTTGGCATCACGACTACATACCGGTGCAACGCTAGGAAGGGGGTCTCACCGGTAAGAATGCGCGATGATGGGACCCGGGTCTCGACAACGGTACCTCTCGTTCGTCTCTGGGACGGCAATAGGGACCGGAGGGACAACTTCATTGGGCAGTTCGTCGCTTGGAGTATCTTCGTCGATCTACCACTGCCGCCGCAACAAGTACCCGGAGAATGGTCTGTTTCGTTCTTATCAGCCCAGAGTTGGAGGCATAAGGTTTTTTTTTTGTCAACGACTCTTTTTGTCCCCATCTACTGGTCCCGAGGAGATCACAATGCATTGTTGTCTCACAGCTCGAACACAGTAGCAACGGGGCTTTGCTCTACGCAGGGATCTCGGAGTTACTCATTGTCACTCGCACGAGATGACATAGCGCAGAGTCCATCGTTCAGAGCAGGTCATTTTAATCGATCAATCAACGGACGCTGCTCACGACAAGTTACTCTCTCACAAGCAGGACGGCAGCACTACACCAGGTACGAGAGCACCACTCCACTTCATTACGAACAAGAGGCGGTGATGATGATAGTAATACCTATAGTAGTAGTATAAGAGTCTATAGTATAGGAAGGCGTGATGCCGTAGATAGGGACAACGAATGGTGAAAAGAGGGTAGATAGTCGGTAATGTATATGTATGTATGGTGATGATGATGGGTATGGCAAGCATGTACCTACATCTCATGCAACCATCTGGTCGCAGGAGGTATAGAAATGGATAACACTATACCTACCTCACCTCACCTTCATTACGACGGTACCGTAGCACGCACTTACAGACTCAGTATAGTACGTGCATGCAGGTGTACAATTGGCCGACCTGCGGAACATGTGGATGGACCGTGCGGCGTGGTGCGGAATACCACCATGCCTGTAACTGTAACCCTGCCCAGGTGTTCAGGAATCAGAGGTACGTGTTATATGGCCCTGTCGTGTTAATTGAAGGCCTCGTCTGTCTGTCTGTCTGTCTGTCTGTCTGTCTGTCTCTCTCTTACCCCCTTCAACTACTATTATCTACACGCAGACCATACCTGGAGTAGTATACACTAACCCCCGGTCTCTGAGCTCTAACCTCCATGAAGCTGCCCTACCTACCTGGTTAAGTTAGGTGCTTAGTGTAGGAGGTAGGTAAGGATGTGGTATAGGTCGGTAGGGCAGTGTCATTTTTTTTTTCTTTTCTTATTTTTTTTCCCACTCTGGCTTTCCCACGATGAATTGTCACTGGATATGATACAGATGGACTGACTAAGGACCCAAGTACTGTACTACACACATGTGCATGCATTATTTACTCTATATATCTGTTACCTCATTCTTCGTTCATACGTACTATACGACCCAAGTGTCAAGGTAAGCCAGCAAGCAAGCAAGCAAACCAAAAGAGCAGCCTGATCAAAGCTCGCTTCCAGGTTCATGTTTTTAATTAATTCCATGCCCACCCTCCAACCCTTCTCCTTCGAGCCTCCCCCCTGGTCGCACACCCCCCGGCGGGTACTTTAGCGACTTGTACCTGGATGCCCCCCCTTCTCAAGCGCCATGCCGCCCGTAATTGGGCCTTGATCCGGTCTAGGGTTCGTCGATCTCATCCGGTACAAAAAGTATTGAAGGGGCACTACATTTTGTTAGTCTGGTAGTGGGTTGTCGACTATTTGTCTTGGTCGTATACTATATCTGGTGTGATTTTATTTTGTTCTTCTTATTTGTCCGCAGCCCTGTGCTAGTTGGGCTTTCTACATGTAGTGCACACGCTGCACTACACTACATGCCTACCATTCCGCATACCTAGCCCTTCCCCCTTCCTAGGTAGATACGCGCCACGCCAGGTACCTCGAGGTATACCTGTTGCCTGTAGGCACACCAAGTACCTAAACGCAGGTCTCTAACCCTACCTACCCTACCCTAGCACCCATTCGTACCCATATGCTACCCTTACCACCTCTCTCTCCAGTCAGCCCATACCCTTGCATCGGTTCCCGCCCTGCATTATTGCTGCTGCCGCAGCCGCTGGACCTCTGTGTACTTGGTCCTTGGCACTTGGTACATCTCCAGTCTCTCTCTCTCTCTGTCTGTCTGCTGTCCGCGCTACACACGCTACGCACGCTACAGCTACAGTACTTTGCGCTAGACCTACCTAACTAAGTAATTACTTACATACATCCATCCCAACTAACGAGGGCAAAGGGCACCGCTACCACCGCCTCTTTCGCTGCTGCACTGCTGTCAGCACTCCTTCATCGATCTCCTTCCCTTTCTCTCTTAATACCCAATCATCCCACCGTTGCGAGATATCGGGCGACGTGGATATTGTGACGATAGTAATCCCGTCAGCTCTATACCGGAGCCATTTTCAGTTCGGTTGTCGTAGTGTACTTGCTTGTTTCTGTCTGTCAGCCTGGGAGTCCTGCTGTCTTGTTCTTGAGCGGAGAACGGGTCCTGTCTGTCAGTCTGCCTTCGGGGACACCGTTCGCCTCAACAGACGCAGCCAGCACTCAAAGTTAATCGCGCGTCAAATCCCAAGCGCGGGTTCGTCCCTTTTGTTTCGACATAATCCTTCGTCCGGCCTTCGCATTTTATCTCACGCTTCCCTGCCGAGCGCAGTGGGATCACGCACAACTGACTCATTCATTCTATCTGGGCTATCTTATCATTCCGTTCATTCACCCAGTCACTCATTCGCTCACTCACTCACTCACTCGCCCACACACACGCTCATTCACTCACTCATCTGCTCCGTCGGTTTGCTCCGACCACCGTCCTGCATTCTTAAGTCGTATCGCCGGCTGCTGGGCGACACGAAAGATCACCTACCGATCTACCTATTTGGCTAGTGATATTTCTGGCTCCTGTGGGCGGGCTCCGATACCAGCGAGTCCTGTCCGACCCCGGTCATCTTGTTCGTCACCTAGGCAGGCGAAGTAATCATAGTTGGGACAAATTGTTGGGCGCAGGTTGCGCGCGTGCTTACACCACCAACTATACCTCACCGCAACAAGTCGCTGCACCGTACCGTTCTGCATCTCTCAGGCATATCGCCAACCCACGCACACCAGCCAGCCAGCCAGACACCCAGCCAGCCCCAGCCTGGCATACCCACGTCGTATTACGCGGGTTATCGAAAAGGTGAAAAAAAGACACAAAAAAAAAGCGGCTCGCTCGCTCCCGCTTTTCTGACAATTCCCCGCGCATCCTCTTCCTCCCGGTGAGATTTTTACTTGCAACACTCGCCACTGTTGCTCCGTGCGCGCGCATTCATCCTAGCCCCCATCTTTCTATATCAACTGACCTCGCGTCTTCTTCCTTCTTTAGAATTAATTAAGACTCGTCTTTTGTGTCATCGCGAAGAGGGCCTTCATCATTTTGAAAAATTTCGGGACTGATTTGTATGGCTAGTCGCTGTGACTTCAACTATCCAAAATATATGGTGCACAGGCTGCATCTACAGGATTTGCCTACGTAGAGACCGCGCGACTCGCACTTCGGCTCAGCCGCGTCGCGAATGCCTTCTGACGGCCTCTTGGAGTGTTTTTAACTTTGTTTAACTGACCTTGGCAATTTATACCGACAGTTAAGCTTTCATGCACTTAACTCAAGGACCCTGGGACGACGATATTATTGGACGAACGATGGCGACTTTTACGGCTTTGAATGGAGGCGAGCCTAAGATTTCGGATGGGGCAAACGGGAGCCCTACGATGAGGCATGTTGGTTCGGAGGATCGTTCTGCTATTCAAATCACTAGTCAGGAAGCAAGTTCTGGAGAAGCTCCCGTGACGCAGGTGGCGCGGAGCCCCGGTTCTGGTCTAGAGCGACCTCATTACCAGTCTAAAGGTTTTCCCGAGGTTGAGGGGACGCACAAGCGTAAGCGATCAACTTCAGTTGAAAGGACTCGTGAAGCAACAAACGCTCAGGATCAGGATCAACGACCCCAGGCAGAACCACGGGGCACATACGAAGTCTCTAGAGAGCGGGATTATAGGCATTACGGAGAAGACCAGAGG
The DNA here is from genome assembly GCA_037356035.1 of Xylaria sp. Z50. Lineage (NCBI taxonomy): Eukaryota > Fungi > Ascomycota > Sordariomycetes > Xylariales > Xylariaceae > Xylaria > Xylaria sp. Z50. Next base: position 183,337 of record JBAWJU010000063.1, read on the forward strand.
GACCAGGGCGAATCGTGGTACTCACAGCAACAATCTCGAGAAGATCGAAATTTATACGAGTCGAGAGACCCCCCAAGGCCTGCCTCAGCACAGGCCGATGAGCAAACTGGGGATGGTCTTCGGAGAGCTACGAGCCATGCGGACTCAGGGCACGATTACCCGGCTACAAGCCCTGACGGCGACGAGAGTTCTATGATGTATAGCGGCGCCTATTCGCAAGATCAGTCGAGGGATCCAGTAATTCAATCGGACCCCAAAAAGCGAAAGCGGAACTTCAGTAATAGAACCAAAACTGGTAAGTGCATTGTACCATGTCCGTAAACTCCTGAATGTTACTAACTGTTCTAAAGGTTGCTTAACATGTCGAAAGCGGAAAAAGAAGTGTGATGAGTCGAAGCCTGAGTGTGCGTCCCTACATTATCGTATTGACAAGCAAAGGGCACACTTTACTTACAATGACCAGGTACCAACTGCGTTCGTGGTGGGTTTGTCTGCTACGGGTATCCGAACCAACGAACACAACCAAGAATGGAAAATAAGCCCGCTGCCGTTCCCCTCGAGTCTAAGGATCCTAGTTATGTCCCGCCCGGTGCATATGGGATGCCTCAGCCCAGCACTTATCCCAACCCTCCACCTGCTCCTGCTCCTAAACGCGATTCAGTCTCATACCGTGGCCAATATCTTCGACTGGAAACTTCACAGGCAAGGTCTGTCTTGACAGATGATGACCGGCCTACCGCTTCAACCATCCCGACGGCGTCAGTCACTAGTTCCGTGTTAAGCCCGGATAATAAAGCGTCTGCCTTCTCATCATATTCAAGTGTTGCTAATAATATGTTTCCAACCCCAATAAGCGCCAATACGCCTAGTATACAACAGCTAAAGACACCAAATATTGAGCGGACCCGAGAATACCAAAGAGTGCCACCATTACACGATATCACTCGGACTGACCCCGATAATGGCCGGCCCGAGACACCTCGCCCTGGGCCACTACCTCAAATCAACATGTTAGAGCCAACTCCCACAGCTGCCTCAAGCTCCCAACCGCCGCCTAGTACGGATCCGCAAATCGCAGCTCAGCTAGCCTTGTCGCATACACAGTACCCTCCTAACAATAGTAAACTCAGAACGCAGAAAGAGGAAATGCTTTTAGGCAGAGAGTACTATCCATTTGACACAGAGCTGGTGCTAGAGCGCCAAAGGTGTAGCGCTGCTTGCTGGCGATTTAATAATTCGACAAATCCGAACACTGGCGTCTCAGCAACGGAGCGATCCCGTCTCTTCCGAGAGATTCTGAACCCTCGAGAGCCCATTCACCTCTCACCTCAGATGGTCTCCTCTACGACTAGGGTTGGCCGTGTCGGTCAAGAAGTAGTAGTTGAGGCGCCATTCACTTGTGACTACGGGTATAACATTACGATAGGCAACAACGTGATGATTGGTCGGAACTGCACTATTCTTGACCCTGTAGAGGTCAAAATTGGTGACAATTGTATCATCGGTCCTAACGTCACCCTCCTTGGGTCCACAACATTCACCGATCATAAGAAGCGAATGGGCAGCAAGAGCCCTCACATAGGTGGATACATCATGATCGATGAAGATGTATGGATTGGAGCTGGCGCCATCATACAGCATGGTATTCGGATCGGAAGAGGCGCTTCCATCTCTGCTGGAGCGGTGGTCGTTAAGGTAAGCTGTGAATCAATCGGTCCTCATACTTCGTATGGTGACTATCCCTGCTAACCTCTATGCTAGGATATTCCATGTTACACTGTCGCGGCTGGCAATCCCGCGGAAGTGAAATCTATTTTACATTAGCAAGGAAGACACATGGCATGATTGGCCACCTATTTTCATCGTCTCGTTGGCTTGCCACATTCAAGATACCCCAATATTCCTTAATCGCATCCCTTGTACAAATATCCTAGTTATATACTACATGATTCATTTCAGGACTAGACGAGGATTTGCTGAGCCCAAGCGTAGCCTTTGTACCCCTTTATTTATTTTATTCCGGTGGAAATATTTCTTTCTTTTTTTTTTTTTTCTTTCTTCACTGGTTTTCTTCCATTGGCATACTCGCCGAGCTGGACGATCTCGATGAATGCAAGATAGGAGGAAAATTTTTTTTTTCAAACACAGCGCACATATACGGGAAAAGAAACGGAACGCAGTCTACTTGTTAGGAAAGTAAAATGAGGAACGGCTGTGAATCCACCCCTTTTCCTTTTTGTGGGAGTTTGTGACTTTGTTTCTTGATCAATCCTCAGTGAGGACTCTGTTGTGATTTAATCCGACGGGATGGATTAGATAAGAAAGTATGTATGTATGGATGGGTGGGAAAGGATATGGAGAGTGATTGATTTGTTTGTAGGAGCGAGAGAGCATATTTTTTCGTCGTCGTTCGGTGGCCGCGTTGGCAACGCGCACCGGGGGGCACCTAGCACCTAGCATGGCGGAGCATAGCATAGATAATATCACGGATTTGACATGATTGTGCGGTTCTTCCGCGCGCGGGTATCGATTGTCTTTTTTTTTTTTGGTTTTATGACGGTTGTCGGCATCCCCCATTGAGTGTGTATAGGTAGGTGTGCAGTGCAGTGCATGGCTTTGCGGATGGATGGCTTGGGGGTGTTTCGTTGCGCGAAGCCGAATCCCGGCTTTTGTCACGACACACCACATGGGCCGAGCAGACGTATCGCAAAACCACGAGGGAAATACTTCGCTAGGGGCTTTTGGCAGTATACCATACTATGCTATTCATACCTACACCACTACGCTCCTGGCAGCATGGTGGTACAGTAAGTCGGTTGGGCAGAAGGAGTATACCAAGCGAATAAGAAGGCAGACGCATAAGCCGGCGGAATCGCGTCCTATTGCTCGGAGACTCAGCCTCTACCGCCCGCCGGCTTCAGCCCGTTTCACATCTGCAAGCCATTTCGCCATGGTGTGTGTGTGTGTGTGGTCCTTCCTTGGTGCTGGGTAGATCTGGTGCGTGGCGCATCAGATAGGTAGGGCTTGCCTTCCGAGATAGATAGGTGGCGACTTGCCGTGCGCCTGGCTTAGTTATAAGAAGGTAGGTTAGGTTATAGATCGTGTATTGTGGAGCCGCGAACTGTGAGGCGGGATGATGTGGTTTTTCGGTGGAATGGACCTTGTTGGGGGTTCTTAGCACGGATTCTTACGGGCTGGGTGGTGTGGCACGTGGAAGATAGATATATCGCCTCGCGGGTCGCGGCTACGCGGTATACGACTGGATACTTAAGGGACGTCTTATACCCCTACACACTATAGTACCCCTTGTAGGTACATAGGCACGCAGTTCTCAACTTGTATGTGTGATATGGTGAAATAGCTATTCGAGGATATTAGGTTAAGAGAGAGGATATATATATATATGTAAACCGGTTCATCGGTTCAAGGCCATGTGTGTGTAGGTCGAGATTATGAAGGATGGAGGCGGAGATGAGTGTAGTGTGGCAGCAGCGAGGATATCACCCCCCCGAGACCGACGACGAACTAATGCAGAGAAAATGTGTATGTATGTGGCTTACGTTGCAGATAATCGGGGAGGAATGAGCCCCCGAGAGGAGATCCGACGGCTTAACATGAACAATAAACCTAAAGGCCGCTATCTGTATTATTCTCTCGCTTAGAGAACGATTAATAATGATGCCTCGTGAGGGCTGAGTCGATAGGGACTCGCGATGAATTTTTACAGTGGACACTTGCAGCGCACCCCTGTTGCATGAGACCACCGTGCCGTTCGACATGTTCAAGTCCCCAATACCTGCTGGGAGCCGCATCCGAGGGGGGCTCAAGCGTCTTTGAGCTTCTGTACTTTGGAGGAGAAACTTACTCGGCATAGTTCGACAAACAAATTGGCATCGCTGGAGAGAGGAAGAAGATGTGTTGTGTCGACCCCATCTTCAGAGCGGAGAACCACGAGGCGTATGACGGAGGCATGTACCTATCTATACCCCTATGTATCTCTTCTTTCTCTTCGTGTGTTCCCTCAGGTATACGCTCAATAAACTGATATCATATCTATGGTTCACTTGCAAGGATCTTGAGATGGATATCAACCAGCATTACCACGACGTTATGTACCTGCTTGAGGATATCCTGCCCAACACTTTCCCGAGAATTAGAAGTGCGCTGCAAAGATCAGATAGGGTTTGTTCGGAGCATCTACCGAGTCCCAGCGTTCCTTGTCCTAAGACCCAGCGAGGAAGTCTGAATTGTACTCGCAGACGGACAGAGATTGCGCCGTGAGGAAGGGCCAGCGGAATTTAGGAAAGTCGGGTCAGTGATGGCGAAGACATGGGCACCCCGCGGGAGAAAGCGCTCGGAGCCATCATTGGGAAAATGTATGGGGCTAGTTTCTACATCGTCGACAAGCTCCCTGAGTCTGCCCCACCGTTCTACGCCGTGCTCGATCCAAAGAACCCAAAGGTGACGAGTGCCTTTGACTTCTTTATGCGAGGGCAAGCAATACTGTCTGATAGCCAACGTATCCATCTACCCGGAATACTGAAGGGCCGCATTCGTGCGAAGGGGTTCGGCCCTCGGTCCCTAAAAATCAAGGAATACCTTGACATCTTCAAGTCTGCAGGCGTCCCCGGCATGGGTGTGGAGGCGTTGGGCTGGATCGAGTGGTATCGTGGGTTTTGGGCCTCCCAACGGTTCGTCTTGCTTCATTCTATCCCGGAACTCCTAAGAGATTGGCCCTTTGACGAGGCACTAGCAAGCGATGACACGTCTGAGTCTTTGAGTGAGTGTATGTTTAGAATTCAACTATTGTGGAAGCAAAGTCTGCAGTATGACTAAGAATATCGATGAATACAGGATAGCGAGCCAGGGAAAAAAAAAACAAAGGAAAAGGGAGCTCCTGTGAAAATATAGCCCAGCCGTAGAGAATAAGCCTGAACAGTCCATAAAATAAAACAGAGAAGGGGGAAAAACCCATCTATGACTCTTGTCCAAACATGAATATGAGTGTATCCATAACATTTCCTAATTTCTCGACCACGTTGCACTGCCGTGCCTAAAACTCAAACTCAACCTTCTCCAGCACTCGGGCACCGGCGGCATTCCCATCAGAGACTTCGGCCTCCAGACGCAAGAGGTTGTCGAAATTATCAAAGGCCCATTTCGTGAAAGCGGAGACAGCCTCTGTAGCAATGCCCTGATGCCAGTGGTCCTCGCCCAGCCAGTAGCCGAGCTGTTAGGAAAGGGAGGTAGCGACAAAACCATCATGAACATATCCATTGAAGACCGCAAAATATTCTTCTGGATGCGAGATCTTGAACCGGGTCTGCACCGATTGTGCTGCTGACGATGACATGGCTCTGACGCACAGCCACACGAATTCCCTTCCTGCGACTGTAGCTACCCGGTGTGATGCGTCAAGGGGCCGGAATAGGAGCAGCGCCTCTCGATCCCGGCATCGTAACCGGCGGTGGCAGAATGATTTCACGCCTTGCCTGCTGCCTAGGCAGCTAACCAACGCATTAACTCCTGAAGAACCCCCACGACACGTAGTACTACCTACGGTATGCTTTCCGCCGTCTGTATTAAGCAAAATACCTCAGAGCACACGGTCGGCGGGTATTCCCCGAGTGATGGCGGGCGAGGCGTACATGTACGCAGAGGGGTGTCTGGGTGAGGCAGGGCAGGGCTATCCCAGCAAGAGACGTTATACATAGATTTTAAACATCACGCTTGTTTGTGAGGCTGTATCCTGCATGGTCTATTGTGCTAGTGTGGCGTGGAAGGTTGATGATGGCCCCGAGACTGTGTCACGGAGCACGGTAACGGACTGTTGGGCCCGTAACCTCGTGATTGGGTTGAGTTACCTAGGTATCAATGGTATTGACTCATGTCCTCTCCCGAGCTCTCTCAATAGTAATCTGTGATCGTGGATCGTACGTTTATCAAGTGCGTCTTCTGACCCCAAGCTGACGAAGTCCATGATAGGCTGTCAAGGTTCAAGGGGTCGGGTATTCATCGAGAGCAAAATAGCACACTACAGTCTATATTTTGCGAGGGAAGATGACCGCGGAAAACTCTTATGCAGTCTTATCTTTACTGTTCCATTTGAAAATAGCGGTTGCGAGGAATTAACGACTTCCTTAGTTAGGTAGATAGCTGCCACAAGCTTAATCTCTCAAAAACACACAGGACGGGTATTACTTGCAACACCAACCGCCTCATTCCTAGACAGAACAAACATAACGAAATGGAGTAACTTGTTATCGTTCCTGAGTAACAGGTAAGATGTTTGTTCACGTTACGTTTGTATCACGCTGAAGTTTGTTAGACGTTATTGTCACATGTTACTCGACCACCTAAAGGGGGATAACTATCCTGGCAGGAATGCTGAACTTTAAAAAATGGTCACGACCTAAATTGCTACTATATTATTTTCTTCGTCCTGGAAAGGATTCAGTGTAGGTAAGACAGAGAGTATTGCTTGTTTGGATCCAACGGCCGTAGATGGCTTCGTCGGTATATTATGCGACTGCCCGACGAGTAAACTCGGCATTGTACATTTCCCTCTTCTGAACAGTAATTCTGTTTCAGAACGTGCCACTCGCTCAATATTGTGTGAGACAAGGAATAATTCACGTAATTTTATTTCGTTATACTTATCATACCATTACTTGTCTAATCTTCTCTCATCCGACAGTATAAGATACCAACGCACGCCCAACTTGGAGTCAGAAAGCAGACTGACGCCAGAAGCTCCCTAAACCCGGCCAGCCACCGCACCAATTACAGCGCCGCTCGATGTCTGATTAGGGCAAGAAAGGTACCCCACAGTAGTATCCGGCTAGGAAATACCCACAACGGGGGCCACCTGGCCATCGCTCCGGAATCGGGCGGGGACATTGAAAATCGCGTCACTCACATGATAATCTAATCAATTCATCAAGGTTAAGGTGCGTAGTCAGTCTACTAAGCCCGAACGCAGGTAAGCTGAGCCCGTCACCGGCTTATTTACATACATATCCCGGGATCTTCTCTCAACGGTCGAAAAAGGGTTTCATATCAAAATTTTACTGGGCGAAAAAGAGAGAGGGAGAGAGAGGCAGACAGAAGGGGGTTTAAAACCGAGAAATAACCCGCACAACATTTTACCTAGCTCATCACCAATATCTCCAGCCTAATCGTGAGACCGGCGTTGACTCTGGCTACTTCCGCATCATCATGGAGACTTTCACCATCCGGACCCCGTGTTCCTCGGCCAACATCGGCCCGGGGTTCGACGTCATCGGCCTCGCGCTCTCGATATATCTCGAGCTGCGCGTGACCATTGACCGGTCCAAGACGTCATCAGAGCACCCTCTGAATTGCAGGGTCACATATGAGGGCGAGGGCGAGGAGACCGGAGAGGTGCCGTTGGACCCATCCTCAAATCTCATCACGCGGGTCGCGTTATACGTGCTCCGTTGCCACGATCAACGCACCTTTCCCGTCGAGACACACGTGCACATCAAGAACCCGATCCCTCTAGGCCGCGGCCTCGGGTCGTCTGGGGCGGCCGTCGTAGCCGGCGTGATGCTCGGCAAGGAGGTCGGCGGGCTCCACCATCTCGACGACAGCCGTTTATTCGACTTCTGCTTGATGATAGGTATGGGGACGACCCTATCCCCTCACCCTCTTTATGCCGAGAAACTGACAACTGGCTTTTAGAGCGCCACCCCGACAATGTCGGCGCTGCGCTATTCGGTGGCTTCGTGGGCACCTACCTCAAGCCGCTTGCGCCAGAGGACGTCGCGCGTGTCGAGATCCCGCTGAGCGAAGTGCTGCCCGCACCTGCAGGCGGCCTCGACACAGGGGAGCGGCCGCCAGAGCCGCCTCACGGAATTGGGCACCACATCAAGTTCCCGTGGTCGAAGGAGATCAAGGCGGTAGCCATAATCCCTAATTTCGAAGTACCTACAGCAAAAGCGCGTGAGGTGCTGCCGAAGGAGTATCCCAGACAAGACGTCGTGAGTTCAAAGTGTCTCCTAGGAAATACAATGCATTACCTAACAAACCCCCTCTCAGACATTCAACATGCAGCGCATCGCCTTACTACCCGTAGCACTGGGTCAATCGCCGCCGGACCCCGAGCTCATCAACCTCGCGATGCAGGACAAGCTGCACCAGCAGTACCGGCAGACGCTGATCCCCGGGCTCGAGGAGATCGTGCAGAGCATGTCGCCCAGCACGCAGGAGGGCCTGCTCGGCGTGTGCCTGTCGGGCGCGGGCCCCACGATCCTCGCGCTAGCGACGAGCCACTTTGGCGAGATCGCGGAGCGGATAATAGCGAGGTTCCGAAACGAAGGCATTGACTGTAAGTGGAAATTGCTGGAGCCCGCCGAGGGCACCAAGGTCATCACCACCACCACCACCCCCTAGACAGCGACGGAGTGACGTGGTTCCCGTGTCCCCGTTTCCCTCCACCCCAGTTTCAGGTACTATGTACTATAGTATAGTAGCGAGGAGAGAAAAAAATATCCACAATCACCATCATGACATAACGTACGATGGGCTGGCGCTGTCTTGGTATACGTCGCCGGCCTATAGGAGACGGCACTACACACTGCACTACGCTACACTATGGATAAAAATACTATGTAGAGAGATAGATAGTTCGCGATCGGAGTCCAGTCGTGAGAACTAGTGCGCTCGGCATTTGGATGGTGTAGGTCGCATTTAGCAAGGATACGAAAACGAGATTTTCGGCGACGGGAGAGGGGATATTAGATAAGACGATGGGAAATATTTTCCAGAAAAAAAAAATTCAATCTCGAGCTGGTTGCCTTATCCAGCATGACATCGCTGCACTGGACCCATTATCGGGGCCAGCGTGCAAGGGGCTGATAGGTTATTACCTCCTACGCAGAAGCAGTTGTATGCAAACCCAGGTCGAACCGACTGACTGACGACGACACGCAACCCACCTCCATCCCCATGATCCCTGACCTCGCTTAACACCTTCGCGCTATACCAGTAGCGTGAGTCCCGCCAGGTACGCTCCGCTCCGTGAGGCCGTGATTGACATTTCTCCAGGGTGCTTTGTAGCGGTAGCGGTAGCGTAGCATGCAAATCATATCTCCAAACCATGTTCCTAATCCCTCACCTGATGCCTCTTTAACCCAGAATAGTAAATGTCTTTCCCGAGCTGAAAAAAAAAAGCGAAACGATGAAATCCCGAAAAATCCATCCATGCCTTCGTATCACGGGATTCAGGTTACACTATAACGAACGGTATATTGATTACCGTCGCCCAGGTGCCTCGGCGTCCCGTGCTTGGAACTACGTCACCGTACAGTCCGGGTCGACGTGCTATGTATATTATCCGCAGCAAAGGGCGATGCTGTGCATATATTATTCGTATTTTAGGCACTCATGCATGGCCAAATGCTCGACATCTAGATTAGTGTCGGAGCCAATAGTGCACATACCTACAATCAATAGTGCACGTACACTACCTAATACTTCAGCTCATCAAGCTTTGACTTGCATAAAAAACGCAACGTGCACCACGTCGCTACCTTAGCCGTTTTGCACAAAATCATGTGAACAGACAGCCCTGTGGTCCTTATCTGTCAAATAACGAAAAAGGGGAGTTTTCCTTGTAGATCATCTCTTTAGTTAGATGGCCTATCCAAGTTCCCGACAATCCCGTCTTGGACTTGTCCACATTATTCATCCTTCGCTGGGGCTTTTTATACTAGTACTACACATGCATTGTATCAAGCTAATTAGTTTACGCTAGGAACTTGGTGGTCACCACTTACATCACAGTAGTTAGTATGTTGTAGTAGAGTAATACGTAAGCGAGAGACCGAAGGAAATATGAATGGCATCGTAGACTATCCAGACACAGCCCCTTTGCGTCTACAGAGCCCTGGGTCGGTTAGAGTTCCAATATCGCGTCGACGGTTGCAGGGACTAGCTTTGTCTCATTGAATGAACCCCAACATCGCTACCGAGTAGCCTATACTATTGACCGCCAATGCATCATGACATCTGCAGTATCATGGCGAGTCGTCTCCACGTACTAGTGGGCTGGCGATGTGACTATTCGACTAGGATGGAGTCTTGATGGTAATGGGATTTCCCTGTTTACAAATTATCCTGCCTCGGCAGGGGAGCCTGCCGGAAGCTAGCTGAACGGCCTGGGTGATGTCCCGCTAGTATTGTAACTGGTATCGCATAGCGGAAACCTGTATAATTAGAATGATGTCCCACGACACTCCTCGCATTAGGGGTAAGCGGTAGCTCCTTAAGCACTCTCAAGCTCAAAGGTGAAGGGAAGAGACGATGGCTTTCTCCACTGTTCGGAAGAGTTTCGCCGTCGCCGCTCTAGCTGCAGTGGCAGCGGCTCAGAGCACGTGCGACCTCGTGGGAAGCCAAACCTCAATCGATTCGTACAAGCGTTTTCAGATCGACTATACATCGGAGCAGAGCGAGTACTGGTCGACGGCGTGCAGTGATTTAAAGCCATCCTGTATCCTGATGCCCACGACAACACAGGAAGTCGCGGCTATCGTCTCTATCCTAGCCGCCAATAACGAATCCTTCGCGATCAAGTCGGGCGGCCATAACCCAAATAACTACTTCGCCAGCATCGACGGCGGGCCTCTTATCTCCACTAAGAAATTGGACCAGGTGATTCTCGATCCTGTGGCGCAAACTGTGAGAGTAGGACCTGGCAATAGGTGGGATGAAGTCTCGGGAGCACTTGATGGCTCTGGATTCTCGGTCGTTGGTGGGCGGATTGGCAACGTTGGTGTTGGTGGATATTTGTTAGGGGGTGAGACTCCTGTCCAACTTGCACGAAAGCATAGAACTCACACTAAGATTCATAGCTGGCTTGAGCTTTATGAGCACCGAGTATGGTTGGGCAGCTAATTCGATACTTGAGTATGAGCTTGTTCTAGCGAACGCATCCGTCGTGTCGGTGACGGAGAGCAACCATCCCGACCTCTTTATGGCCCTCAAAGGCGGCGGTAGTAACTTCGGTATTGTCACATCATACTTGCTGCAAGCATATCCCCAGGGGGACGTATGGGGCGGCAATCTTATCTTCGACGCAACACCAGAGATCAGCAAAGCCATGCTCGCGGCGGTCCGGGATTTCACGGAAAACTATGACGACGAGAAGGCCGGCATCATTGTGACGGCGGAACGGACACTCGCCACGCTCGTTGATCTCTGGGTTATCTTCCTGTACTACAACGGGCCATCACCGCCTGATGGCATCTTCGACAAGTTCTTTGCCATCAGCAAGTTCAAGATCAACACCTGCAAGACACAGAGCATGCACAGTCTTCTCAGTGGTAATAACTGGGCCATCGTGAAAGGATCCGTTTATACGATCGGCACGGAGACCATGCCCCTGCCTAATGAGGCGAACGGTGCCGAAGTGATGCAAAAGATCTTTGACCACTGGGTCGACGTAAGTAACAAAGTACAGCTCGTCCCCGGCCTGATAGCAAGCATCGCCTTCCAACCTCTGCCGAAGAAGCTGGCCCAGGTGGCGAGAGCCAAGGGCGGCGACATGCTGGACGTCGACGATGACATCGACCGCATAGTGTTGGAGCTAGACTACAGCTTCCTCTCCAACCTTTCTTATCCTAAGATTGATCAGACCATGCGGGACACGTACGGTGGGTTCAAGACTATTGTCGAGGACTACCAAGATAGCGGCCTGTTACCCAAGGACGTGTATCTACCTCTATTCCAGAACGACTGCTTCTACCCGCAGGATTACTTTGGAAGGCTGAAGCCGGAGAAGATGGCGCTTGCGAGAAGAGTGCAGGCAGAAGTCGACCCCAAGGGCATGTGGAAGACGAGGACTGATGGATTCAAGATACCATCTGAGTATTAGCCATAGAAGGGGCTAATGTCGTAAAACATATACCTTATTCTAGTGCATAAATATGTTCAATCACAGAAGTTTGTTGAAGGGATTCGCAGTGACAAAATGAGGAGAAAGAGGCATGTGATGTGGTAGGGCGCGTTACGCTGTTATGCCGTGTAACTGTAGTGAAGATATGATGTAATGAGTGAATGATGTTGAAAAGGGGTCGCTATCACAAGCTCCCGCGTGCAGGTACTACGTAAGTCAATATCTAGTGGGGCCCTTGCAACTCGTCTTAACGTGTAGTAGTATAGGTACCTTGTCTATACCTGAGGTTAAGTAATGTGGAGGGGTCAATTCTTTAGTGGACAGGTCAACCAAATCCATCGACCTATCATCTCGACCTATTATCCCGACTTATCATCCCGTACACGATCATGTAGATTGGATAGACCCGGATAGATCACGACATTCCTTGTTATCTACAATAGTGCACGATACATATCACGATACAAGCTTCTTCTTACTTTACCTTACTTTACTTTTCTACGCCTAGGCACGACTGAATACATCATACACGCCATACGGATGGTTTGAATATACCAGCATGGATTTCCTCAAGTCGGCGGTGGCCTCGGCCATGGCGGCGCAGGGCCCGCCATTTCCTTATTCCTTTGGCGACAAGGTCGATATAGACTCCTCCATCTGGACCCTCTACAACGGCACGCGACGGGCCGACGGGTCCAACTGCAGCATCTTCTCCTTCGATGTCGTCGCTAACAAGTCACGATTGCCGCTAGCCAAGAACGCGCTCAAGAAGCTTCGTACCATGCGCCATCCCGGTGTCATCAAGGTCCTGGACGCCGTCGAGACCGATTCCTACATATATATTGCGACCGAGCGCCTTGTACCACTACGATGGCATGTCAAGAGAAAGAGCTTGAGCCCCGAGACCATCAAATGGGGCCTCTACAGCATCGCGCGTACGGTCAAGTTTATCAACGAAGAAGGTTCGTCTATACACGGCAGCCTGAGGGTCGCGTCTATCTACACATCGGAGAGCGGCGAGTGGAAGCTAGGCGGGTTCGAAGTGCTCAGTAATGTCAAGGATGACGACGCCATAATATATACCTACGGCAGCTTAGTACCCGATTCAAGTAGATTTGCACCCCCTGAGTTGGCCCAGTCTGGCTGGGATGCCATAAAGAAGAGCCCACATTCTGCGATCGATTCCTACAACTTTGGCAGCACGATATTTGAAGTATTCAATGGCGAATTCACAGGGTCCTACCCGGCGGGACAGACAAAAGGCATCCCACCAACCATGCACGCAGGCTATAAAAGGCTCGTGAATGCAAACCCGAAAGCTAGAATAACCGTCGGGGCCTTCTTCGAGCAGGGACGTCGTTCGGGTGGTTTCTTCGACTCTCCTCTAATCAAGTTGACGGAAGGTATTGACAACCTCGACGTCAAGTCAGAGACGGAGAGGGCAGAATTCCTCGATGATCTGGACCAGCTCACAGACGATTTCCCCGAGGATTTCTTCAAAATGAAGGTGTTGCCAGAACTTCTAAAATCCGTCGAGTTTGGCGGCGGAGGGCCCAAGGCTTTTGGGGTGGTCATGAAAATAGCTGCCAAGCTAACAAACGAAGACTTCGAGGCTCGGGTGCAACCCGTTGTGGTTCGACTATTTGGTAACCCGGACAGGGCTATTCGAGTATGTCTATTGGACAATCTACCGTTAATGATCGACAGGTTGCCGCAAAAAGTAGTAAACGATAAAATATTCCCCAACATGGTATCTGGTTTTACAGACCTAGCTCCTATAGTCCGCGAACAGACGCTAAAATCTGTACTGGTCGTCATCCACAAGCTTTCAGATCGTGTTATAAACGGAGAGCTCTTAAAATATCTAGCCAAGACGGCAAACGACGAGCAGCCAGGAATTCGAACAAACACAACAATATGTCTAGGTAAAATCGCCAAGAATCTCGGTACTTCCAACCGGGCTAAGGTTCTTGTCGCCGCGTTCACAAGATCACTACGTGACCCCTTCGTCCATGCGCGAAATGCCGCTCTGATGGCGTTATCGGCTACTGGAGAGTACTTTACGGAAGAGGACTGCGCAACGCGGATTTTACCCGTTGTTTGCCCTTCGTTGATGGACAAGGAGAAGCTAGTCCGCGACCAAGCCAATAAAACGATAGATATCTACCTACAACGGATACGCAAGGCGGCAGAAAACATGCCCGATAGTGCACTGCCGCCATCTCAGACCGCAGACGGCGCTGCCCCGCGTATGAGCACGCCACAGTCTAGCGACGTGTCTTCATGGGCTGGTTGGGCTATCTCCTCTTTCACTAACAAACTATCCGCCGCGTCTGGGGAGATGCAAACCTCGAGCAATGGGACTGCAACTTCTCAGGCCACTTCGCCAACGACGGGTACTGAGCCCAAACGCGTAGTTTCTTCCACATCCTCCGCCTCCGCACTCCATCGCCAAGCGGTGAAATCACCCTCTCCGGCTCCTCCATCGCGGAATTCGACCACGAGCGCCCCAGACACATATTTCAAGGACCCATTGCCCATTGACGACGGTGACGATGACGCAGGCGCCGCATGGGGCGACATGGGTGACATGAACGATGACGATGCGGGGGATGCCTGGGGCGAGCCAAGCGATAGCACCACGGACGCCTGGTCTACCACGACAACTCCAACCCCAGCATCTACCACAGCAAGCAAACCGGTGAAGAAAACACCTGTAGTATCTACCAAACCGTTTGATGATGGCTCGGAGCCAGATTTCGCAGGCTGGCTCGCGGCACAAGCACAAAAGAAGAACCCGGGCGGCACCAAGCCTCTACCGAAAGGACTAGCGAAGAATAACTCTGCCGCAGGCAAGAAGCCGTTGGCAAGTAGGTCAGCGTCTACTCCGGCCAAGCCGGTCGTTAGCAAGAAAATCGACATGAAGCCTAAAGATACAGGCGGCGATGACGACGGATGGGGAGACGGGTGGTAGTGCGATTCGCCACTATCACGTGCGGTATAGCAGTATATGTGCAGCCCGAGCAACAGGAGGTAAACCCTAGACCCCGGGTAATGAAAAAGAGATAAGAGACCCGGGGAGAAAAGACTATAGGGTGGGAGTCTTTACCTACCCACCTACCGGTAAGAGTGTTATAAAATACTTGGATAGCAGGAGGAGGAAAATTGGAAAAAGCACATATTTTCTGCCGAGGTATGAAATAAGTTTAGGGAGGAAGGTCTGATTTCATGATTCGATCTGTGATATTGATATTGGCGCGATATGATATATAGCATGGGCATAGGCACGGCGTTTTGGAGTCACGAATAAAGGAGAGAAGGGGGGGGGGGGGGGGGGGGGGGGGGGGGGGGAGCGGGGCGGAAGAGAGCGATAAGTACGTAGGTAGCTGAATTGCTGAATACTTGAGTAGCAGAAGTTAATTTTAAATGAGAACCCAGTTCAGGACAGCAGGATATCCTAGACGTCTGTTCTGTTGGGGAACTACTGCCTAACGTCTTTTCCCCCCTCTGTTTTCCTGACTCAAGTAACTTTCCCCAAGATGCTGTTCGTAATCAAATGCACAACGGTGTCCGTCAATGGCGAGTAGGTAGTAGATAGGCATATCCACACTCATAAGCAGGCAGGTAAATAAAATCATCGAATAGACAGTTATCATTACGTTCTAATCGAAACGCCCAAACACGCCGCCCGCCTCCCGCCCATTACCACCACGCCTGTTTGCCTGCTAGCTTGTCTGAGCAGACCGATAAGAGCAATCTAACAAACACGTCTCGCGAAAACCACCGCGCTGTGTCTGACATATGAAGACATCGCATCGCATCGCATGGAAAATAAACATGAAGAAGACAACGACAAGGAAAAGCCATACGGCATATACCAGGCCGTAGCCAGGGCTGCAACACAACGCAACGCAACGCACACATGCCGTCCCGTCTTGTAATTTCCCATTCCGCCCAATCCTTAACTCCAGCCATGATAAAGGGGTGCCGATAGGGAACCCGAGAGAGAGAGGGGAAAAAAACGAAAAGAATAAAAGGCAATACCTGAGTTCATAGAAAACAGGTTCTTATGCTAACCCTTAAGCATTAGCCCCCGTATTCATATCTCATACTACAGTCCTGGGCGAAGTATCTGGTGTGATATAACATGACCATAAATGATGTGTAATTCTGACATCATGGGGGACTACGGCCGCCGAAGTCCGATTCACTCCAGAAGCTGCTATCGGTGGGGACGTCGGACTCCTCTTCGGTGTGAGTGTCGGTGTGCGAACCAGCGTGTATGTCGGTGCCCGCGTCGGTGTGAGAGTTGGTACTCTGAATCTGCTCATAAATAGGGACTATGAACCTGCCTTTTCGCACTGCTCGGCGGCGCAGGAGCTATCTAGCCTCCGAGTAGTCGTTCAGTGCAACGCAGACAGCGCCTCTATGGTGCCCATTATACTGGCGGATAACGGTCTGGCTGCCGAGTTCCCAGAGCCGCGCGTAATGGTCACTGCAGGCCGTCACCAGGTATGCCGAGTCGGCACTAAAGGCACAATCCCAAACCCAGCGCTGGTGGCCTGTCAATGTAGCTTCTAGAGGGAAGGGTTTCGATTCTGTTTCTCCGTTGGTTTGTGTGGCGTGGGCGCCATTACCGTTAGTCATGACAGGAGCGTCCGCTGAGTCGGGATCGGTAATGGGCACAGACCAGATTTTGGCCGTGTGATCGGCTGAACAGGTTGCGAGCTTCTTGACATCGGGGGATAGGAGGATTCGGGTGATGTACTCTTTGTGTGCCGAGAACTGGGTAAGGGGGACAAGTTGGGTGTGATCGTAGCTTTGAATAAGCGACCAGACGAAAACATTGCCCTGGTAGAAGAGAAGTATTAGTTATATAATCTAGTTACCTTTTTTTTTGTTTATTTTTTTTATATACTAATGTTGTGTATTCAAGTACAAGGGAGTGTGACCGTAACTTACGGCATTGTTGGCGGCACAAAGAAGAGAGCCGTCGCTGGCGACTGTCACACTCGAGACTGACACATCCTCCTCAGGAATCAGTTGGTGTGAGCAATTGTTCTCGGCTAGATCCCAGACGCGCACGCTGCCACCGCGGTCACAGCTGATGATCTCGCCCTGGTTTGGGTGGATGACGACGTCGTTGGCTGCAGAGCCATGGTTGTAGCTTCGTTGTATGGTTGCACTTCTAGTCTCCCAGACCTTGACAGTGCCGTCCTCAGAGCTTGTTACCATCCATTTCCCCTCGCAGTGGAAGGCGACACCGGTGACGTTTCCCGTGTGGCCGTCAAAGCTCATCAATGGGTTGGGGTTGGTGGACTTGATGTCGAAGAGTTTGACCGAGTGGTGGCCGGCGGCAGCAATGAAGCGTTTGTCGGGGGAAATGCAGAGACGATTGACCTGGGAATCGGAGTGCTGTATCGTGCGCGAACAGATGCCTGACAAGGCCTCCCAGAATCTGTAGGAAGCATATGGGTTATTCACGCAGCTCTGCGAGCATCATTGATGTTGGCGCATACCTGATCGTGTGATCATAACCGGCTAAACCCCGAGGTCAGTTCGAGGACTTGCAGGTTCCCAGAGAGTATGGGAAGAGACTCCAACATCGAGAAATAGCTTACCTGTACAAAGTATGACAGACATGGTGTTATCCTAGCGATTCTAGAGCATTTCCAGCATGAACAGTGGTAGATTACGTGAGTGGTCAGCTAGCGACCAAGCTCTCACCGATCGTCGATTCTCGAGAGAGGTGCTGAAGAATGCAGGGACATGGTGACAATGGAGCCGCGTGGGTTTTAGCACCCCGCCATACCGACATTAGTCGCTATATGCAACAACCCGTATAACATTACGCGAGTAGCGCTGTAGTTTTATGCAACTATCATGATTGTGAGGGCCACTGGAGCTTCACTATTTTGTGTGAACTTCCATTCTATCCTATCTCCATACTACATTAAGGTATTACAATTGTACTCTCTTGTACAGTTAACTACTTATTGCCGAGTTAATATTCAAAGAATCTTTCATGCTCATATGCTTGAACTCAAAGTGTCACTCAAGCGCCCATCGGGTCTCAGATATGAGCTGATCATGAGCGCTACATCTATCTAGTGTAAATCCCTGAGTTGACCCTACAGCACCTACGTTATTATATCAAATACTATTTTAGACCCGAGTGCATTCGAGCGGCGCGTAAGGATTGACACGGATACATGCAGTCCTTCGGCCCTGCAATCGTGCCGTCGGATCGGGTAGTTTCTATTGTTGCACCGCACATGTGCCTCGTTGCCTTGGAACAGGGGAGGCAAGGCCATTTGCTGGGTTTCGCATCCTCTGCGCTGTATAGATGAGCTGTTGAATACGGGTGAGGTCGTATTGTGGCTTTCATACCAACATCCGACACCATTCAACCCTCTCGAGTGCCTGATCCGTTATCTACGCAAGGTATGTCATAAGATCTTGCAGGAGACCGTTCCGTCATAATCTTCATCTTGGTGGTACTGTGGCGTGTCGCGTATTCCCCGACGTGGCAAGCTACCGCCTTCATAAGGTAAGCTCTCCTTCTCACTAAAGCAAGGGCATGAGTTAGCGGGCGATCTAGTCAATTCCTAGGTTGAGGGTCGTAGACTATCTGTATGAATAATCCGGAAGATCAACATCTCCCATCCTCTCGTCTCACCATGGCTATCTCAGAACCCATGGTTTCCAACGGTCTGAATGGGAAGATGGGGGGATATGCTCGGGATGGTATGGTATGACAGTGGTGATCCTTCTCGGGTTGCTGCCCATCCTCCAAGGCAATTCGCGAAAGATTCAATCTTCACCCATATCCCGACAAGGTCACTCAACCACTTCGCAACAAGAACAGCTTTCCATTATTTATAACAGTGTCCGATTGCTGCCGACCGGGCTAGGATGTAGGCATCGTATTGACGTTCGACCCCCACGTACTAGACTACACTCAATGACGCGCAGTTCGTGACGTTCTAGAACTATGCTGCTCTTTCTTCCCACTCTTCTTGTCTTGTTTCTTATCTTCTGTGTTATTTGAGCTTTTACTCAATGCTTGGAAGTCGGCGTCTGATATAAGCTCGACAAGGCTGTTATTACACGCTGCGCATACCGTGCCCCTAGACATATATGAGTTTTCCGAGTAATGATAAATTTTCAAGGATCTAACCTTTTTAGATGATGCCAGGTTCCCTTGCACTTCCTACATGTGATCGGCCGAAGGTTAAGCATCCCAATGCCAGGGACATCTTCCTGTTGCTGTCTAGAAAAGTCCCTGCGGCTCGACTGGCAGGCCATACTTGCTTTCGTGGGTCGAATGTAAAATGCAGTTTCTGGTGTGGCCGTAGGTTCAGCTTGTTTTGATTATGCTATCCCTCATTTCAGCAGTTCTCCCATCACTAGGGAGCCTAGTCTACCTTATATATTTGTTATTCAAACTGCTCATCACCCCGGAGAGCTGTTTCTAGCCTTGGAGAATCTCATGTCATCGCCGAACTCACCGCCTCGGGATCTTTTGTTACCTACGGATGTTTACCAGAGGTGATACGAGTACATCCCGTCGGGCGATCCAGTATTGATGATTGGAGCCTCCTACCGTTACGTTTCCCGGAGTAGAACGAACCGGCTCCGGTTCTGTCCCTTTGGTATCGGACATCAATCGCCATGTGTTGGAGTGGAAGGTAGTCAAACGTGTACCACGGCAAACATTTTATCATCTGACCCCCTTCGAGCTTGAAGATCAACTCATAGCACCGCGTGTCAAGGGATAAGGGAAGAGATTGCGAGCTAGTTTTCTTAAAGATTATATCCCTTTTGTATTATCTCGGCGATTTAGACTAGAATATATACTCAATTGCGTATACTACGATTTTGCTTATTGTTTCTCTGGCCATCCCTTACGATAGCCATACGATAGCTATACAATAACTTACATGATAAAAGACTATACGCTGCTACCAACATATCTTGCATGTTAGCCACGATGAAGTCCCTGCGTTGAGGGCTTTCCAACAAAATTTTGCGCCCACCCCGTCGAGTCCGAGGTCGCCCGGCTGCCTGCATCGTGACCTTTACGTCGGGTTCTCTCCGGCCATTATCTAGCTGTGGAACATGTAATGGTCCTTGGAGACGATAGGCCAGCCTCAGCGATTCCATCACGAGATTTTTTTTTAAAAAAAAAACGTGTCATAAGTGAAATCAAATCTGGCAGCTCGTTGTCCACCACCAACCATGCCTGCGTGGACCATTGAACAACCTTTGGAGTACGACCACACGATCTACACTTCTCGTGCACGATGACCGTGCTGTTTCGAACACCTGTGTGACTTAAGTCACTATTTATAAAAGCTTACTAATGAACGTGTTTAGGTTAATGTGTAAAAGCATAATGTCGAAATGGCGATAGAAACCGAGGTAGCTCGTAATGCAATTCTGTTTTTTTTTTGGAGGGGGGAGGGGGGGACGTAACATATCATCGGGGTGAGGTAAAGGTAATTTACCTAGACGTCGTGGAAATTAATTGAGAGTAGTGTTCTTCAAGGAAGAATCTCGAAATATACAGTGTAGCTCACCTACGTCTTTCTCTAATCCGGGTATCCCCTACTCTGCATCAGCCTCAACAGCTCATGGGTATTTCCCTAACACATGACGTCCAACCAACCAACCAACCTCACCACTTAGAGTATCTTCGTAAACCCGACGGACGCATCTAAAATTCAATTAAATAAGAACGAGCCTTATTTCAGCCCTCTATGTAGAATCTCCAGTACTGTCTTCTCTAATTGGTCCCTTTTTTTCAACTACTAGTGTTACGTTGACACGAAGTTGCTCACAACTACGCATCCCCATAGACCGTTATACTCTAAAAGACATGGCATAAAAAAACACCATGACCAACCCGGCCCTATTCTCCCATGATGAAACCCGATGTTCCGTTTGCCTTAAATCAGCTTCTCTCGACGGCACTATTTGAGAGTCATCAATCGCCCGAACAAGGCGATGTCGCAACCTCTTCATTCCGAACCAAATAATATTTCTATTCAAGAAAAGGCATCCAAAATGTTCAAAGATAGTCAATCCTAGTAGCCCCCATCTTCAACGGAGTCGGGAAGTAGAGTGCAGCGTCACACACATAGTCATGTAAAAGAATAAGAGACCAATTCTACTATCTCGCATCGTTCTCCAGTAGCAAGCTTGCAGACGCGAAATCCGGGCCGTACTTGTTTCCGGATGCCTTCGATGCGTTAATGACCACGTCGCTGATGTTCACGGTACTTCACATTCAGTGTATTCATGACTCCCTCATCCTTCTTTTCATGCTCCCAATAGACTAGGAGTGTATGGGGAGCGTGTGGTATGTAAGGGGTACTCTCCCATGGATAATTCCAATATTCAAAAAAACGGTAGCCCTGAAGGCAATCGGCTCGAGTAAGATCCCATTAAAAAGCTGTGTGCTTCAGTTGCTAACACACCCATATGCCATAGCCTTAGTAGCACATAGTCAACAAGACTCATAGGTAACACCAGCCATCGCCAACTCTCGCATTATCGGGACTACGCTGTATTACATAAGTACTACTGTTAGGAATATCATTGTTATTGTGTTCTACAGAACTCCAGATACAGTACGCGTTAGCCAAGGCGGCAAGATTTAAAGCTATGAAAGCAACAGAGAAAACAGAAATCAAATCGTCAGGCCATGTAGCTACCGAATACCGAACGAAGAAGGCCTAGCTACTCACGGTGTTCGAAAGCCGTGTTCCTGCCGTCAAGACTAAGTTGTTTGGCGATGTGATAGCCCTGGGAATGGCTGGCACAAAATCCTTTCCTTGTTGACCCCAACGCCTATTTCACCTGGAAACGCCGGGATTACCTGTTTCATCCACACATGCCCAGTCCAAGTCACCCTACCAGGGTTTGTAAAAATGAATTTGGCATGGACGACCCGCCGCCGGATGACTAGAAAACCGGGGCAGTATTTACCAAGTAAGAGAAGGTCGCGGCTCCTCCTAAAGCTACACAAGCTGCAACCTTGACAGCAACAGTAGCTAATCGAATCTTCTTCGTAGGTCGGGGGGGCTCGGGTTGAGTAGGGATTGTAATACGTGTTTCTTGTCCCTCCACGACCGTGGTCTCGCAGGCACTAGATTTGTTTTGTGTAGCTGTGGTATCAATGCCCTCGCAAGAAACTTTGGTATGACTTTTGTTCTTGCGAGACACAAAAAGGCATTTTTGGGTGATAGGCACCGTGTTCTCAGTCCGGTTGAAAGCCTCCTCATGTGTACGTTTAGTTGGCGTGGAGGTAGCGAATAGAGGGGACCGTCCATCATTCTCCTTTGCAGTCTCATGTCCGATCATGTTAGGAGTAGGCTTAGGGGAGGGAATCCGAAAACTCTCAGCCGCAGTGTCTGAGAACTGCTTTGGCTCCCCGTCTAGAAGATCTTTGATAGGAAGGCGTCGAAGGTTGGGGGCATTTTGCGCTTCAGTAGCTAGCTTGCTCTGCTGAAATTTGTAAGCGCTAGTCATATCAAAATCTACCCGCGGTTGGGACCGAATCACACGGGGCGCTGGGGGCTCTTCAGTGGGATTGTTTATGAATCGGTCTCCAGAGACAGCCCAAGCTGAATATTGATCGGTGTTGTCGACTAGCTTGATGGGAGTAGCATCGGGCGCTTCGGCAGGACGTTGAGCTGCATCATCATTTACTTCTTGGGATAAAGCTGTAGTTTCCCGGGGGGATGAAAGGGTAGGGGAAGGGCTGCGAGAGGTATCAGATGTCACTACGCTAAAAGAACATGCAGGGTGGCCCAGGTCATTAACATCGTCCGGTAACGCCTCCGTAATATCCGTATCGGTCTGTGCAATAGGCGGAGAGGGCTCTGTAATAGCCGCAACGGGCTCTGTAGAGTGATTCTGGTTGAGGGTCGCGCGGTTTCTCTCTCTGGCTGCGAAGAACTCGAACTTGCCAGTCTTCTCACCGAGTTGCTGAGCTCTGTTGTCATTTGGTCGTGTATCAAATAACGTGTGACTCTTGAAAAGAGCCGCATCGGAAGGGCTTGGATCTCGAGCAAAGCCTGGAGGGGTAAGAAATCTATAATTGCAAGACGCAGTGGTTACGGTCTGGCACTGACTTTGCTGATGAAAGCCTGTTGACAAAGGGGCGGGTGTCTCGGTGTGGGGTTGGGAATTCGATAGTTTAGTTGTTGTCTCTTCTTCCCTTTCCTCTTCCTCCTCGTCATCATCGTCCTCATCCCCATCGATAGAGCTGATATAACTATCAGAATAGTAAATAGGATCTGGAATACCACGTTAGAAGTTGGTCGCAACTTGGATCATGGAGTGTGCTTACTGTCACTGATTTCTCCTTCGGAAAGATAAGTAAGTCTTCTATCTTGGCCGTACTCGTAATCCTCGGACAGCGTTTCATCACGATTCAAGGATCCATCTACCTCAGATAGATCACTACGGCTGTCTGTAGATGCTGACGAAGTATCTGGTTCCGACTCTAGATCCGCGCCAAATAGGCTTTCATCGTCTTCGTCGGATGAGTCGTCATCATGGTATCTCTGATCCCACATCTCGTCATCTGACGGTACCGAAAGTGAAGGAGGTATGATAACTCTTCCATCAGGGGTCTGGCTTAGATCGAGGCTCCTTGGGAATTTAGGGGCATTCTTAATAGGCATTGAAGCTGGGGAACTAAGGACAAGCTTAGATGAACCTGGTGCGCCTGGATCAGTTGTGTACATTTCTACATCAGACTCGCAGTTTGGTTCAGAAGTTAAATCGATCACGTCAGAGCTTGCGTTGCAGTTGCTGATGGTAGCGGAACTGATGAAGGGCTTGTTACGGGATAGCAACTCATCACCGTCGACCGTTAGGTCGATAAGGGGGGGCCTACGGCAGCTAATTGTAACCGTGCTTTTGGGCTCGGGGTTGCTCGGGGTTGCTTTAGTATGAGTGGCGGTGTCGATCGAGCCACCCTCGTTCTCGCGGTTTTCCTCTTCCTCGTCATCTACGTCATCCGGAACTACAAAGCCCCGACGGAGAGGAGGATTGTCGGATCTACTTAGAAATTAGCCCCGGGTATTAGGCATGACCGTGTAAGTACCTACTTATGGCTCGCTTGCGCCACCGTGAAATCGACGGTACAGGGCGGATAAGTCTGCTCGGTCCGAAAAATGTCGATTCCGAATCGGAGAACGTCGCCGTTGGCTAGCTTGACTGGCTTCTCGGGAGAGACTTGCTTCTCCTTATTGTGTCCGTTGCCGGCGGTGTGGAATGTGCCGTGGAAAGACTCGACGTCTTTGATGTAGACAGCCTAGATGATAGAACGGTTAGTGCAACCTCAGGGAGATGAAGTGAAATAAAGAGGAGCAGATCATGAGCTCACAGGGGGGTTGTCGTCAAAATTGGCAACTAGTTCGGCATGTCGTCGTGACATGACGGGATTTTCGAACCAAGCGTTATCGGCGGCTGGGACAAAGCCCTTGCTAGGGACCTTGGACGACCGTCCGATAGGCACGGCTGGAAGACTGCGAGTAAGGAATAGCTGGCGTTGGGGCACCGAAGACAGACCTCGAGTAGAGAGGGTAATGGCGACTAGACATGCAATATGAGCTATCGAACTTGGAGAAACCGGAGAAGGATGATGTGGGCGAACGCCTACTTACTTTTGTCTTCGTTAGCTGACGGAGCCTCGGCGGCCGAAGGCTTAGAGTTGGCCGCCATTTGGGGGTAATAATCCTTTTCAAAGGTTAGAGGTTAAGGTTGAGGACTTGAGACGAGGCTATTGGACGAAGGAAAGCCTGACGAAGACGACAACCTCTAGGGGTGTCGAGGCTGTCTAGGGTTTCGCCCGTGGTTGTGTGCGTGACGAAGTGTACGGGATGAGAGGTTGCATGTGTATGTGTATGTGTACGTGTGGTGATGCGAGTCAGCGTATTTGTTGCTGCTCTACTGCTCTGTCAAGGAGATGGAGCTGTGATGATACGAAGAAGGACAGGTACCAAGTGGGTAGAGGGAAGAGGGGAAAGGTTGAGACTAGGTGTGAAGGTATAGATGGGGTGTGGTGGATGAGATGGGATGTTTGTCCCAAGGTTTAGTCTCAACTTAGATAGTCCTGGGTTGGGTAGCCGGAGGGGAAGTTACGGGTAGGAGGTAAGGAGGAGGAGGAGGAGGAGGGAGGTGTGTTTGGTAAGTGCGAGAGGTAAGAGCCTGAGTACGAGGCAGGCAAATGGTACATGGCTACATACCTGAGTGCATGTACATTACCTAGAGTGGTATGGGTATGGAAGCCGTGGTAAGGGAGCTCGGACCCGTGGTGCAAACCTTCTTTGAATGCTTACATACAGATACCATATATACTGGGATAAGTACTTTTAGATACAGGGCAGAAAGGTAGAAAAGCGGGATGAAGACGATAGGTAGGTATCAACGAGTACTGCTGCCTGTGAATTATCGGAATAGATGGAAAGGTGGGGTATATCTAGAGGGGTCAGAGGGGTTAGAGGAGACGGAGGAGATAGATGGGAAAGAGGGTGAATATGTGGAAAAGGAGGCTTAGGTAGTTGTAAATAACGTAGATAGTACCTAATGTGCACTTTCGGAAATGTATTGCTTCTTCGACCTGTCTTGCCCTCCTCACCCGACTACATGTAGTGTAGGTAGCTCTGGAATCGAGAAACAGGACGCGGGGTCCGGATTCTAACAATAGATACCTACCTGATCTACTTAAGTAGTCACTTTTGGTAATGTAGGTACTTATATAACATGTAATGATTGGACCCCGGAGAGTGCCTGGATACATGGGTAGGTATTTACGATGAGATAGATAAATTAACTAACTGTAGTCGTTATGATTGTATATTGTATAACAATGCTTCCTAATACAGGCACAAGTATCGAAGTCAAGAAAAATGTCGAGGTAACAAAATGAGAGTCATAGATAATCGAGGCATTCATACCTTAATTGATTGCATCAGAGGGTCTGATAAACGCATTATCATAGGCCCCCACCAGACCTACGGCTGCCCCCAATGGTAGTGTACCCACTCATCCCTCAGTCGTTGGTACTGTAGTGCAGTGGTAAATGTATTGTATTGGAGGACTACAAAGAGCTTGAATGGAAATTGACAATCTAGAATAAATAAAAAACCAAATTCACTAATTTACGCATAGGACTTTGACGCCAGGGCTTTGTGTCATCGGTAGGGCACTATGGTATTTACTTTTAATAGACCTACACTTTGCATTATCTGGGAGAGAGGTACTTGGAGAGGTACCCACAGCATTCATGGGGGCCCAAGTCACAGGTCAGCTGGGGAGGTGGGGTCTATTAATACACTACCTAAGAAGAGCACCAGCAACTTACCCACCTGCACATGATAACATATGTACCTTAAGTACCTATTCCCTTTGCTCACTACCTAGTAATACTCCCCTTTCCCATTCAACTCCATTCAATTTACTTAAATATTCTAGACTTTTTTGACATCTTGGGCTATTATGCTTAGGTCACTTGGAAATGTATGGAGGGTCGGGCCTACACTAGATGGAGTGCAATAGCTTTCGTGGCATTCTAACCTGAAACCATCGGATTCTAAACTTCCAAGTCTCCTGGTATGTACCTACGCTGAATCCGGGGGTAGAATGCGGTAGTGTGAGCACCCACTGTTCCAGAGAAACACGGTACAAGTAGATATCTATCTCCAAGGTGTCGTAAAACCCGAGTAGATTTTGTGAATACTGGTTGATATTGCACGCCTCCCGACAGCCCTAGACTGATTCTATCTATGATGTACACTGTAGCAGAGCTGTACTAGCATCTACCTAACCTAGGATGTACCCAAGGTGATAAATACCTCCTGGCGCCACTTTACGCGGTGCAGGTGATTCAGATGAGTAGTGCTTTGGTGGAGACCTGCCAGCGTGTTGGGCTGATATCGACCAGTGCTACTGACGGTATTAGGTTGTTATGTGGATCGCCACTCTTTGTCCACTTTCTGTCCACTGACGCAATGCATTTGTACACTACTCTTCGTGTGGACTAGGCCGGCCTTATCTAAATGGGGATTCTGCTGTAAACGGAACCGAGCTCCTCTCCATTGCTTAATGTTGCGCCCGCAGGCTCGTCGACATTAATAGCCATCATCAGACGGCCGAGTTGGGCAATCAAGGAAACAAGACCTCCAGCCATCAAATATCGCCACTCTATATATGTCTTCAGCCATTCTACCGACTATATAACGATACTATAAGCCGCCGCTTACGCCTTGCTCAGCTGCCCTCCAATCGACATACCGCATTCGGCCCTTGGTTGCAACTTGCATTTGGAGAAATTGCTGTGTGCCTATCGAATTCTGTCAGATTTCCATCACCCTGCACGGAAAAATTAAAAATATAGTGTAAAGGTTATTTGTTTGTTTGTTTGTTTGCTTACCGTTCACCGCCACGGCCCTACGATACACCATTTATTATCAACAAGGCTGGACAATACGCCACTTTCGCAGCGCTGCACATCACATAACTCGACGCTTGCTTTCGTGTTTTATCATCCATTACACTAGGCCTCAGTTACAGCGAGGTTAACCGCTAGCTCATCTTGTTTTGAATCAGCCTCATGGAATTCCGGTCGCAAACGTCCCAGAAGTCATTACGTCGATTCCATACAAGAAATAAGACCTGATCTCTAGCCTATACACTGTTGTACGAGAACCACCTTGAGCATCGACTGTTTCCACCGCCGTCGACATGCGCGATCTTAGAAAGAAGATTTTGCTGGAGAGCGGCAAAACTGTTTCCAGAAAAGCACGCTCCCGGCCAGATTCTCTTGGCGCGTCACCTGCTGGCTCGCCTGCGCCCTCTCGTGGTGCTTCTAGGGTCAACAGTCGATACGCGTCCGAAGAAGAGGACCTCACGGATTCTGAATACGAAGACAGCCTCACCAATTCAGTAGCCAACT
Organism: Xylaria sp. Z50; assembly: GCA_037356035.1. Taxonomy (NCBI): domain Eukaryota; kingdom Fungi; phylum Ascomycota; class Sordariomycetes; order Xylariales; family Xylariaceae; genus Xylaria; species Xylaria sp. Z50. The sequence continues at coordinate 211,227 of JBAWJU010000063.1, forward strand.
CTGATGATGGCGACGAGCCTGTACCTAGCTGGACCGACCGGTTAGGGGATCGTGTCGCCGAGCTCTTAGATCGCAAGCGAAGTAGTGCCAAAGGTCGCGAAACCTGCTTGTCTGCATATACTCATATCATACGACATCATTATGCCGAGGAGCAGCTTGAGCCCCAGTTGAACGAACTAGTTCCAGCTCTGCTGAAGAGCATCCGAAGTGGCGGTAACACAGACGAGACGCTGTCGGCGGTTAAAGCCTTGACCATGACAATCCTGTCGACAGAATCTGAGAATTTCTACGATCACGTTTACCCAAGCTTAAAAACCCTTTGCCAAGATTCGGACGAAGAGTCCCTCAAAGTCGAGGCTATTGAAGCCATGAGTATTGTGACAATGTGTGGAGGGGGCTCTGTGACCGCTGCGGAAGAGCTGCTAGACTTTTTACTTGAGATCGTGGAGAGTGATGGGCATAGCATTGAAGCCGGTGACAATGGGCCTGTGGTTTCTGCGGCTCTGACGGCGTGGGGTTTTGTTGCGAGCAACCTCGATGACCTACAAGGTCAGAGCGATCAAGCACTGGAGGCATTCACCGAACAGCTCGATAGTACCGACGTTGACGTCCAGGTTGGTGCGGGCTCGAATATCGCCTTGATCTTCGAAGCTGCTCGTGAGTATGAAGCCGAGACAGAGGAGGCATCGAATCTCCAGTACGACCAACACAAACTCGTGCAGCGTATGACTGCCCTCGTCCGAGAATCATCCAAGTCAGTATCCAAAAAGGACCGAAAGCATCTCCATGCTAGCTTCAATAGTGTTCTCACATCCCTTGAGCACGGTAAGGGGCCAGGATATTCGACGGCGCGCCGAATGGCCAGCAATCCTCACACCGGAGGCACGAAAACAGATTTTGGCGAGGAATATCGAGAATACGGATATCGCGAGAAGATCCGGATTCATAACATTAGCATGGTCATCGATACTTGGTCACTGTCGGCACGAGTAGAGATGCTCCGGTCGGTACTAGGGGCCGGTCTTGCCATTCACTACATAGGGAATCCGGTAGTCAAAGAACTTCTTAGCTCAGCCCAAGTCGAATTTGTGTCTACTCCAGGGAAGGGTGGCCGTGGAAATGATCGGTTGTCTCCGCCCAGGAAAAGCCGGGGAGGCAAAGCCGGCAAGGGAGCGGGCTTCTAGGTACGGCTCTCCATGGAAAGCCCACCTCGTTGCTAATCCAACGCATGGCCTTTTGGGGACTTCACTAACAGTAGCCCGGACCGCCCGGCCTGCGTTTTTGTCAACCGGGTTATTGGTGTGTTTTTGGCATACCCTACCTATCCTCTAAAATGGGAGGGCATTCAAAGTCGAGCCCAACGCAGGTTTTTTTTTATTGCATACTTATATTTACGCATTACTATACAATTTCACATGAGCAGTACACGGCGGATTTCACCTCAAAAGCGGTCGAGTATAGACAAATCATCGAGGATAGCATTTATACCATGAATAATAGGAGATTATGTTGCTTGTCTTAAAGCGTCTGTCTTGGTAGCAACTTAGAGGATTTTGCAGCTTGTCGCGTAACACGAGACTAACCACGCCCAGGTATTGGGCCGGAATCTGCTGAAATGGGTCGATGTGGCATTATGGCCACGGGTGCTTGCATAGTAACGGGAACACGGTAGGCTTGGTCCTACCAATATAGATGGACTAATTACGAATGTGATCTGTCCATGGACACGCGGAAATTATCTGTGTATCTGAAACGGGCAGAATTGCGTGTCTACTTGTTCCCTGCGTTCCAAAGTAGACAGACCTTGGAAAATGTGTTAAAGCGGCCCTGTGCCGGTCCTGGCAGTATATCGTATTTAGGCCAAACAAGAAGAAAAAAAAAATCACTAATAAAAGAAGGAAGTTATAGCATAGCATATTCTGTAGTGGTTATAATATCTTTGATCTTAGCCCCCAGACGATGTATACTACAACTATGCTGTGCTGCATGCGCCATGCGGGCGGGACGCGGATCAATAGGGCTTGTGGCTGAGACGCGTGGACCGAAGAGTCGCCTATATTATATCTAGACGGCATGAATGATAGGTGTGTAACTGGAGTTGGGTTTCTAGGTAAGGATGCCTGGACAGTTGGGGGCACGCATGGAAGACATAATAACACAAGATAGAAAACAAGTCTCCGGGTTGGACCGACGAGTTGGGTCTTGAGGAAAAAAAAAAAGGCATTGGCGATAAGACAAAAAACCTAGACGGCATGATGCAACGCGCATATACAGTAGTCTGCCTCACAGCCCATGCCGCGCCGAATGGATAGGGCCCGAGATGCATGGTTGCGACAGCGTGGTGGATGCGGAATGCGCAGCGGTGTGTTGGAAAACCGAAAGACTGACTGACTGATAGACAGACAGACAGACAACTTTCGTACGTTGGCTCGCGTCGCCACCGACTTACATATTACCGAGGCGTACCTAAGGCACAGTCCCGTTTTTGCCACCGGGCGCTCATCCTCGCCTCTCGCTACCTTGCCTCACCTCGGCGGTGGGGTGATGTGCACTGCAAGACACAAAAGTGTGGGAATAGAGTTTTTTTAAATGTTGCAAAAAATATTCGGGCCACTTTTTGGGCCTCAATGGGAAAGATTAAAAGAAAAAAAAAAAGAAATAGAAAGAGAGAGGTAGGTAAGTAATTAATCACAACCCCACGATGGAGGGGAATGACCGAAAACGCTCGGACGGGGTAGCACGGGTGGATTTTCGAAGGGAGATCCGGTAAAGCCAGGGGTTCTGATTTGGTTCTTTTCTGCTAAGCTGTATTCTTGCTGATTGCAAAGGGGTGACGACGTCGCAAATGCGACGTGATGGGATTCTATTCCATTTATTCCATAGGTCTTGCACATTTTCCTATGACCGGGACGGGACTGACCAGGGATGCCTTACGTATACGCATAATCTGCTGGGAACTCGAAATGGTAACCCGCCCACTCAGCGTAGGCATGAATGATACCTGCCTATTATCACATCCATCCGCCTCTGCACGTGTTGGTTTTGTTCTTTTGTCAATGGCGAAACAGTGTGTCTGTCTGTCTGTCTGTCTGTCGACTCTGAAGGCACACGAAATTCAAGACGGGAAAAGGATCAGAACGCTTGGCGGCTACCACTTATGACCTGATAGGCTAGACAAGGACCCTCTTTTGGTTAAGTGCCTTTCGCTCGTACTGGTTAAATCCATTATGGTGGACACTGGACCTCGTCACCCGGCCAAAGACGCTAAGAGGGGAAGAGCGTACAGATAGTCTAGCATCTAAACTTCAAGTGTCATGGCTCTAGTGTTCTAGCGTTGTAAATCTTATTACAACTATCGAGGTAGGTCAGGGGTTGTTCGTCGATTACCTACTTCTTCAAATTACCTAAGATTGAGATACAGATACACTACGTTGTATGTAGGTATAGCTGCGCCTAATGTAGGCGATACCTAACCGAGGGGGGCTGGTAAATCGAGAGACAAGCAGGGTAGTGGATATATTAAAAGAGCAACTAATATCTAGAGGCGGGAAAGAGACTGGAAAGAGTGATACAGTATTACCGTACTGTATTTGTAGTTGATACTCCTGGTAGTGTACACCCACGATGTTCAGCTAGACATTGTGTTTCCACTGCTTTTAGGACTTCAACCAACTCTACACTGCCTACACTACATGTACCCAGAGGTAAGGTGCATATGATATGACTTGTATATAAGATCAATGATAATAACTGTTTTTTTTCGTCGATATTTTCCTTTTCTTTATTCACGAAACATCCAAGCTGAGATGACTACTATTACACTATAAAGAATGAAATCAAGATCGTGAGTTGGAAAAAGGTTGAAGCTGTAGTACGCACTAGGTAGACAGACAGACAGATAGAAGCTATGGATATTCCCTGCTTGTGCAGCCGAGAGGATCTCCTGTCAAGTGACAAGACTGCCTCTCTGGCGTGTGATTGGCCGTATTACTCAAGTATAGCCAACGCATCAACCGTCAGAGTGGGGCGACTCTCTCTCCCAACCCCAGCCAACTCTTTTTTGGCCTCTCCCAAGATGTGCCCTATCCAGACTATCCCCCCTGGGTGACTTATGCTTGATGAGCCCACCTCTTCTCGAACCACAACAATGCCTGAAGCCTCACACATTGTAGTTTGTAGGTATTCATTCCATTATCTATACTAGAAGCATGCAGCGTCCTTCTCAATACTCGAGAGTCCTTGCATTCATCCATGATTCCACACCTGCATGGCTATAGAAATATTCCTATGCGTCTGTAGTGTATGTATTGCACCTAGTGCACATCCAATTTGGTATCAACCTCAACAGGAGCTAACAACCCTAGCAATTATTTAGGTACCTGACCATTTTGAGCGAGAGCTGGTGTACATTAATTGAGAGGTACTCTGGTACCTGACGAGTTGACGGGACCCGTCTCGACCTCCACCATTATCTGGGAGACCTCCAGTTGTAGCTGGCCAACTCATCCCATCTCACCCAAAATATCCCTCCCTTCCTTCACCACCACCAACCCTCTCGCCCCGATCTTGCTCGGAGTGCGCATGCGCATAATACCTGCGCTGCCATACAAATCAAACACTCGTACGTATTAGTCCTTCGTTGCTCCTGTTGGTTTCAGCTTCTATTGGCCGTCGACCTTGGTCGTCGTCGTGATTTCCTGTTTGCGCATACGTTGGGCTCCGAATGTTTACTCTCCTCTCCAACCTCGGCGCACTTTTACGACTCTCGAATTTTTCCGAGCCGAACTGTGCTGAGCAGGTGTCTGAACCTTCCATCTGCCTCGTTTCCATGTCAATTCCTCCTCTATTTCCTATTCACTTCTGTTTTTGCCGTTCTCTAGCAGCTAGTGTGCCTCACATTTACTGCTCATGGCTATAGGACCTGCTCCAAGACCCAAGGGCTGGATCGACTTGACTGACACATCTCGGCAACCAGCACAGTTTGATTTTCCTTAATAATTGTACCGTCTGCATATATGCTGTGACGGAGCCTCTTATTACCTAATCATCGACACCGATTGCAGGCTTCAATCTGCCTGCTAATTTCCCTTTCTCGCTGCTTGACTCGACTGGTGCGCACTGAGCTTTCCACGGCTATCACAACAAACCGACCCTGGAGGGACGGGCCTGGGGCCGTGAACAGGTCTAGGGCGCTCAACCCCGGTCTGGCAGTAATCGCGAAGGCAACAAGATGGGTGTGGATTATAAAAGGGCACCACCACTACCTGCGCCGACCGAGTCTGAGTCTTTTACGGCTCCCCCGACAGAAACAGCCCAATCTGACTTGTCCAAGGCCGCCGACGAAGAATCCCATTATTCACTACCAGATGACGGGACACCGGTGACTATTAGGACTCGCGGTCATAAGACAAATCGGTCTCAAACGTCGCTTCTGATCGAGTACTTCGAAGGCGGCAAGTCGTCTCCTAGTGGATCGAGAGTATCAGAGCGAAAACCGAGCGTTCGTGTGCGGCTTACGCCATCCAAGACTCGTGGAAAGAACGACCACATCCAGATCACAGAAACCAGAAGCTCGAGGAAAACTGCGCTGACGAAGAAGGCGCTGGCAAGTTCCAACATTAGTGAATTGGAACTGTCCGATCTCGAAGACGCCCACAGTATGCATTCATACGCTTCCGCAACTGAGGAGTCTAATGTCTCTCGCAACCCGATTGAGGTAGAGATTGACCCTGGTTCTGGCCACTCTCGTCGCCGTCGCAAGGTTTCCAGCCCGCTCATACCAGCCGCTGATAGCAAGGCCTCCGCCTACTTCCCTACAAATGTGTCAGATATTTCTGCGATACCAACCGATAGCTTTCTAGACGGTTCTGGTCCGAGTAACACAATACGTGAGGATCCCTACGGTTATAACACAACGCCCACTGGGGGCGCTGTCGATAAAATGAACCGCAAGCAACGTGGCGACCATCACGCCACGCAAAAATCATCTAAACCAGAGCGGAAGCACAAGTCTAAAAGTAAGACGAGCACTGCTATTGAGAAAGAGTTTGATTACAAGAGTTCCCCACGACGGAAATCCAGAGCGACTCATAAGGAATCTGTTGTCTCAGCCGCAGATTCTAGTGTACTCTCACAGCTAACACCAACCCATCGATCTTATGACTCACAATCCTCTTCTAAAATATCTATCAACAACCCGAAGCTCCTTGAGACCGTCGAGGACGCAATTCGCAGGCTCATATTACCCGAACTCGACGCAATCAAGCGAGAAAGGAGTCAGAGAGAAACCAAAACCAAAGATCGAGAGTCATTATCCAGTCTCACATCAGTATCCCGAGAAGACATCACAGCTGCTGATAAGCGGCGGTCTGTGGATACAAATAAATCAAATAAATCGAGAGACCGTGAAGCTAGGAACGATCTTTCGCCCCATAGTAGTATTGACTTTTCGTATACGGAAGAGGTTCATGATGACGATGCAACGCCACGTCGTAGTCGTGATCTGCTCACGGATGCTGCCCTGGGGGCAGCGGGCGGGGGAGCGGCCCTACGATCAAAGTCTCGAGGTGATGAAAAGCGTCAACGGAGGCGACGAAGAGCGGAAACGCCTAAACGCGAAAATGAAGAAAAGTTGGAGGAAGAGGAACCAGACCATCAAATTGCACCACCCATGCCGCTCACCAGTGAGATCAACCCTTCAGAAATAACTAGGACCTCTATATTGTCCGCTGAGACGGACCGGCCTCAATCTGCTAGTGAACAGATGATGCCTGTTCGTGAAGTTACTAGGGGTGTTGGCTCTATGGAATCTATAGATGATTCCACGACCCCAACAAGATCGCCGATGAATACCTTACAGAATCTAGGTACTCAGCACGCCAATGTCTCCCACGGCGATCTTCGGGCACTACCACGGAAGGGGCCGATGCAATACGCAGAGGAGTATGATGATCAGGATTATGGTGCTGGGTACCCTTCGCAGCACCAAGATGCCTACGATGATGATGAATACGACGAGCCGGGTCATCTAGCTGAACCCGGTGTGTACGAGGACGACCCGGCATTCTACGGTCAGGATGTACCAGCTCCCCTGCGTTACGTTCCTTATCAACAAGAGAGGCGAGGACTCAGCCCGATCCAAAGTGTTTCAGGGTATACGGAAGGCGAGAGTGAAGTTCAAGGCTATCGTGACTCGCGGATTACACATACAGCCAGTGAATTATCCTCACCTTCAAAATCACCACATCATGACCGAGAGCTTCGTTCACAGAGTTCGATACCAAGTAATCTCCGCAGCCACGAATTTGGGGACGAGGGGAGTAGTATTATAAGTTCTGGTCTTGGGTACAGAAACACAGTATATACCGATAACAGCGAACTTGGCCCGGTAACATCAGGCCAGGCTGTCAAGTTCATTAAGGGTAATCCCGAAATGGTTGACCAGAGCTTTGGTCCCGAATCAGCGGTCGCTTCGCTGATTGATCCTTCTATGCTTAGCGGATCTGCTGGTGGCGGACAAGAATACCGAGACTCGCAAATATCGTATAACGGAAATCCGGAGGAATCACACTCTAGAGGCGTTAGCGTTAGTCCTATTAAGCGATCAAGGGGGCCAACAGAACAGGCGGCTCATTCGCCCTCGCCGTCACGAGAACCCGAAGGCTCAACCGCCTCCCATCAGTTTGCCGAATATGAACTCAATGAGTACGGAGAAAAAGTCTCTCAATCTACGCATCGGCAATCACCGACAACTTCCGAGACTGCGATTACTTCTGCTGCTCTAAGCCTAGCCCTGAAGAGGCAGAACCAGGGGAATGAAACTAGAGAAGATGAATTTGTTGGCGAGGGCGTTTCTCGAAACCGTTCCTTTAAGGAACGTGCTAAGAACGGTTACAGGCCAGACGCAACACCACGTCACAGCGTAGACCGCCTTTACAGCCATGGCCAGCCGAAGATGGAAGCTAGTGGCTTGCCAGACTTCAATAACCCGGACCCGGAGATTGGATATGTTTATGATGACGACCAGCTCTCGGAGCCACGCGCGCTATCTGCCGCGGACGAACGCTATGACGGCGCCGGGCCAGAATACTCAGACCACTGGCGGGAGCAAACCACCCCAACCCGGGAAGCCACACTTGAATATGATCGTGCCGTGACTCCAACCGCAGGCAAGACTAGCGCGCCTGGTAGTGGCCGGGGTTTCGGTGTCACCGACGCCGCTGCTACTGCTACCGTCCCAACAGCCGGAGCCAGGGCCGCTTCACACAGTAGACAGCCTAGCCAAGAACAAGAGGACGAATGGCAGCGAACGTCTGGCGAAAGAAAGAGAGATACAATAGTTACGAACCCGTACGAAGGAGCTAGTCCGATCGCTAATCTCCCAGGAATTGATGGGAATATGCTCGGCGCGGTCGGTTATGGGGCCGGCGCCTATAGGGGTGCGTTTCATACAGGCAGCCCTGGATTGGGAGGCGCTGACGAAGGCTACATCTCGGCAGCTCCCAACGAAGCCCGTGAGCCTATCAATCTCAGGGGCAAAGATACGGTGAACATTGACGATCCCTTCTACGCCCCTAAAGACCTGAGGCTTAGTGGCATGTCACAAGGAATGCAAACACCACTGTTTGATCCTGCCACGGGGACCGGCATCGATAGAATCCAGTCCAAAGATATTATTGCCTTAATGGAGCATGTGAGTTGAACAATCAGTCTACGTCTTCGTATGGTTACTAACAATGTGTAGCTCATGGTTCGTGATGCTCAGCGGAGTGCTAGGGATACCGAAATACTAGTCACATTGGTCAAGTCTGCCACGGACATGCGCAACTCCTTTATGGATATTAAGAAGATGCTGGCTGAGACTGAAGACGCTATTGTCAATGACGTAAATGCTAACACCGAAAAGAGCATCAAGCGCCACCTTGGCGGTCCGAGACCCTTCCCTGGAAGCAGTGCGAGATCTGTCCAGGGTAGCTCCCAAGCTGGTACCGAGGATTTACGAGCCAAGAAACGCAATCTGCTGCGGAGAGCATTACAAGGGCTGAGCGCCAAAGGCAACAGTGATCTTAGCAGAATAGAGGATATGCTCATTCAACTTTTGACGGATGTTGATGTTCTCAAACACCAAACTGCTGTTCCGGTTGGTATGATGAGCACGCGTGCCCCTTCCATGGATAATCTCCAGCCCGAGATCCCATATGAACAGGATCGTGGTTATGAACCAGAAGGCAATGCAGGCACATCCACTGCGAGCCACGCAAGTCAATCAGGACATCTGTCTATTCCACAATCTCGAGGAGCTTCTATGAGGGCAGCTAGCGAGCGCAAATTTAGTGATCACCGCATCAGCACTGTCCAAGAAGACGAAGGCGAATATGAGCAGACCCCCGGGATCACACAAAATCACCCATCTCGAGACGGCATGCTGTCCCCTCTTAGCGATAGACAGCGAGGTGCGTCCGTTCCTTTGGGTACCCCGCCTCAAACCTCCCACGGCCAGCAACTGTCTGCTAGCAATGAGAACACTCCGCGGACGGCCGAGAGCAAGAAACACAAGTCCAAAGGCTCTTCAAGTTTCTTCCCAAAGATTTCACGTTGGTCTGAGACAACAGCCTCAAGCATTGGCAAGGCGTTCCGTAGCAGTGGCAGCTCTCGTAAACAGGAAGCCACAGAAGACTTCGTGCACCAACCTCCCTCTCGCTCTGGTTCTGATCTAGGTGATTTCGACCCCTATCAGCATCAAGACCTTTATGGAGAGGACAAACTCCACACAGGCTTCTCAGCGCCTGATCTTCTCCCCCAAGGAATGAATAGTCGCGTCACGCCTGGATTAAGTCAACAAACGACCGCATCCTTGCCCTATGCTACCCCCGAGGACCCTAAATATCGGGCTCATCGCGATTCGCTCAATCTGCAACACCCGCAGCCTCGCCCCGGGCAGACAGAACGATTCAGAACGGCATTAGAAACATCGGCCGCAGATTACGATTCACCAATGTCCCCCAGATCAGCCGACTGGGCTAGGTCCGTCACATCACTGCACAGGTTCCCGCAGCAAAATACCAACCGCTACAGTGACAATAGTGCCGCGAATGCTGGAGATCAGTATAATTGGGATGGAGCAGCCTCTCCCAGCTCGCAAGCACCCGCACGCCCTCCCAAGGAGCCGCTAGATACCCATTCCCTAGGTGCACAGACACCGCCGCAAGATTCGAGGGTGGATAAGCTGCTACAAAAGCAAGGCAGCCCGCTACCCTACCAGAGTGTCGAGAGTGGCTATGGTACGGCTACTGCCACCCACGTTGGGAGTTACCATTCGGGAAGTCCAAGGTTCGACAATAAGAACCTGAGCGGAGCTCTTGGTGTGCCCACCAGACGGCCTAGTGGGCCTAGAGCTATGACGCCGTCTCGCAGTGAGGATGGTGAGAGACAAGACCGGCAACGTAAGCGCGGTTAGTACACCCTACGCTCATCTTTTGACGTTAACTGAATCTAACTCCGGTTCTAGATACCTTCGGCACGGTGGCTAGCCCTTCTAGCGCTTTGAGCCAGGAGTCTGAGACGTTTTAGGGAAAACGTCCTGGATTACTTGACATTATCATGCCTTCGTCGCCGTTCAACGTCAATTTCAGAAACTAAAATAATAATAACAATACGCCCACCCAAGTGGTGGTACATCTTCGACTTCACAGTATAATAATTACTTCGCCTCTATTCCCACCGCTTCCGGAATAAGAGGCACCTTGAGGCAAACCACAGTTGAAAGGTCTATTGATATTGAGCCCTGAATATGATCAGGGGCGTCTAGGGATCTAACAATCATATTTTTACAGCGCCTCAACTCATTGAGACGGTAGAGAATGCGCTTTAGCCGGCGATTATACCGATGCTTCGAGCGATCGAGCACTAGGGTACGGAAAGGGAGGAGACTTTTTTCATCTTTTCACCGCGTTCAGCCTTCGTTTCCGCTCATCCCCTGTCTATAGAGACGGAATACCCCAGCCTAGAGAGATGCAAAAACATCAATGCACAAATATCGGACCCCCCAAATACACGTAACATATACGACATGGTTTCAAAAACACCCCAAAAAAATCAAGGAGAGTTAGATAGATCACGACAAGCTTTTTACGAAGACGCGGGCGATATCTTTTGCGTTATCTCCCCTCTTACGACGATATGACCCGTTGATTGAGATACCGTACAGATTTGAAAAGAGTTTCCGACTCCTGGTGGAATGGGAGGAATGAGCAAGCATCTGGAAAATACCTGTTGTATGTTCTGAAAGAATATAAGCGAGCGAGCGAGCGCTGGCTGCTGTGTGCATGACTTGTATAGGTAGCTTAGGTAGATTTAATAACGAGGCCCCCTTGCATGGTCTTCCCCATTCCTATCGTCTTCAATCTTGCGTATACCTTGTTCATCCTCTGCTTCAATTGTGCTGATCTCTCCGTATAGCGGGCCCATGGCCATAGTCCGAGCACTTTCATCATCATCAATCCCGTGCCACGATATCACCCACCAGCGAGCATACAATTGAGTTAAGTTCGATTCCCCAACAGCGTTATATGGATATTTGCTGTTTCGCAGTTTTTCACATCTTCGACTGTTTCGGCGCTAGCCTCGAAACAGCGCCATGTCACTGGCACAAAGACAAAGAAAGGGCCCCTGATGGGACGGGGACGCATCGCGCGAAAGCGTCACGGCGAAGCCGGTTGCAGCGCCATTTCCTTTGTCGAGGCAGACGTGAGAATCCCAACAATAGCGTCCCGTTATCCACACGCATCGCATTGATGGAGGCGTTTCGACCTGTTCGTTTTAACTCTTGGGTTTCTAGGACTTCGGTTTTTTTTTTCGCTCATTGAGTTTGTGGGCTCGCTATAGGTGGTAACCATCGTTTTTTTTCACAGTTTAAAGATACAGACCAGACCGGACCGGACCGATCCCCGTCTTTCGATCTAATTAATTAATTCATCAATGGTGTGTACGAGTGAGGCTTAGCAAGAGATGTCGATACCGCTATTTGTCCTTCCAGACGATCAGCCAGACGGTCAGCCAGACGGTCAGCCAGCGCAGCCAGATGGTCAGCCAGGCCCCTCCAACGCCGCCCCGGCACCAGCGCAGCCAGATGGTCAGCCGGGCCCCTCCAACGCCGCCCCGGCACCGCCGGCGCCGCCGGCGCCGGGACCCAACGTCCAGGGCGCAGCCCCTTATTTGCGTTGGGCCCAGATAGTCAATAACGGAAGTCGGGGCTCCATCACCCCCTTCCTTGGAGATGACGAGCACCTGCGGAGATGGCTGTTTGATGTCGGGACCAGCGACAAGCAACTACACGTGTTTGACCGCATCCAGAGAAGCCGGTACTGTAATTTCAACCCCCCGACTGTGCAGATCCTGCTGCAGTCGTTGGTGGCTTCACTTCCTGCGCCCGTACAACGTAGGGTTGGGGTGAACATGGGCGACGACTACTGGGACCCTGATACTGGCCCCGTGGCTGGGCAGGCTATCTGGTTTTCGCAGAACGATGCGCAGTTCGAGAGAACGCTCAATTTGTTCACGGACGGAGCCGTTCCCGCCCTGGACTCGAGGAATAGGGAGTTCGTGCTCTGGGTCGTAGACACCGGGGCGGATCCTAGAAATTTCCACGTCACCATCGTCCTGCGCTACGGGCCGTCGCGCCCCGAGGAGGCGCCGGCCGTGCTCGACCGAGTCATAGACTGGGCTGTCATAGCGGCTCCCGACGGAGAACCGAACGAGCGCGCCGTGGAGAGAACGGCGGAGCGCGTCGTCGCGCTGCTAGGGGACAGTATCGCCGGCGCTACCAGGCACAATGTCTGGCTGCCGCCGACTGAACTTGGGTGGGATGACATCGACGTCTCCGGAACCGTGGCCTACACCGTAGTGGCGCAGCTGCTGGAGCGCATCGGCACCATGCACTGCGCCGAAAACTTCACTATAGAGGCGCTCTTCGCGCCCCTCCGCCCCTGGAACAACTACTCCGCCGCGCGCGCCGAGGCATTGGGCCATGCAGCGATGGTAGCGATGGGGCAGCTGAATTTTAAAGTGCGTCTCGCTATGTTCCCTATCGAGGCTGACCAAGGTGGGCCGCTGCAGCCTACCTGGCATCAGCTGCGCCCCGACCTCCAACCCCCGGTGCCGCATAGACCTCCCGTGGCGAATATAGATCTATTCGGTGATGTTGAGGTTCGGGATGGTGCCACACAGACCGGTGCCGACGGCGATGGCGGTGGGGACCCCCCTGCACCTCCTTCGCCTTCGAGTCAGGGTTCCGGTTCCGGTGGTAATCCTAATCCCGATCCCAGTTCTAGTTCTAGTTCTAGTTCTAGTTCTAGTTCCAGTTCCAGTTCGGGACCCAGCAACGACGGCGGGGCACTCGCGCCGGGCCCGGATGAGCACCTCCTCAACGCGTACTATGTGGGTAAGCACCAGGTGGTGCAACAAGCCGAGCAGGAGAGGGTGCGCACGCGCGAAATGTGTGTGGAGGCACGGGACTTTGCTGAACGGGTTGAGGCGGTCCTAGACGCGAACAATGTCCCCTCGGCGTACGCGGTCGAGAGGCTGTTCATGTTAGGTGAGTGATTTGCGGTGTAGTTTCCATCTTTGCTCGTAAAGATTTTCCTTGGGTATTTTGAGCCGAGAGGAGGGGTTTTTATGGAATTTATGATGTAGTATTTCTTTTGGGAAGAGACGCGTGCAGGATTTCGTTGCGATTATCGGTTGATTGCTGACTAGACGTGTGCAGTGCGGCGAGCTATTGACCGGACTCGATACCTACGAGAGTTCCTCGACTCCTTCGAGCATAGGTACGCCCCTGAGGCCATACATGAGGAGGTGCTACGCCGCCTCGACGCGCCTGCTGTACGCCTGTCGTTCGAGCGGTGGAGATTGGAACTCAGAACGTTCTACCGGGAAGCGGACCGGATCCTTCACCTAGCTTTCACGACGCGCAGGCAGGCGACGGGCGGGGCCGAGGAGGCGTTGGCGGATGTGGGTAATGGGGATGGGAATGGAGACGGGAATGGAGACGGGAATGGAGACGGAAATGGAGACGGAAATGGAGACGGAAATGGAGACGGGAATGGAGACGGGAATGGGGATGGGATCTGGAATCATCCTGTTACTGGGAGGCCCCTGAAGCGAAGATATACTGATGAGGTTGAGCAGACGGTAGATGGCGACGGCCGTCTGGTGTACACTCTTAGAGTCAACCGGTTTCCGAGGGCGCGGCAGTATAAGAAAGCTAAGAAAGCTAAGAAGGCTAAGAAGGGTAAGAAGGCTAAGAAGGGTAAGAAGGGTAAGAAGGCCAAGTTACCTGTCAAAGGTAAGCAAGATGATGGATCCGATGATGGATCCGATGATGGATCCGATGGATCCGGTAATCTACTTATATTTGCGTGTCCGACCGCCAGTTATTAACAAGCTCGGTTTTACTAAGTATATAGTGTTTATATAATTAACTTATGCTTTTTTGCCTTATATTATATGCTTATATATAAAAAGTTTGCCGCACTGGTAGTTATGACCTATTGTAGATGTGATGGTCCTACGTGGGTCATTGGGGTCATTGGGTCCAAACTGGAGAAAAAAACATAACTAGTAACAGCGGGTAAAGGTAGCTTCCCTGAGATTAAACGTTGAAATAGGAAATGGAAAAGAGGATGGAAGTGCCTATGTTGTTACATATGTCGGCCGTTGATGATCTGTTATATAAATTAGTTTGATATTTGGGGCTTCGGTCCACCTGCTTTTAAATAAGGTGAAGATGTCCCCATAAGTGAGGCTATCACGAAGTTCAAGAATGCTTGACAAACCAACATCTCTAGTTCCTTCCGAGGCCACATTCTCTAAAGCTTAAAGGCACGGGTTATCAGGCGCTACCTATCACTCTAGGTATTGGCAAGTACAAGCTTTAGTCTGCCATTACTGGTAGGAGGTACCTGGTAGTTCTATCCAGAGACGGTACCACAACAACATACCGCGATCAAGTTTGGTACTCGCGAAGGAACGGCCAAACCCTCTGCGATATAATTTCCAACAGTCAATTCATATCATCTGCCTTCTTTTTCGCTCACTTCAATCTAATTCCATCTTTCCATCCTTTTATCCCTCCACCTTCCTGCTTTGTGTTTTCCCTAGTTCACCTGTTTTGATTCATCATCGCTCTAAGCAGCTGACCTATACGGTCCTCCTTGCCAACAGGTCCTCGCCAATAAAGAACCACCTCAATCATACCTTCTAGTCACAACATTATCAGTCTCACGAGTTGTCCGACTTTATCCCCTCTATCTGAGGGTGTCGTCCCAGCATGCCACCTACCCCCGTGATACTGGCCGATTTAGGCGAGCTTTCAAAACTGCCCCTAGAACTCGTACTCATGGTCATCGGGTACCTCGATATTCGTAGTGCCGCCAGATTTACCCAGGTGAATCGACAGGCGCAATTTCTCCTATGGTCCGACAAAGACTATCAGCTGCTACGGTACTGCCTGTTCCGATATCTGTCTAAATATAAGCAGGAACCAGGGCCGCACAAATTCTCAAGACCCACGAGCCTTGCTCCCCTTCAAGATACCAACTACCGCACTCTCGCACACGCCATAATAAATCCAATCTGCGCCGTGTGTTGCCATGTTTATTCTACCCTCAACATGAGATTGGACCTAAGCACAGGGCATAATATCTGCTTTGAGTGTGGCCTAAATAATGCGGCGTGCATCTTTATCCCAGTGGGATTGATACAATTATATGGCAAAATCACTTTCCCTTATCGTCTGCCTGAGGGCCAATTAATTCGTATGTTTTACCATCTCTGGCCGCTTCCAATGGGCCATCTCTTGTTATGTTCCGCCCTCCATCTATTATCACTATGTGCTTGCTTAGTAACCCTTTGAATCTAGTTTCCTCCCCGAGAAAGGCTAGACATCTTACCGACCACTTCTCGCGATTCCAAAGGGACGACTGGTGGGCTGGCTTGGCGCGCGCTAACCGAGATACTTGGAAAGATTGGGTTATACAACAGAGAGCTTTAGTTTGTGAGCTCCCGGTTGACCGATACAGCCAGACTGGGGAAGAGTTGGCGCCTAGCGAATAGATATGTGCAAGACAAGGCTCAAAGCTATTGCTATCCCTATTTCAACATCATATAGACACCCAAGCTACTACCCTAGCATTTTCGGCTCTTCTTTCGAAGCAGCTATAATTTGACCGTCTGATTTCTTCTAGTTTCTTGTTTCCGATGCGATTCCTAACTGTGTGCAATTCAATAGCTTTTCGTATATTTTATCTTATCGCCCTAATCACCCCACTGTAAGTCTATTTAGTCGACCAGATTTGCATCACCCACACTCCGCCTGGCGGACCTCCACTCAACATGATGCTAAGTTCCGTCTTAGCTTCTCGATGCTTCCAATCAGGGAAGTCATTCATCCTTCCTGTGGGCTTGTGGTTTAGTGGTATAATACTCCCTTAGCATGGGAGTGGTCCGGGGTTCGATTCCCCGCGAGTCCATCCTTGGAGGTTCAATTCCTCCTATTGATACCAACCAGCATCAACCTTTATTTCTGGGAGTTTGGCCGAGTGGTTAAGGCGCTGTGTTTAGGTCATAGTAAGTCCAGCTTCATGTTGGCATATACCGTAAATCCCGCAGTGGGAAACCGCGCAGGTTCGAATCCTGCAGCTCTCAAAATATATCTTTTTTGCTCTCTGTTCGGACACACACCATGGACCCAACTGCCCACAGTTTTGGGAGCAAACAATCGGCTACTTGCGGCATATTAGAACGGCCGTTACAACAGCTTACCGACGTGCCATCCTTTTTGCCGGTCTATCATTGTATAACATTGTAACTTATAGTAGGCATGATAGGACTAATGGCGTGTGGTATAGAGGAGGCTGAATGGCGCGTGAGTACCGTCTATCAAAATAATAAAGTTATGGCAGACTGTGGCGTCTGGGGAATACCCGAAGTTAAGATTGATCGGGAAAGACATTTTGACCTTGAGCTGGGAAAAACCTTATTTCTGACAGGAATCGGCAAGGGGGCTGACCGAAACTTTCGCACTGAGAAAGTAAAATTACCCCTGAACACCAGACTCTTGACAGAACCTTGAGTCAAATTCCCCAGCTCTCAGCACTTGACATCTAGAAGACCCGGATGATCGGCGCCGATGAGTCCTACTGGCGGTCGTTCCTTTCGACTATTGACTACTAATAGTTCCGCTCGCTGCGCTTTGAATTACCAACTGGGCCTTGCCTTCAAGCTTGTTTGATATTGTTATGAGCTTTAACATCCTATGTATGTACCTTGTGAGGATATCGATTAATCACTGGAATCCAAGCGGCCCGAGGTAACTTGCCTCATTGTTCTTCTATTCGGCTGCGCGTAGGGGAAGCTTCAATCGGGCAGGATGGGAAACCTACGAAATGCAGTTCCAGTGCTATGCCTCGTCAAGATGAAACATGTCGTGCCATCCGGGTAAACGATATGTGAGTTTCTCGGGCCGTTATCTCGTACCTAAGCCTACGGCTCAGTAATAACGTCTATAGCTTGAAGTTGTAAGCCTAACAAGGTGATGGACGTCATTAACTCAATCCTCCCTAGGCCTAGGCGGCCATAACCAGGACTAAGGAGTAGTAAAAAGCCTCTATAAAGAGCATTGACCGTATCTGCTTTGACCGATTCCTCATTTTACTCCTCAAGGCTTCACTGCTATTCTTTTGGTTTGCCACCATCTAAACGATTACTCCCACAATCCAATTTCATATCACCAATATGGTTTCATACGGCTCTACTTCCCAAACCCCAGCCAACGGGGCAGTTCCCGGGACCATTGACCCTTATGTGCTCTTCGAGGCACTCACGGGCAGAAAATTGGACCGGGCTTCTTTGCCCTCTCGACCAGCCGCCGAAGGGTACGATGATCTAAGCGATATTCGTGTGTGCGGCTCGGGAAAGCAAGATGGGCCGAATCCAGATCCCCAACCCCAAGATCTCTCCATTGGTTGCATCAACCCCTTTGCCCTTGCCGAGAACATGATCGGCCATAAAATTGATCGTCAATCCATCACCGCAATCCGAATTATTCAGGATGCTCTCCAGACCGACTACGAGGAACTTTTCGACATGAAGCATGACTCGGTCCTCTATGCCGGCCTGAAGCTGAATGAGCAAGAACGCATGGCCGAGGAACTCGAGGAGGGCGAGACGAAGATCTTGAAGGAAAAGGATCTAGTCACCCCGGACCTCAGCCATCTTGATAAGCTCGGCGACCTGGAGGGAATTGGCTTGAACGATATCGGCAATGTCCGTATCAAGCGAGCCGGTATCCTGAACAACAAGCTCCATCTCGTCTTGCACGCTGGAAGCATCGCTCGGACGGTGTGCAACCGCGGGGTGACGCAGACGATCAACGATTTCGTTCTCCCCTTCCGACGAGGAGATAGACAGAAGGAGTCCTTCACGCCCCCGAACAGCTCATGGCGCGACGCCCGCGAAGTCCTCATGATGCGCAACATACGACGAGGCACGATCTCCGACTACAATACCCTGTTCGACTACGGCGGGTCTCGCGAATTTCAAGTCATGCGCAAATTCGACGACCCGATCCAGGGCGCCACGGCGAACAGCTGGTTCGTCGCGGCGCTGTTCTCCGTCTACTGGGCGGACCCATCAATCATCAACCGCCACACGAACATGCAGACCCACCACTTCGGCGGCGGCGAGGGCCGCCAGCAGCAGTGCTTCAGCGTCAAGTTCCACGACAAGGGCGGGCGGAACAACAACAGCACGCAGACCGTCGAGGTCGACTACCGCATCCCCGTGAACAACTCGAGCGAGGAGTTCGTGTACTGCCGCTCCAGCGACGGGCTGGCGCTGTGGCCGGCGCTGTACGAGAAGGCGTTCGCGAAGTGGATCAGCGGCGGCAGCAACGACAACCATCCTAACCGACGAGGCGAGGGCAGCGAGCACGTCGACATCACCCAGACGCACCACGGCGACCCGGTCAAGGCGATGGCGCAGATCAACGGCCGCGAGCCGACGTACTACTTCACGGCGAAGCACGAGGCGCACGAGCTCGTGGGCATCGTGCGCGCGTGCAGCGTCAACCACCGCACCATCTGCCCCATGGTCGCCTTCACGTACGCCTCGGACCACAAGACCTACCGCGGGTGCAACCTCGTCGCCAACCACGCGTACTCGGTGCTCGGCTGGTCGTCCGTCGGCCAGCGCGACAAGCAGTACATCATCATCCGCAACCCCTGGGGCGTCACCGAGCCCCAGGGCCTGACTAGTTACCCGGGCATCCTGACACGTGTCGAGCCCGAGTACTGGCGTCCTGCGTCCCTCCTCGACCGCGAGGGCGTCATGGCCGTTGAGGTCGGCGCCTTCAAGGAGTACTTTGCTTGTATGGGTGTTGCCGAGTAGGCTCGTCAATAGGTGAAGGCCACGCTTATGTAGATAGCCCTCTTGTATGTATCTTCGTTACCTTCATTTTCTTATTCTTTTCCCTCGCTATTCCCTCGCTATTCCTCTATTAGGCGAATTGATACTTGCCGCTTGTAGTAGTAAAAGGGCGTAGGGCAAGGTAGGCCGGGGAGATAGGAGATACGCGGGGCTCGGAATAGGGATAGGTACTGACTGAATTATATGCGCCTATTGTATGAATTGATATTATTGTGAAAGTACCTGTCGTAAATACCTATCATATGCATGATATGTGGTGGTACTTAGATCCTAGACACATCGGAGATGTCGACGAATCATTCTCAAATTGACGATGCAGCTGACGAGAATGATGACGCGAGCTCCGCCACAAATCTAGACGGATAGTCGCCTCTAGAATCAGGTTAGGTAGGCGATTTGGGTGTGAAGGGTTGCTCCGAACATCCCTAGACCAATAGTTAATGTAGGCTGTTTGAGTGAGCGCTCACTCGTGAGGGAAGAGATCCCAGTATCATAAATAGGAGGAATAATGAAGGGGCGAATAGGATACTAGATATCGCAATGGCCAGCTACTGTGGAGGAGAAAAAGGAAGAGGCCTCTAATCGCATTACTGTGCTTGGAGACATAACCTTGGCGTAGAGGCAGGTTAGGAGATCTAGGGAATTCTCAAGTAAAAGGTCATGTTTTAATGATCATATAGCACGTCTTCATGGTTTACACTGTAATAGGTATGCCGACGTTCGTTGTCCGCCCCTGTCGATGAAGGGGACTTTGGACCCTTTGACGGTGGGCCAGTGGGACCACTTCTGACAAAACCAAAACACAAAGTAGATAAACACAAAGTAGATAAACACAAAGTAGATAAACACAAAGTAGATAAACACAAAGTAGATAAACACAAAGTAGATAAACACAAAGTAGATAAACACAAAGTAGATAAACACA